>JAWDJD010000001.1:376198979-376761479 GCA_035047305.1 Bradypodion pumilum
AACAATCTTTGTGTGGAAATCAGATATTTAGAAGAGGTAAAGATGGGTCTGGGGTTTGGATTTTCATCACAGTTTGTTATGGAGGAATATACATATTTAAATAGTACAGTAATACCTCATACAAAGTCCGCTTCGTACAACATCGAATTCATACAACATCACCTAATTCCTTGAAAAAAGTTGCCTCATACAAAGTCGCTGCGACTTTGTATGAGGCATTGGGGTTTTTCCCAGGTTGCATTGTGCCTGGGCAGTATAAAAGGCAGGACACATGCGTGCATTGCTCTTGTGGGTTTTGCACGAGGCGAAGAGTATTTAGGAGTGGTTTTGAGAGCGATTCTGTATATTTTTTTTGAATTTTTTCATCAGAATTTTTAGAAGCATTCCTGGGATTTTTGCAGCATTCTTCAGGTTCTTGGACAATCAGGGTTGTTTGACATGTTTTTGTAATGTATTTAGCCTTTAGAGAATGATTTCTTAAAGTTTTGTCAGTTTCCTGTCTGTTTCCTTGACTTTGCCCTGAAGTCTGTGCTGTTACAGTACAATGTATCTCTATGGAATTGACGTTGTACGAGGCATCACGGCAAGGATTTGGACGTTGTATGAGGCATTGTGGCTAGGATTTTGCATGCCTCATACAAAGTCCAAATCCATATAAAGTCCAAACTTGTGGAACCAAGTTTGGATGTTGTATGAGGTATCACTGTTTCTTTTAAAATATGGGCCAAATCCTCCGTGTGGAACCTTGTCAAACCTCTACAGACATGCTTTAAAGCATGTTTAATTGCTTTAGGACAGGCAAATAGTCCTCAAGTATTATGGAAAAGATATGGCAAGCCTGCAGGAACATGTATTTTGTGTAATGTATGAAGCAGGCCTTACAACACCAGCTGTATGGGAAGTTTATGACCCACCCCACAGTCACTGCCGTTAGTTATTCATTTTCAGTGGTAACCACAAATGGTTAATGTTGTGATTTTTTAAGGCACCATAGGCTATATAGCAATGAATTGTCAAGTTGACATCACCTCTGGGTAGGCCTGGTAGTAAAAGCAGGAAGTTTAGCAACTTGGACCCCCACCCTCAGATGACAGATCTCCTTTGTTTGAATTGATGGGTCCGAAGCTGTGCCGGCCAGAAAGGTGTTGTTTGCCACACATTTTTTTTAAATTGCCTAGGTGCCTAAGGGTGGGTGGATAGAAACACAATATATTTTGAAGTATGTCACACCCAGTTGGTTTCACGTTCAGATCTGCACCAACCCATCTCTGAATAAACTCTGTGTCTCTGGCAGAATTACTCATAAGCTGGATCACCTGGAAACAGCTACATGCTCCTCTGTTTAGGAAGAGGCAGATTCCTTTTACGCTGTTTCATTGTGATCAGACTCTACTGCAAAGACCTTCAGATCTTCTCCAGTGACTTTTTCCATATACAGTAAAACCCCGACTTACAAATGCCTCGAGTTACATAAACTTCAACTTATAAAATGATTTTATGCTAAAACCATGTCCCGATTTACACGATTTCCTATGGGTTTGCTTCGAGTTACATAAAGATTCTTTTTCCTATGGGTTTGCTTCGAGTTACGTAAAAATAATTTTTCCTATGGGTTTGTTTCGAGTTACAAAAAAATTCAATTTAAGCAAAAGCCTACGGCATGGACTTTTTTGTAAGTAGGGGTTTTACTGTACAATATTCTCTCCACACTAGCTTGTGTTTTTTTATTATTAAATTTTTATTGTTTATAACAGCAATACAAAAGAAAAAATTTAAAAGACAAAAATACAATTTGAATTAACCATACAGATATCAAACTAAAAATAAAATACATTACATACAAATTCACAAAATTTTCAATAAAAATACTTGCTTAAATGTATAGCCAGAACCTTTTTATTAATTTATTAGTTCATGAATATTCAAGATCCAATCAACTCCCAGCTCTCACGTTACCCTTCACTTAACAAAATCCAAATTTCTCAATTAAGCTATATTGGTCAAAACCTCCATTTCCTGCTATACCATTGTTTTACAAGAACTTAAATCAAATTACCAAAGTATTCAATATACAATTACAATAAACGCCCTGTGTGTAAACACTTTAAAAGCCTGTGTTTTTTAAAGAAAGAATGCACATACAGTACTAGTCATGGGAATGTACACTTATGTAAAGGTCTCCTTTCCTCAAAAGCCAGTCCTATCTGACTCTAGGATGCGGTGCTCATCTCTATTTACAGCCAAAGAGCCAGTGCTGTCTGTATCTGCAGACATTTCCATGATCATGTCGCAGGCTAACTAGATGTTACTTTTCCCATTTATCTTGGCAGGAGCTGGGACAAAGACAGCACTCACTCAGTTGTGCAGCACTCGGGTCTGTTGACCTACTGACCTTCTGGTCATCAAGCTCTAACCCACTGTGGCCCCAGTGCAACCTATGTCATCTTGTAACTTAACTAATTCCTCTTTAGAAAGTGACACTTTGTTATTGTGAGTTATACAGTTTAGCTTAATTCACATGCAAGTCACCAATAGGATTCTGATTGCACTCTTTTGGGCTGCTCGTACAAATGGGTGCATCTTACCAATGAAAGAGCTACTTGAGGCAAGGTTCGTAAGTTGCCTTTTTAGGGTAGTTAAAATAGCTCACAAATTTCAAGCCAATTTTAAGGGCCAGTGTACACATTACAGTAGAGTTCCACGAGAGAGAAGTCTTCAAAGAGAATTGAGATACTGTGGTTTGATTCAAAGACCCGGCACAGATGGTGCTGGTATAACACTTTCTGTAGCATTCTTAACCAGTTTTCCCCAAGGAAGTCCTCTTAGCTTCAGTGAAGAAAAGGAGAGGTGTGTAATTTGTGTCCATCTGTTTTCTGCTCCATGGTTAAGAGCTGGTGGGAAGGGATTTTAATTCAGAGTATCAGTACATGAACAAAGGGGTTATGTCCCCTCCTACAGTGCTGTTGTCATATTTTTGATAAAATGTGCCCTGAAGACATTTGCCTTGGAAAAAGCAATAAACTAGCATTTCTTTGTTGGTTAAATAAGGTTTCAAGGCAGGATGAAATAGCAAACGAAGCCTGAATTCTCATTAGAAGCTAAATTCAAGATATCATACTTTGACTATATTATGAGAAGACAAGACTTAATGGAAAGGACAATAATGACAAGAAAAATAGAAACTAGTATAAATAGACATGAAAAAGGATGCTGTGACCTTTAATATGCAAGATCTGATCAGTGCTGTTGATGCCAGGACCTGTTGGAGGTCATGAATTCATAAGATTGAGAAGACTTAATGGCATATAGAAATAGATGAGGAAAAATATGCTTGCCTTCATGACAGGCTGAATACTGTTATGTGGCAGACTCAGATGGGTCAGGGAAAAGGAAAGGAAAATAAGTTATCTCAATCACTTTTCTCTATCTGAGAAAAGGCCTTGCTTTTGTAAATGATTTTTGCTCCAGGCTCAAGTTTGGGATTGGAAAGAGATTCCAGCACATGCACGCACACACACCCTGAGGTTTTGGTTGCCTGGCAATCCTAGGGTGAGCAGAAAGCAGGCTTGGACGCTCGCTATTGCCATCTAGTGGTCACTAGCTCGCGTCCTATTAAGGTTACAGTGATTCAGCTGGAGGTTACAATGTTACACATAGAAGAGGTTACATTGGATACACATGGATAGGTACATTGTTTAAAGGCACAGGCTTTAGGACACAACACCCCTCCCCCCTAGGATGAGACGAAGTCTCTTAGCCAAGATGGTTTATTGCACTCGCGTTTGGGCCGCGATGTGGGTTGGCCCACCCGGGGGCCGCTCCCGCTTCCTTGTTCCCTGGACCCTTGTCCTGTAATGGGAGAGGGAGACTTGTTAGAGGCTTGCTGCGGTTTTGCAGCTTTAGGGGAAAGGGAAGATTCCGTTGTGGTTGAACCGGGGGCACCAGGGGCTAACGTAAAACCCCTCTTCTCGCTTGGATGGGTGGGGGACCACTCCGAAACCCCCCCCGGTTCTGAAAATCAAAATCAAACTCTGTTGGGGGATCCCGCGGGATATCTATGAAGATGAATTCCTTCTCCTCCCCCCTTGGTGGGGACTCTGGACCCCCTCCCCTCCCCCTTGGGCTAAACGGGTGGGGGAGAACCCTAACGCTGAATTTGTATCCGTTTTCTCGGCGCCCTGATTTCCTGGGACCCGGCTCCGGAGCTGGTCCGCGTGCCGCCGCCAAAGTAGACCCGTGTTGGTCTCCACACGGTACGAAACGGGACCGGTTTGTTCCACGACCACCCCCGGCACCCAGGCTGGCCCCGCGCTGGCGTAGTTCCTGCAATGTACCGGGGCACCCACGCCGAAACTCTTGGTGGCTTCTAACCCTATGTTCCTCCCCTTGTCCTCAACTCTCGTGGGATCTAGTCTAGTGAGTATGGTGGTCAGCCTCCTGCGCATTAAAAGCTCCCCAGGGGAGTAGCCTGACGCTAACGGGGTCACCCTGTACCCTAGCAGAAACTGACACACTTGCAGGTTGAGGTCCCCGGGGCCCATGCGCCGCAGCGCATCCTTCGTGGTGCGTACGAGGCGCTCCACTTGGCCATTGGTGGCCGGATGGAAAGGGGCAGAGGTGATGTGCCGGATGGCGTTAATCTCTGTGAATGCCCTGAACTCAGCGGACGTGAAGCAACTAGCATTATCGCTAATTAGAGTGTCGGGTATGCCAAACGTGGAAAAAATTCTCCGCAAATGCTTAATTGTCGCGGCCGAGGAGGTGCTCGTGACTGGGATGACCTCTAACCACTTGGAGAAAGCGTCCACAACAAGGAGAAACAGGGTCCCTCGGAACGGGCCCGCGAAGTCTATGTGTATCCGGGACCACGGCCCCTTAGCCGCGTCCCACTCCCTGTGGGGAAGACGGGCCTCCTCTGGTCTGGAGCATTGGCAACTCTCACAAGTGCCGACCATGTGCTCGATGTCGGCGTCTAACTGGGGCCACCAAAAGTAGCTTCGGGCCAGCGCTTTGGAGCGCACGATTCTGGGGTGGCTGACGTGCAGCAGTTTAAGCACCCGCGGTCGAAGGGATGTAGGGACCACCACCCGCTGCCCCACAAGAGGCACCCCCTCTCTAGGGACAGTTCCAGCTTCTTCCTAAAAAATGGGGCGAATTCCTCTGCTGGGGAAGACGCCGGCCACCCTTTCTGTACCCAGGAGCAAACCGCCGCCAACGTTTTGTCCTTTCTTGTCGCTGTGGCAATGTCAGCGGGCACTACGGGGGGCGAATCCAGCACCTCTATCATGAGAACCTGATGGTCCCACTCCCCCTTGCTCACCTGGCTGGGCGTCAGGGGGAGGGGGGACCTCGATAGAGCGTCTGCATGGCTGATTTCTCTCCCGGGCCGGTACACCAACGCGTGCTGGTAGGCGTTGAGAAAAATGGCCCACCTAAGCATTCTCGGGGACAGGATCTGTGGCGTGGGCTTATCTGCGGTAAAAATGCCTAGTAGGGGCTTGTGATCAGTCACGATGGTGAAGGGGCGGCCATACAGAAAATCGTGAAATTTTTTGGTCCCCGCAACTATCGCCAGCGCCTCCCTGTCTGTCTGGGCGTAGTTTCTCTCCGCTTGGGACAGGGACCTGGAGTAGAACGCTATTGGGGCCTCCCTCCCGTTTTCCAACACGTGGCACAACACTGCCCCCACCCCCACCGGGGATGCATCACAGATCAGTACCACCGGCCGTTTGGGGTCGAAATGGGTCAGAATGGCGTCGGACGCCAGGAGTTGTTTTAGTTCCGTGAATGCCCTCTCCTGGTCATCGCCCCACATCCATGCCGCATCTTTCTTGAGCAACTTGTGAAGTGGCTCGGCCACCGCAGCCTTCCGTGGAAGGAAGGAGTGGTAGAAATTTAAGAGCCCTAGGAACGACTGCAGCTCGGGCTTGGATGTGGGGCGAGGGGCTTTCTTGATGGCGGCAACCTTGGATTTGGACGGTTTGATCCCCTCGGGAGTTACTCGGAACCCTAAGAACTCAACCTCCTTCGCGAAGAAGACGCATTTGTCTTTTCGCAACCTCAACCCCGCCCGTTCGAACGCCGCCAGGACCTTGTTTAGCCTTTTAGCCAACTCAACCTCACTCCCCCCGTTATCAATTCGTCATCAAAATATGGTAAAACGCCGTCCAGCCCTTTGAGGAGGCGTTCCACGAGCGACTGGAAAATCCCAGGCGCCGAGTTCACGCCGAATTGGAGGCACGTCACCTGGAACGCCCCCTTATGCGTGATTATGGTCTGTGCAGCAGCTGCAGCAGGGGTTACCATGAGTTGCTGATAGGCCTGAGCCAGGTCGAGCTTGGCGAAACACTTTCCCCCATGTAACCTGGCTAGCAAATGGCTGACCACCGGCACCGGGTATGCATTAGGGCGGATTGCCTTATTAATGGTGCACTTATAATCGGAGCAAATGCGAACCTCCCCATTGGCCTTCAATGCTGTGACAATTGGAGTTTCCCACTCCGCGGAATCAACAGGAACAAGAATCCCCTGGCCCACTAATTTGTCCAGTTCCGCCTCTATTTTGTCCTTGAGTGCAAAAGGCACCCTGCGCGGTTTAAGTCTGATTGGGCGGACCTCCGGGTCCAGGTCGAACGTTACTGGGGGTCCATTGAATTTCCCAAGTCCCTTCTTGAAGACTTCGGGGTGTGCGTCGCACACCTCCTGTATCGGGTCTGACCCAACGGCGTGCACCCCCCCAATGAACAGAACCAGGGGCTGAAACCATTGAGTCCCGAGGAGGCTACAAGTACCTCCCTTAAGAACGACTAGGGGGAGTTCCGCGGCGTGCCGCTTGTACTGAACCTGGAAATTCCCAACCCCCAACACCGGGATACTGTTCCCTTGCACGTCCCGGAGCGTGGACCTCAACGCTTTGAGCTGGGCCGTGCGCGGGGGGCAATTCTCAAAAACTCCCTCTGGGAAATAATGGAGTAAGAGGAGCCAGAGTCAATCTCCATCCTAACAGGGGCCCCTTGCACCAGTACCTCAACAAAGTAACGGGGGTGTCCCAAGGACACGCTGAAAACCGGGGCGTCGTCGTCGCTGTCGTCGGAGATGCGGCCCACGCCGTCCTGCTTCCTCGTGGGCCGGGCGCCATCCTTTGGTCTCGTCGAGCGGTCTGGCCTCGGTGGGCGGTCGGGCGAGCTCCTCCGGTCCCTTACCGGGCGGTCGGACGAGCTCCTCCGGTCCTTGCGCCGTTGTCTGCAGACTTTGGCTATGTGCCCGCGTCGCCAGCAGTTGTGGCATTCGGCCTTTCTGAACGGGCACCTGGCACGGTCGTGAGCCGCCCCGCAGCCGTCGCAACGCCAGCCCTCCTTTCGGACCCTCCGGACGTCCTCGTCGTCGCTGCTTTCGGCGGATGATTTCGAAGTTCGCCGGGCTGCGCGCACCGAACTCTCTGCTTTGTCGGCCCTCGGCCGCTAGTCCTGGAGCTCTTGCACCCCTGCCTTCGTGGCTTCCGCGGCCTGTGCCGCTTTCAGGACCTCCTGCAACGTGGGGGGCGGCTCCTGATTCATTAGCGTGCGCTGAATCTTGGCATCCTTCAGGCCGCATAGCACGTAGTCCCTGAGGGTGACTTCCAAATTTTCCCATTTGCACGGGCCGGCAGCCAGGCGCAGGGCCGCTACGAAAACGGCGACCGACTCGTCAGGCGCTTGGACTCGCCTCCAAAACGCGCTCCGAGCGGGAAACATCGCTCCCGAGGGCCGGAAATGGTCTCTCAGCACCGTCAGGAGCTCTTGTGCCTTGAATTCAGCTGCCTTTCTGGGTGCGATGAGGTCAATCAGTACTCTCTTTCCGTCGTGCCCGAGCATTCTGGTGAGGATGGCTCTCTTCTTTGCCTCGTCCGTCACCTCGAACTCCACCAGCGCACCTTGGAAGTCCATTTCGAAGAGTTCCCAATCTTGCGGTTTCTTGATGTCGAAACCGGCGTATGTCTTGGTCCCGTGGGCAGCCATGATCCCACCTTCGTCGCCAATTTAGAGTATGGGACCAAAGACACCAGGACAGCCGAAGAGCTGGCTTAACACAACTTTATTACATGCTGGTCAGAGGGAACATGAGGTAATGGCGGACGAACAGCTCAATATATACAGTGGCTATACATTTGAATGTGGCTCCTTGATAGCCTATTGGCTACAGGCTGTGTGACGTCATTGCAGGTCACGCCCTTCTTGTCCAGGTGAAGGTAGTGGCGGGAATCTTCCCGCGCTGTTGTTCTAGGTGAGTCTTGGACAATGAGCTTGGACGCTCGCTATTGCCATCTAGTGGTCACTAGCTCGCGTCCTATTAAGGTTACAGTGATTCAGCTGGAGGTTACAATGTTACACATAGAAGAGGTTACATTGGATACACATGGATAGGTACATTGTTTAAAGGCACAGGCTTTAGGACACAACAGAGTCCCAGCATTTTAAAAATATGTTGAGTAGATGAGTTCACCCACCCACCGAAAAGACAGGAGCCCTGAAAACACACACACAACACCTCCCTTGGCAGGGGAGGCAAGCCCACCCCCCTACCCCGTTCCCCGAAAAGGTGGAAAGGCTGAAATCCTTACCTAGAGGTAACAGAGGTTAGGCCAAGCAACAACCTCTCACACACCCGTCCAAGGTAAGAGGAGAAGCACGTGCACACTGTCTCCCAGGACTGGGATGTCTGGGGATGTCTAGTCACGCCTCCTGGGAGGGATTTCATCCTCCCCATCTCATCCCCATTGGCAGAGGGAGCCGGATGATTTGAAAAGCGGTGCTGCCATTGGCAGCGCCAGGTGGGATGAGGTGGGGCTTAACCCGGACTTCCTTGCGTGCCAGCTGAAAGGGCTCTGCGTGCCTCTCCTGGCACGTGTGCCATAGGTTTGCCATCTAGCACTAGAAGAGCCTTTTTGGTATCCGCTCCGACCCTATGGAACCTCCTGCCAGTTGAACTGCATCTCCAGACAGAGCTGCTGCCCTTCAGGAAAGAGCTGAAAACCTGGCTGGCAGGTCAGGTGTGAGCAGGTGGAGAGGGAGCAACCCCAGCTCATTTAGAGCAGGATCAATCATGCTTTTAAAAGTTTTAAACTAGATTTTTCATTGGGAGGTAGTTTTTCAGTGTTTTTAGGAATTTTAAGGGTTTTTATAGTTTAAATGTTGGGGATTTTATGTACGCCGCCCAGAGTCGCATGTCGATTGGGTGGCTATACAAATAGGTCCGGGTCTTCAGAAATGAGGAAAACCAGGACCACACTGTCCTTTCTGATGAACTTCTGCATGGTACTTTCAGGAGGCTGGAGTAACTAACATGGGAGGAGGGGGTAGGAAAGTCCACTTTGCCAACTCAGTTGTGCAGACATAAATGTAAATTCAATGAAACATAGCATTTTAACTTTCTAATAACAATTAGAGTCTATTTTATCTGTTAGTATTACCTGCAAATGCAGTAAAGCAAATCCATGCTAAGCTGTAAAGGTGAATAATTAATTAGAAGAAATTAGGTTAAGAAAAACCTGTTACAGGTTTATTTTACTTCATATAATTAGAGATTTGGGGAGTTTAACTGCTCAAATTATATATCTGTCCAGATAAATGTTCTTTGTTTATATTGCATGAAATGGCATATAACTACAGGAAATATTTATTGTATTCAATTAGATGTTTATGAATACATTCATGTATGCTTTAATTTTTATTATTTTAACCTAGAATTGCAGCTCTTTGGTGTACAGTAATTAAGAAAAAGCAGCCAGCTTAACGGGGCAAAACACAACTTTATTCAGGTACTGAACATGATTTACAACTGGGCAGCAGCGCCTTATATACAACTTGGGAAGGATACATTTTGGTGGGAAACAATTGGATTGGTTGACTGGAGATAATTCGTGCGTCTCAAGGTAGAATGGCGCGAACCCCAGTCTCACGATAGTTCAACTCTGAGAAGAACTCAAAATGGAGGATCATTTTGTTGAAATGCATTAACACAACATTACATGCACAACAAACTCTTTCTCTCTTTTTTTTTTACTTAGGAATTCCTTCCTGGAATGAGGTGTTAATCAAAATCAATGTAACTCCTAATCTGGAACAAGGGTCTTATTTAATGAAGTAACTTCTTTTATATATATATATATATATATATATATATATATATATATATATATATATATATATATATATATATATATATATATATATATATATATATATATATATATATATATATATATATATATATATATATATATATATATATATATATATATATATATATAATTTTATTTAAATCTACACATTACATTACATAATAACAAAAACAAACACATCAACTTAATAGACATTCACCATGTGCTATTTACATTGCCATATGGGACAGAGTTACTTAATTCTTATATGATTCCTTTCCAAAAGGAATGCTGATCCGGCGTTGGCTTCTGACCTTGATCCTTATGCAGTATATAGTCTATAAAACATCTCCAAGTGTCCTGAAATTTATTTTCTTTTATTAGTCCTTTTCTTAAATTTAGTTCCCAGGTGAGCTTATCGTTTAAAGCAATAGTCCATAACTCATTGTACCATTCGTCAATTCTTGGAGTGACATCATTCTTCCATTGCCGCGCTATACAGTGTCTGGCACCTGATAACATGACTGCCATTAATTCCCTTTTACTATATTCCACCTTATCAACATCCGTTAGTAATACTATAACTGCGTCCAATTTAACCTTTTCATTCAAAATTTTCCCAATTTCATACTCTACACTCGTCCAGAATGGCTTCAACTTCTTACACCCCCACCACATATGCTCATACGTTCCTATATCCTCCTTACACCTCCAACATATATTTAATTTTGTCTTGTCAATTAAATGTAATCGCACAGGGGTCATATACCATTTCCATAATAACTTGTGGTTATGCTCCTTAATCCTTACTGATAACGTTTTCATGATACTTCTTTTCCACTTTCTATTCCAACATTCATCTGTGATTTTAACATTTAAATCTTGTTCCCATATTCCTCTTAATGCTTTTTGGGATTCGTTAGAATCATCCAATACTTTATATAATTTACTAACTAATCCTTTAATTTCTATTTGACCATTTCTTAACTTATATACTAGCTCCTCAAATTTTGTCATGTTCCTGTCTAAGCCTATTTCTTCCCTGTATTTTTTATTCCAACTATTCAGTGCGGCAACTTGAAGCCAATTTAGTTTCAACTGTTTACACATTTCTGACATTTTCTCCTCATCCTCACAAACATCTAACCATTCCTTTAATAAAGTTACTTTATATCTTTTCATTATTTCTTCAGTCCTATGGTCTAAGAGTAGTGGGAATGATTTTAAATCCCTTAACTCCAAAATTGGTGATAACCCTGGGGATAATTTGTTTTTCAATAGTGTCCATGTTCTAAAGAGTGTCTTTAGCATTTTATTCGCGGTATTAATTTTAACTGTTTCTTTGCCTAGAAATATTAGTGATTCGTCTCCCAATTTTTCACGTAATTCAATCTCCCCCCATATCAATTTTTTCCTTATTAAAATTTTACAAATATTTTTCAGTTGAAATGCCCAGTAATAATTTGTGATGTTCGGGATTCCTAAACCACCCTAGCTTTTTCCCGTTATTACAATAATTATTTATTAAATTTTGAAATACATTTAGTTCCTTCCTTTTAATATTAATTTGGAGAGTATCAAATAAAAAATTTATTTTAGGTAACAATTTCATTTTACACAACGATACTCGACCAAACCAGGATAAATTTAGTTTTTTGTATCTTATAATCTTTTCCTTTAACTCCTTTTCCAATTTGTCGTAATTCAATCTCTTTAAATCATCGTACTTGTTTGAAATGTTTATTCCTAAATACTTAATACTAGACCTAATCTGTAATTTAAATCTGGATTTTATAACTTCTTGTGCTTCAACATTCCCATTAAAAAAAATTGCCTCTGATTTGTCCCAGTTAACTTTAAGCCCCGTCACCCTGTAAAATTTTTCTAAGTGTGCATATACTTTTTCCAATGACTTTTCGGGATTTTTTAACGTTAATAATGTGTCATCTGCATACTGGCTAATTTTTATCCCATTTAGACCTATCATGTCTGTGTCTTCTCTTACCACATTAGCAATTAATTCCATGACCATTATAAACAGTGAAGATGATAGTGGATCCCCTTGTCTTGTGCCAGCTTCCATCTTAATTTCCTCTGTTAATTCATCATTTATTTTTACTCTTGCTGATCCCCTTTGATATAACTGCCCAATTACTCCACAAAATTTCAAACCGAATCCATATTTTACTATAATTTGTTTTATGGTAATCCACTGGATGGAATCGAAAGCTTTGAATATATCTAATGAAATAAAACCTGTGTGATCTCTTTGCTGCTGTGCAATGATTGACATGTCAAGTATCCTCCTTGTCAGGTCCGACATGTACCGACCTCGCAAAAACCCTGCTTGATCTTTTTGAATATAGTTACCTAAAAAATTATTTAACCTATTGGCCAGAACCGCAGTAAAAATCTTTACATCCTGATTCATCAGCGAGATCGGTCTATATGATTCGATGTTTTCCACGTTTTTTCCTACTTTTGGTATTAAAATAATAACTGAGTTATACCATGATGCCGGTACTACACCTCCATCCATTACATAATTAAATACCCTTTCAATCCTTGGTATCAAAACTTCCTTGAAATCCTTATAAAATGAAGTAACTTCTGCTGCCCTAGTATAGAAATGCTTTGCAAGTTTTCCGACATGCTACTTCATTTATGTATTTTTTTTTAAAAAAAACAATTCATACTTTTTAATTATAGTATAAAGTCTTTCCTCAAAGATGCACAATCACTGTGATTTCCTTTTTTTGTTAAGAACAAAGAAATGGATCAAGATGCCTATTTTGACTCTGTCTGAAATATTTAATGCTTGAACAGAACCACACAGTGTGGGTAAACAGACTAAAGGTTAAACAAACCATCTCCAGCTATCGCAGCAAGATGGTTAGTTGAACATTCTCAAGCCCCATTCTGTGCTGCTTCGTAAGTCTTGAAGGTAATTTATTAATGGGAAGGGGGGACACACTGAGCATTGTGTGAGGAGGTCAAATTCCAATCATATCCCCCGTCACCTTATCTCTGAACTGTCAATTAGCTGTAGGTGAAGTAAAACAGAGTCCATTTATCATTCCTTGGAAATTTAGAATAATAGAATTCTTCTCCCACTGCCAGCTTCTAAAACCTCCTCAACACCATTTTAATTAAATCTCTGTGCGTGGGTGGGCGGGTGTCAGCAAATATTCTTTGTAAGCTGTTGAGGTATGATAACTCAACTCAAAGTGAGACCACCTTGCTTATCTTTTGGAGTAAAAAACTTGCTTGTTTATTAGAAAGCTTTGAATGTTAGTTCTTTGGAAGTTGTCTGTCATTGGGTGCCATTTTTCACATAGTGGTGACACATGTATGCAATTTGGTTTCTTTTACATTTTGGGCAATCTCCTGTTCAAATTCGTATGCATTCATGGGCATTTGTGGGGAAAGTCTGTTGTTGCAACAGAGGCAGATCTAGTCATGAGAACAGGCTACTGTTTCAGTGATTGCCTTTGCATGTACGATCATTTTAACAGCATATTACCATTTGTGTTCAAATATTGATACATGTTTAGGTGACAGTCAACATGGATTTTGCTATTTGTACATGCATGTAATTATTTGATTTTATTCACAGTTACAACTATGGACATGAAGGCCCAATCCATCCCCAAGAACCCTTTCACATTTAATCAAAGGAAATGCTGTATTTTAAACACAAGGCTCATCCACTCAATGGTGCTGTCTCTAGTTTTTCGGGGAGTGTTCAGGGCTATTCTGGTTTTACCACTCAGATATGAACTGTTTATTCCAGTACTTGTGTCCATACCTGCAGAGTGAATTTGTTGCTAGTTGTACTGGGATGCACTGATTGCCCTGGTACCATCTGTTTACACACATCTGGAATTGATTCTTAAAATCCCCACTTTCAACCCAGTTTGCCCTCCCCCCTATCTTCTTTGCCCTCGCCCTCTCTTCTCCTTATTTTGCTTTGTTCACCTAGTCAAGTCTTGTGCTGGAGCAAACTGGAGTAAAGCAGAACAAAAATGTACCAGCATAAATAGTATTAAAACAAACCATGGAGGACAAGGTTTTCCATCCTGCTTTGATTCTGTTAACACTTGTTTCAGCCTTGTGTTATATTTCATTTCAGGTTTTATTTGTATACCGCCTTATGGATACCAAGATTCAGTAGCAGTACATGAGTACAAAAGAATTTGAACAAATGTTCAGTGTGGACTGGCATTGCGCAGTAGGTTTGCTATTGAAACATTGGTACATTTTCTGTTCCGGTAACATACACATTGGCTGTCACTTGGATTTGGAAGCACAAATTCTTTTGACATGGACACTTCTTGCATCCTGTAACTTCACCATTGGAGGCAAATGACCCTGTGCTAACTGCTGAAGGCTGAAAGTTCTTGTGCACCTGTCTGTGGAAAATATTTTTTTATTGCACTGGTAATTATTTTGAAGTTTTCTAGATCAGAGTACTGAGGGTGGTGTTTAAAATTTATGCTGCTGAAAATTCATTATTTTTTTCCATTTCAAACTCTACCCCAAGCAGTGTGATAGGAATAAATATACTGTATTTTGCTTTCTTTAATACTGTATGTGTGGTTTGATCTCTTTTGTTCCGTGTGTCTTTACAGTGTTTAATCTCTATTTTCTCATTAAATCAAAATTGTTTTGTTGCCAAATATATCTTAAACTTTGCTCCTCCAAAAATCAGCACTAAATGAAGCTTATTTTTCCTCTGTATTTTGCTACAACACATCTCTGTTGAAATGTGCTTGGTTGCTGCATCTTTTATGAGCCTTTCATAATAATTTCTGATTTTAACCAAGTGTACGTTGCAGCCTCATTGGATTCTGTAAGTCTAGCTTTTCAAATAAACTGCAGCAGCAGCAAGAACAGCAGCAATGATTAGGGATATTAGAGACCATTGGCACTTTGGAACATTAACTGTTTTAGCTGCCTGTTGGAAATTCAACAAAATGGGGGCCAGTTTAGCTTTTCTTGAGAGAGAGAGAGAGTTCTGCAGTGGGAGTTCTAATATATAGAAAGCCCTGTTTCTTATACCTACCATCCTAGTCTCTTTGGATGATAAAACATGTTGAGGGTCTTCCAGAAGGCACATGAGGGAGCTTTATTCTTATACATTTACAGTAAACCCCGGGTTATGATGGAGGTCCGTTCCAACAGCCTCCATTGTAACATGAAAAAATTGTAAACCAAAACATCCATAGGGATACATTGAAAAATAAAAAATGGTCCTGAATTGATTGTTGTAAACCAGAAAAAAACACATTAAAAATTAAACTGGGACAGCATTTCCATTGGATTTGCCGTTGTAATTCGCAGCAAACATAAACCGAGGCAGTTGTAACCTGGAGTTTTACTGTATTTGAAATACTCATTTAATATTTACAGAAATGTATAACTAAGCAAGAATTCAAAATATTTATTTAAGAGCAGTGAAAAATACAGCATATTTTGTAGTGTTGTTTTAAAAAAGGAATTTACACTATTTTATATATGATGAGTAACCTACTCACAAAAAAATATTTTAATGAATTGTGCATTAGCTAGGCTTTATGTTATTGTTTACTCCATTTCCCCAAAACACAGGGACATATTTTCTCATTCTTGTATTTTCTCAGAAAAGAAAAATAATATTTGCCTTGTTCCTTAGGAGTGAGAAGAGAATGCCATAAAAACTTGAACATTTTCTGTCAAAATGCCTCTTAAAATTACTTGAAATGTTTTTAAAACATAACTAGGAGCATTACTTCTTCCATGAAAAGTAGCTTTGTAATATTCAGTTCATTTTTAAAAAAGTAACTTGGCTCTACTCTTGTTTTCCCGAAATCTAGCTAGTTATATATGACATCATTATTTGTATTTAGCTACTTCTGAACTATGAAATAGGGACTGTGGTGGCTCAAGTGGTTGAGATGCTGAACTCAACAACTGTAAGGCTGGAGTTCAATTCCTGAGTACTGTGCGGCGGAGTGAGCTCCCATCTCTGTCCCAGCTCCTGCCAACCTAGCAGTTCGAAAGCAAGAAATTGCAAGTAGATAAATAGGTACCACTTTGGTGAGAAGGTAAACAGCGTTCCATGCACTCTGGTGTTGAGGCATACCTGCCATGTGTCCACGGAAACGTCTGCAGATGCAGACAGCGCTGACTCTTTGGCTATAAACAGAGATGAATACTGAACCCTAGAGTCAGAACCCTAGAGTCGGCTTTCGAGCAAGGATGACCTTTACCTTTAAGCTATGAAGTGGCTACAGCCTGCAAGACCTCATCATTTTTAATGAAGTTGTATCATGGACTGTGGAAATACATATGCTGCCTATAACACTTGACAATTTTGAATGTGTGAAAATCTGTTGTCAGACACGGCTTTAATTTGCCTCAGCACAGTGATTATAGATTTTAGAACAATATAGTTGTTGTGAAATAGTTTCTGGGAATTTTTAAAAAAGTCAGTATCAAAGTTGTGCCACCAGGAATCTGATCCACCTCATGTTTTTCTTCTAGAAACCTTTTGATTTGAGATTTGCTTCCCTTCCTAGAGACCAAAAGTAGCACAGCAGCTATACTTGGGGAGCCCTCATGTTTATGGGGTTCACATGTGGTGGTGGATTGTAGATAGTGTGCCTAATCTATATATAAAAACAGAGGTGTTTGTCCTGTATAGAAATCCACACCCCTGCACCGATCGCACTGAAATTTGGCTCATGCCTACCTTGGGCATGCGGGAATGCACCCGTCGGGGTCCCTGGGCTAGATGTGGGGGTGTATGCCCCTAAATTGATCTGCAAAGGGAAGTATACTCGACAGGAGGTTGTGTGTGTGACCCAGTGTTGTCATAGCGATGCTAATGTCATAGTCCCAGGTAGGTCATTCGATTGTGACATCATTGTGATGTAATTGAGCTGGCTAATGTCACAGTTCCAGTTAGGGACGCAAAGGGGACACATGTGTGGGACAGTCGACAAAGAAGCAGAAGGATGGGTGAGGGAAGAGAGATGGAGGAAGGGAGGCAGGAGTGACCCACATACACCCCACGAGGTTTCCAAGGGGGAAAGGCTGGTCTACGGTAAAAAAAATAAACCTGAGCGAAGCCGGGTAATCAGCTAGTGTAACTCATAAAATAGCCTAACTTGGATAAAGCAATCTTTGAGGGATTCTTTTCCTCGTTACAAATCAGAGTGAGTTGTGTGCCCTGTAGATCTCTACCTAAAAGTTATATATTGACCCCTTAGTTGTCTGTTCCCCAAGGTAAGGACTTGAAATGGGGGACCAGGTCCTATCTTGCTAACCTGTAAGAGAGCTTAATAAGCATCACCCAACCAAGGTTGCTCTCTTCTTGGCCTAAAGCAGTTTATCCTGAAGAAACTCCTCCTTTTATATGCCTTTCTCAACCCGGCTGCCTGATTACTACTCGAGGCTATTCAGCTGTTCCAGATGGCTGCATATCTAATTCCTAAATCACATGATATACATTTAATTCCTATGTATCTTGGTTTTAAATCCTAGAAATTATCTTAATCCTTGTATAAAGTAATATCCATATATCTAATGGATAAATGGAAATTCCTAAGTTCTGGCTAGTCATCATATTTTTTGCAGTGAAATTATATATATCTAATCAAGAGCTTGAGTTCAGCCAATTTGTAGCAACTTCCTCAAGTTCTCAGTAAACAGACAAGCCTTGGTCAATAAGTGTCTAAACTATCATGTGCTGTTGTGTCCAAACTGAGATTGTAATCACAAAGAGCCATAAAGTTTAACGAGAACATCTGTCTCCAGGATTTAGTTAGTTTCTGTTACCTTTCCCACTTCCTAAATGGGCTTAGCTTAGTTATCTATGTAACTAATTGCCATAGTTAATTAATTGACTAATTTACTTAATTAATCAGTCCTGAATTCCCAGGAAATTAATTAACTTAAATGCTTATTTCTTTCTAAACAACTATGGGTTGTGCTTTGCAGATACCCTGGATGAACAATTAGAATGACAAACAAATGGGCCTAGGACAAATTAAGCCTGAACTGTCTCTGGAGGTAAAAATGATGAGGCTGAGGCTGTCTTACTTTGGGGGCATCATGAGAAGGCAAGACTTCTGGAAAAGAGAACAATACTGAGAAAGGTGGGAGGCAGCAGGAAAAGAGGAAGATCTAATATGCGATAGATTGACTTATTAACAGAAGTCACAGGCTTGAGTATGCAAGAGCTGAGCAGAACATTTTGTAGTTTGCTTATTCATAGGATCACTATAAGTTGAAGGCAATTGTCAATCCCACACATGCATACCCAATACAATAAATCTGTTAGCTTCTAAACTAGGGGTTCTTAACTTGTGGTCCATGTGGCTTATGAACCAAGCAGGAAAAATGCCCCCTCCTTTGGTGGTTTGGGAAATATTCAATGAGTGTTTGGGGAGGCATGACTCAACCCCTGAGATTATTGAAAGGAGTTGTGACACCACCACCCAGAAAAGAAAGGCTTGAGACTATATCAAGAAAACCAAGATAATGGCAACAGGCCCAATCGGTCCTTGGAAAATAGATGGGGAAGAAGTAGAAGCAGTGACAGATTTTACTTTCTTAGGATCAAAGATCACTGCAGAAGGTGATTGCAGCCATGAAATAAAAAGGCAACTGATGCTTGAGAGACAAGCTATGAGAAACCTGGGGAACATAATGAAAAGTAGAGACATAGTCAAAGCAATGGTATTCCCGGGGGTAATGTATGGTTGTGAGAGCTGGACCATTAGGAAGGCTGAGCGCAGAATAATAGATGCCTTTGAAATGTGGTGTTGGAGGAGAGTTTTGAGAGTACCCTGGACAGTGAGGAGAACAAATCCTAGAATAAATCAACCCTGACTGCTCCTTGGAAGGTCAAATAGTAGAGATGAAGCTAAAGTACTTTGTCAAACCCGTCCCACAAGGGCAGACCGGAGGGGCTCGGTTGTGGTCCCTTCAGTGAAAGACGCCCACCTGACAAGGGACCAGGAGCAGGGCCTTCTCCGTGTCAGCCCCGGCCCTTTGGAACCTCTTGCCACCCGAACTACGCCTCCAGACGGAGCTGCTCACCTTTAGAAAACAACTGAAAACATGGCTATGCCAGCAGGCATGGGGCATGGATGCATCAGTCTCCCATTGTTGTTTTAAACTTGTTAAACCGCTTCAGGTCACTTTTGAGTGAGGGAAGCGGGATAGAAATGTTTTTTTAAAATAAATAAATAAATGAAATGAGAAGAGAGGATTCACTTGAGAAAGCCTTGATGTTGGGAAAGGTGGAGGGCAAAAGAAGAAGGGGGCGGCCAAAAATGAGATGGCTAGATGGTATTATAGACACAATGGGCACATAGCTGGAGTGGTGGAGGCAGTGGGGGGCCACATGAAATCGTGCCATGGGCCACATCTGGTCCATAGGCTGCATGTTGAGAATCCCTGCTCTACTTTTACTCGTGATGAGGAGCATGAGTTTGTGGAAATGAGAGTGGATGGTGTAATTTGTGCTCTTCTTTTTCCTTGTTTGAGGAAGATTGGAATATTCATATCCTGCTAGACTTGAGTCTATGAAGATCCGGTTGCTTTCATTCTTTAGTATTCAGGCTCTCTGTGCAGGGTTGTAGGGCTTTTGCTTCTCCTCAGCACTGAGCTAAAGGGTAGGCGGTCTTCTTCCTTACTAAAGTTGTGTAAAATCCTAACACTGTTCATTCACTTTTCTCTAACATGTTAAAAAGACCTGCAAAATGCTATCTTTCCCCCAGTTTCGTAATCCCACGTTCTTTTTCAAGCTATAGCTTCCACCAGTCCTTATGCTTATTGTCACTGGAATATTAGCACATTTAAATAAGCATCTTCACGGTTTTCAGCAAGTCTGCATAAACTGATGTAAAGCCATTTGTTAGTATTTACTGTTAATAAAAGAGGATGACTGAGAAACCAACACTTACGATTGACAGTTATTGTTCCATTATTTAAACAGCTGATCCTTTTGCTGGTCTGTTTTTCTCTTCCATGCTTTTTTTATATTTGAGCAGGATATTAATAAAACTTTGCAAAATGATTATATTCAGCTGCCAAAAAACATTGTTTTCTAACAAGGTAGCCGGCTAAAAGGAAAGGCTTGTCAATGCTTTGAGTATAAGCATGAGTTGCATCCAGTGGTGTCTGTCTGCCATGGGAGCAGAAGATGCCTGCTGAACAAACAGATCCTTTCTTGTGGAAGGACCCACAGATCTGCTCTAGATGATCTTGATAGGATTTAGTCCTAACACCCCACCCCATCCCGAATGTTTATACTTTGCACACAGATAATGAGACACTGTTGGTTTATCTATCTGAAGGAGACTTGAACAGCTTGCAGAAAGGATGGAAAGAAGCAGCAGCAGAAGTCTCTTTTTGTGATTAAGCCCATAGTTTTGTCTTAAGCCTGAGTATATTGAGAATACCCAAATGAAGTTACTATAGTATTTGTCTAGGACAGTCTGTTTGAAAACTGCTTGGAGCACTAAAGTGTTGCAAAAGGGATGAAGTGTGCCTTGAACAACTGCAGCTGGTCTTTAAATTTTTGGGAATGGGTATTGCGAAAAAATCTTTTTTATCTTAGAATGCACTGTTACAAAACAACAACACACCACCATTTTATTTAAAACATGTATAGCCACTCTGAAGCCCTCAGAACTTGTTAAAACAATTTAAATACTGTACCTTGCTGTCATGATAAATTGAAAAAATTTAAATCATTGAGCCTGCTTAGACCAAGATGTTCAGCGCTAATAAAAAATTTTTTTTGACTTGGCACTGAAATGTTGCCATTGTTGGTGCCATTCGAGCCTCTTAAGAGGAGGGCATTCTATAGTCGAGATGGTAAATTAGTAGACTAAACCTAGACAGCTATCAGTGATTAATTCAATCTGTAGTCTCCCATTTTGAACATAACTCTTAATTGCAGACTTTCTGGCCACAACCTCTGGTCTGATTTTTTTTTAACACTCCTTTATTTTCTTTCCATTCCCTACTTTTTTGTACCACCTTATACTGATGATGGATTCTGGACAACTTGAGAACTTGTGCAATTTTGAGGTGTTTTTAATCCATCTCTCTCTCTCTCTCTCATTTCTCTTCGTGTTTTTGAAATTAAGTCACTATAATAATGGATGTGTCCAACATTCAATTTTATGTCATATTTAAATGGGGAGGGGGGTGGGTTCTTTACGGTACTGGCATCATCCTGAAGGGAGAAAGTAGTATTGTACAAAGGCTCTCTGGTGTAGCCTGTATGATATCCTGCCGTCCCAAAGAGAGCAGGCGGGTTCCTGACTACAGGTCCTCAGCAAGTCAGAAAATATGCTTACTAAGGGGTCTCTCTTTGCAAAAGTGGTAAAAACGGAATCCAGAGCCAGGCTAAGCTGGTACACAAGCATGTCTTGACTTGGTGTCGAACTGATGCCAACATCAGCACCAGTCAAGCCTCCAAGAGGAGGGCATGTTTTATGAGTTTACGGAACATGTGAGACAGAAGTTAAAATCAACTCAGAGTGATGACATAAATCAAACTTTATTGGGTTGACAGTAGGGCCGTAGCCGGGGGCCCCTAGGGCCCCCGAAACCCCTCCTGAGCTAACAGCCTGCCCCCAACCCTGTGATGGCAATGTTATATATGTGAGTGTGGCATTGTGGTCCCCCTGAAAAGTTTTTGCCCCTCCTGAATTTTTTTTTTGCCGCTCCCCAAAAAACAAAACAAAAATCTAGAATCCTGGTTGACAGTTAAAACAGAGAGGATCCAGAAATAAGATTCGTAGCCAGTCTGATCACTTTGTCAGGATATCTATCAATCGGGTGTAGTCCCAATTGCTAAGATCAAGCACAGGATAAAATTGGAAAACAGGTCTCAGATAGGGTTTGAGCAACATTTTTATCTAGTTATACCGAGAGTGATCCTTCTCACAGCTACAGTTGCTCAGATAATCTCTACAGAGGGGGTATCCAGGATCCCGACACTATATCAGCTGTACCCAGTTGTCTTGTATATCGTCAATGTTGTACTCTGTGGCTTGGAGGTTATTGAACTCCCTCTTTAGGGAAGAGTCCACTCTTTAGGGATGAGTCCTGGGTCTTCTTCAGTTTCTTGTGTCTCTAGGCAGGGGCTGCCATCTGTGGCCTTGAACATTTCTTCTGCCTCTGATCTCTCCCAGGTGAGGGGTTTCATCAAGAAAGACTGTGCTAGGTAGTGTGTAACAGATTCATGTGAGAAAAATAATTATAACATTGTAAGTAAACCTTCCAGATCAGAGGCACATTAACGTTGAAATAACCACAAATTCTTCACTAAGTAAACAGGAACTTTTCTTGCTTCACCATGCTAAGCTTTTATTGTTGGTCTGGGGAAAAAAATCTGCGTAGGATAGGAATGGACAACTTTTGGCCTTCCAGATAATGTGGGATTGGGATCTCTAACAATCTCCTCAATTGCCTGAGACTGATGAGAGTTGCAGCCCATCAACATCTGGAGGGCTACTGCTTGCCTGCTCTTAACCTAAAATAATCAATTTCAGAATGTCTAGTTTGAAAGCAAGAAATTGCAGCCAGACAAACCTTTGGACTAATAAGATTAAGGAAAATATGGAGTTACGTGATGGAGCTAGCACTTAATTTTTATTAATTTGTTATGCATTATCCAAAATAACACTTTTAGTTTTCTGTAATTGGTAGGAGTAATCTTCCACACTGATTTGGATGGGAAATATTTCAACATGGGATGGAGGAAGAGATCTTCTGCTATCAGTTTCATGAATTCTCCATGGTTGTAATTTGATATCGGGCAGTTAGGACTTCTAGAATTTAATTTAATTTAATTTAATAGTCATATTTATATATGCCGCCCACTCAGGCAGAACCCGACTCAGGGCGGCATTACAACAAGTTTTAAAAACACATAAAAACACTTTAAAAGACCCACATCCCACCCACTTTAAAAGACCCATATCCCACCCACCCATCCCACCCACTATAAAAAGAAGAAGAGAGAGTTCTTAATTCTTTACATAAGCCAGCAGGCGGGGACCGTGTTCCCATTCGGGCCCCACACCTGCCCTGCCAGCCAGGTCTTCAATCCTTTCCTGAAGGGCAGCAATTCTCTTTGAAGTCTTAGATCTGTTGGCAGGAGGTTCCAGAGAGTTGGTGCGGACACGGAGAAGGCCCTCCTTCGGGTGCAGGACAGATGTGCACCCCTAACTGATGGCACCATTAGAGAGCCCCTCCGGTCCGCTCTGGTTGGACGGGCAGACACTCTTGGGATGATGCGGTCTCTAAGGTATCCTGGCCCACTGCCATATAGGGCTTTAAAGGTCAAAACCAGCACCTTGAATTGCATCTATCTATATAAATAAAATGGAAGTGTGCGTCTGTGTGTCCCGAATGTGTTTCCTCGCCCCTCAACTGAGCCCCCTGAAAGTTGGCAAACGTCTACCTTTGGCGTTGCAGATTGCATAGCCGGAGTCTGGGGGTGGCAGGGGTCCCTGCGCCCCACAAACCCGTGAAAACAGAGAAAACTACATGCCCCAGCAACCACTGCGGCACACCTCAGCCAATCGGCAAGGCCGGCACGGGCGTGTGTGGACAATGGCAGGGGGACGTGGTTACTGGCCATGTGTGTGCCTGGCCTCCCCCCCAAAAAACTCAGAAAAACAGAAGGGCCTCGCGGGCAGAGCAAAGGGAACGGATGAGCTGCAAACGGGCATGAAATTGGGGTGGCGTGGTCGGCGGCAGGCGGGAGGCGCAGCCAATGAAAGGCCACCAGAAGCAGTGTACAAGACCACGGACCGGGCCCAGGAGGCCTTGCCGGGGCACCATGACTCCATGGAGCTTTATATTGTACTAGCATGGGTGCCCGGAGGAGGCGGAGGACAGGGGAGATACCCAGGCCGGGTAAGGTGGCTGTCGGCAACGGACTGCGCCGGGAAGCCATCACCCAGGTGGAGCCGGGCACCCTACTAGTATAAACTATATGAGAGAATGACCAGGCTGTTGTCTTTTTGTGTTTATAGAAGTGTAGATATGTATGGAAGTCTAAGGTCAAGGTTCTTGTGTATCTGTTGGCACACCTTGTGCCCTTCCTTCTGATGTTGTTTGATGGATGTGGTGTAGAAATAAAGCTGGCCCAGGAAGATGGATCTGAATTCTTACTGTACCAGTGGCAGCATTTATCCTTTCATTTCAAACAGTTGCACAAAGTAGGACCCTGCTCTGAATGAAGCTTTACATTTCACACATTTTAAAAATTGCCAAACACATGAGAGTGACTAAGATGCCATTTAATTTCACTTGTGGTAGCTGCTGCTAGTGAATGGGGGGGGGCAGGTAGTCAGGTCTCATTCCAGCCTCTAAGGGGAGTGGCTTTTAGAAATCTAGATTTCCTTCCTCATAGGTTAGCATTCAAGATTGTCTTGAGAGGCCATACTCAGCAGTAAACTCTTTCAGTAGCTACGTGCATACCATTTTTTCTTAGTGTCAACCCCTTTGTAAACTGGAATATATTAGTAATCCTCCTCAAAGGCTGCCATCCTTGGTCTTGGATGGGGTTACCTTGCTCCAGACAGAACCAGTGCGCAACTTGGGGGTCCTCCTGGATGTGCGTCTGCTGCTGGAAGAGCAGGTGGCATCTGTGACCAGGAGGGCCTTTGCACAACTTCGTGTAATTCACCAGTTGCGCCCACTCCTGGATAGGGATTCCTTGCTCATGGTCACACATGCTCTGGTCACCTCCAGACTTGATTATTGTAATGCGCTCTACATGGGGCTGCCCTTGTTGACCATTCGGAGGCTGCAGCTGGTCCAGAACGTGGTGGCTCGGGTAGTGATGGGATGCAGACGTTATGCTCGTGCCTCGCCTCTGCTCCGGGAGCTGCACTGGTTACCAGTTTGCCTCCGGGTGCAATTCAAGGTGTTGGTTTTGACCTTTAAAGCCCTACATGGTAGTGGGCCAGGTTACCTAAGAGACCGCATCGCCCTAAGGACGTCTGTCCATCCAACCAGAGCAGACCGGAGGGGCTCTCTCATTGTACCATCCGCTAGAGGGGCTTGCCTCTCCAAAATAAGGAGGAGGGCCTTCTCCGTGTCGGCACCGGATCTCTGGAACCTCTTACCAACAGAGTTACGTCTCTTGACAGAATTGCTGCCCTTCAGGAAAGAACTTAACACCTGGCTGGCAGGCCAAGTATGGGGTGCAGGTGGAGGGGTGACTTCCGCGGGGTGGCTTGTATAGCAAATCGCAGCACTCTCGGCCCCTGCACCCTTTTTTAGTGAGTGGGTTGGTAGTTTTTTTCAAAGCAGTTTTAACTAGGTTTTTAATTATGTTTTTATTATGCTGTGAACCACCCTGAGTTGGCCTTGGCCAAGTGGGCGGCATAGAAATTGAAACAAACAAACAAACAAACAAATAAATAAATAAATAAAGGTGTAGTGGACAGAATGACAGACTAGGACTCAGTATACCTAGGTATCTCTGCTCAGTCATGGAAACTCAGTGGAAGTATAGAAGAAGAAGGCGATACCGTTTTTGGATCACCAAGTCCTAATGTTCGTGGCATGGTGGTGTTTGCTAGGATCTGTTCTTAAAAAATAAATTTCAGTAACCTCCATCAGGGAGGTTACTGAAATTTTTGTTGCTTTGACCTGGCCAGAGAGGGGGCCTGTGGCCTCAATGGAGCCATTTGGAAAGAGCAATAATTTTAATTTAATTTAATTTAATAGTCATATTTATATATGCCGCCCACTCAGGCAGAACCCGACTCAGGGCAGCATTACAATAAGTTCTAAAAACATATAAAAACACTTTAAAAGACCCATATCCCACCCACTTTAAATGCGATGCGGTCTCTAAGGTATCCTGGCCCACTGCCATATAGGGCTTTAAAGGTCAAAACCAGCACCTTGAATTGCACCCGGAGACAAGCAGAGGCCTTGTTTCCTGTGTCTGTTAAATGGGGGAGGGATATAAAATGGACTGCTACTTCACATTTTTTTTTACAACAGAGCCTGGCAAACAGCACCATGCCACAAATATTTGGACTTTCATTGATGATTTCCCTACCTTTGCATGCCTGAAGAAGTTATCTTGAATCATGAAAGCTCGCTATGATTTTTATATATTTAGTGATCCAAAAATGGTATTGCCTTCTTCTTCCACATTTGTTTTGTATATGGATCACATGGCTGATTTGTTTGTTCAATGGGAGTATGGAACTGGTAAAACCATTCCTTACATATTTCACTTATATTGAAAGCCCTGTTAGGGTTGCTATAATATTTTCTGATTTGATGGCACATAACAATTCTTGTATAAAGCCATTCCAGCACAGATTTATTTCCAGGACATATAGCGACCAACTGGATGTCTGTAGGAAGTCATAGAGCAAAAGATGAACAAGGTAGTGTCCTCTGTCTCCTCTTCACCAGTGACACCAACTGGCCGTGGGGAACAGGCTTGAAATCACAGTTCATTCTACTTTCTGCCCCTTGGTCAGCTAGTCATGTTCAGCTGCATTTGCCATACGCAGGATACCATCCTGCATGATCAACCAAAGAGTGACACTAGCAAGAACACCATACGGTTAACAGTGACAGGCCCTTTGTTGAAAGAAATCTGTGTGGGCGCTTGCTTTTGGCCTTGACAGATAGTCCCATGTTTCCAGTTATGAAAAGTATGTATCTTTTCCCCTTTCGGAGTTGTAACAGTAGTAAGTGAAAATATACTCCAAGGAACAAGGCTTGTTTTTGTGCTTTGTGTTTGCTCAGTTTTCCATTTACTGATGTTAGTAGAGGACCTGCAAATTTAATCAACACATAGGCCTTTTGCTCCTTTTTCCCTTCTCTATCACTCCACATTGCCAAGGCAGCAAATGAGACACCACTGGCTGTTGCTCAATGTACTAAGTTTCTAGTAGGTTTTTGCCAATTCTGTCTTCCCCTAGTTTTCCACTTACTTGAAGCCAAGAGTTATTGAACAATAAGGAAACTATAGTGGTGTAGTTTTGCCATAAATAAATGAGTTTAGATAAACACATTAGGACCTCAATACCTGCTGGAGTGTCTGTCCTTGGTACATCATGTTTGGACTCTAGATTTTCACAGCCAGGGGGGACTGAGCTAGCTACCCCAAGAGAAGTATGGAAGACCAGCTCTAAAAACAGATCCTTCTTGGTGGTGTCTCTGATGTTATGGAATGCTCTTCTGCCCCCTTGTTTGTTAGACCTTGGCATCTGCTTTCTGTCTGGCTAAAGCCAAGTTATTTAAAGAAGCATTCAAAAATTTGCTGCCTCTAAATTAAATTAATTTCTTTCTTCCACCTAAACGTGCTTTGCTGCTGGTACTGTATTTGATTTCTCATGGGTTTTTGCTAGTTTGTTATGTGACTATATTTTTAAAAAAATATCTACTTGGGTTTTGTAATATATTTTTTCTGGGCTGTTTCGTTTGTATTCTTTGCATTGCCACTGCCTAGAATAACAATTATAGTTAGATTGGTGGAATATAAATTGAAATAATAAATAAATAAACAGCTCAGATTTTAATTTATGACTGGGGCATTATCTTAACCTATAAAACCAAGGGTTAACCGTTGGAAGTTCGTATAGGTTCCTAAGCCTGGCCCTACTAACCCGTACCCACCCTTCGTCCACACAGCTGAACTGGGTCCGCAGGTCAACGAAGGATTGAGAAATGCGCCAGTGGGGCAACAGCCCCACAAACGTGAAAAAAGGGAAACAACTTCATTTCCCAACGTTCTTTGTGCCGCGCCACAGCCAATCAGGCTGAGAGGCGCGACCACAAAGAACATTGAGAAACGCACCGTGGCCAATCAAAATCAAGCCACAGGAAAAAAAAACGCACCACAACCACAAATCACAAACCCATAACTACAAGCCCAAGAGTCCTGCGTGACATGGGCGCGCAGAACGCTGAGGAAGCCGGCACCCAAAAAATTAAAAAAAAAACTCACCGCCTCACAGCCATGTAAACACCAACCACCCTTCTTTCCCTCACCAACGGCGCCTGAAGGTCCTGATTGGAGTTTCCCCTTTAATATCAGTAAGTGGGGGGGTGGCGATCCCCCTCTCCGCTGGCTCACCTGGGGTTGGGAGGTTTGTGGGGACAAAAGGGATCTGTCCCCCCAACCCTTCTGGACCCAGTAGACCAGGGAGAGGGGATCGAATCCACCCCCCCCCAAAAAAAAACACCTCTGTCTTTAAAGAGAAGAAACCAAGCGGTTTCTTCTCTTTAAAAATGGAGGTTTTTTTTTAGGAGGGGGGAAATCGAACCCTTCTCCCTGGTCTCCTGGGTCCAGAAGGGTTGGGCAATGCCGGGTAACCTCTGCTAGTCAGTTATATTTTGAATTTTTGAATCAGTTATATTTTGAATATATTTAGACATAACACCTGTGCCATGGTCAGATCACTATTTGGTGGCTCTAGACTTCCTGGGTGCGACGCTTCATCGTAGGGAGGCAGGGCCTATTAGAATGGCCCGCCCCCGGCAACTGATGGATCCTGATGGATTCCAGAGGGAACTGGGGGATTTCCCTCTGGATCGGCAACACGATTCGCCCGAGGCGCTGGTTGACCTGTGGAACAGGATGACAACAGCGGCCTTGGATGAAATCGCACCACTACGGCCTCTCAGAGCTCATCGAGCTAGGTCATCTCCGTGGTTCACAGATGAACTGCGGGAGCTCAAACGGGCAAAGAGACGCCTAGAGCGCCGCTGGGTGAAGACCCAGAGAGACTCCGATTGGACACTAGCTAGAGCCGCTATTAGGGCCTATCTAGTGGCGATGGAGGTGGTGAGGCGGCAATACTTCACCACCCTTATTGCCTCCGCTGACAATCGCCCGGCCACCCTGTTCCGGGTTACCAGGTCTCTCCTTGGTAGGGGGACCCCGGTGCCTGGTTGGCAGGGGTCGGCTGAGGACTTTGCTGACTATCTAGTGGAGAAAATCGATCGGATTCGCTCTGGGTTTAATTCCGGCGTGGTTGGGGAGAGTCCGGAGGGAGCTGGAGCACAGTCTTGCCATACCATCTGGGACCGGTTTGATCCAGTTGCCCCTGATGAAGTGGACAGGCTCCTTGCAGCTGTGCGCGCCACTACCTGCCCATTGGACCCCTGTCCCACCTGGTTGGTGAAAGCCTCCAAGGCAGTGACAGGTGACTGGGTTGGGGCTGTGATCAATGCATCATTGCGGGAGGGGGTGTTTCCTGCACCTTTAAAACATGCTTTGGTGCGCCCCCTCCTGAAGAAACCTTCCCTCGACCCAGCTGTCCTAACCAACTATAGGCCTGTCTCTAACCTCCCCTTTTTAGGGAAGGTGTTGGAGAAGGCAGTGGCGTGTCGGCTGCAGGGGGTGCTGGATGAAGCGGATTATCTGGACCCCTTTCAGTCAGGATTCAGGCCAGGATATGGTACCGAGACGGCATTGGTCGCACTGATGGATGATCTCTGGCGGGAGCGGGACGGTGGTCACCCATCCGTCCTTGCTCTTCTTGACCTCTCAGCGGCTTTCGATACCGTTGACCACGGTATCCTTCTGGGACGGCTCCGAGGATTGGGAATCCAGGGTAATGTGTGGTCCTGGTTTTCCTCATTTCTGAGGGGTCGTACCCAGTCGGTGTGGTTGGAGAGTGAGAGGTCCAGTCCTAGGCCCCTCAAATGGGGGGTGCCTCAGGGCTCGGTGCTCTCTCCTCTCCTATTTAACATCTACATGAAGCCGCTGGGTGAGATCATTCGTTCCCATGGGGTGCGGTACCATCAGTACGCGGATGACACTCAGTTGTACATCTCGGCCCATGGGGACCCCAGTGATGCCGTCAGTCCTTTCCAGATGCCTGGAAGCTGTGGGGGTCTGGATGGGGGCTAACGGGCTACAACTGAATCCCAGCAAGACTGAGTGGCTATGGATAGGGGGTTCTGCATTAACCCGGGAGCTACCATCGTTGGTTCTGGATGGGGCTATTTTGCCCCAGACAGACCCAGTGCGCAACTTGGGGGTCCTCCTGGATTCACGGCTACTGCTAGAGGAACAGGTGGCGGCTGTGACCAGGAGGGCTTTCGCCCAACTGCGGGTGATCCGCCAGTTGCGCCCACTCCTGGACCGGGACTCCTTGCTCATGGTCACTCACGCTCTGGTTACCTCCAGACTAGATTATTGCAATGCGCTCTACATGGGGCTGCCCTTGACGACCATTCGGAGGCTACAGCTGGTCCAAAATGCGGCAGCCCGGGTGGTGATGGGGTGTGGGCGTTATGCCCGTGCTTTGCCACTGCTCCGGGAGCTGCACTGGTTGCCAGTTTGTCTCCGGGTGCAATTCAAGGTGCTGGTTTTGACCTTTAAAGCCCTATATGGTAGTGGGCCGGGTTACCTAAGAGACCGCATCGCCCTGAGGACGTCTGTCCGTCCAACCAGAGCGGACCGGAGGGGCTCTCTAATCGTTCCATCAGCCAGAGGGGCTCGCCTCTCTGGCACAAGGAGGAGAGCCTTCTCCGTGTCTGCACCGGCCCTCTGGAACCTCCTGCCAACAGAGCTACGTCTCCGGACGGAATTGCTGCCTTTCAGAAAAGATCTTAAAACCTGGCTGGCGGGTCAAGTGTGGGGTGCAGGTGGAAGGGTAACCGCCATTGGGTGGTTGGTGTAGAAGAACTCTTCCCCATGGTGCCTTTGGATCCTGCAGCCCTTGTTTTTAGGGGGTGGGTAGTTTTAACTGTTTTAACTGTTTTAACTTGTGTTTTTAATTTTTATTGTGAACCGCCCTGAGTTGGCTTTGGCCGAGTGAGCGGTATATAAATGTGATAATTAAATTAAATTAAATTAAATTAAATTTAAAAAACAGAGTCAGTTACTCCCACGCCTGAGTAACAGTTTTCCCTCTCCTGCTAGTGCCAAAACATGGCATCAAAAACAGAGTGTAACCAGAAGGGAATGTTTAACCCTTTTCAGTCTGGAAGTGTGCCCAGGCTGTGAGGACTGGGCTCTTCTGTGTTTGAGGGTTCTTATACTGTATCTGAATTAGGTAAAGGTGTGATGAGGGGGAAGCACACTGACCCTCCCTCATCCTCTTCACTGTAATTTCTGTTATCCTCTACACATGGGAAACAATAGTTGGAAGAGTTTCTTCAGTACATGGAGACTTGCCATGTTATTGGGAAAATTGTGTTCCCGTTCACATGGAAAACATCCCCTTGTGTGAAATCTTATCTAGAGAAACACCCTGCTGTGTAAAGAGCGAGAGAGGGGAAAGGATTAGTTCCTTTCATGTTCTTGACTTAGTGAAGAAGCTTCAGAACATCTGAGCAGGATGAAATCTATTTGTTCTATTCGGATGCACCACATTATAGTTAACGATGGCCAGTGTGATCTATACCTATAAGGAAGGGGTGTGGCCTTACATGTGCAGAATGCGTACCTACACCCCTGGAGCCTATCCCATAATGCTCTGCACACACCTACCTTTTGTCCCCAAGATCAGCACTGCGAGGGTCCGGTGGCCGAGAGTGGGGCCTAAGCCCCACAAAATGGGGAAAAGAATGGAAACTACAACTCCCATGGTGCCATGGGAGAAAAAACAGCAGTTTAACAGCCAGGCCTGGAAACAGAATGTTGGAGAGAACTGATTTGCATGTTGGACTGTGATTGGCTGAGAGTGAATGACTGATGGAGAAAGGTCCTGATGCGGCTGGAACAAACCCATTCCACTTAAGGCTCTACATCCCTGGAACAAGACACTTTCAATGTACACCAATGCTGTGTGAGTGAGAGACAGAGAGAGACAGGGAGTGTGTGTTTCTGTGTGTGTGCAAGACAATGCACAAGACAGCAGGTTCCGGATCAGTCATGTGTGTGTGTGCGTGTGTGTGTGCATGCGTGTGCGCGCATGTGTGCGTGCGTGCCTGAATATATGAGAGAGAGACTCTCTCTGTGTTGGGGTGTATCAGGGTCCGAAAAACCTAAACATACAACAAACACCCCCTGGCCAAGGCCGGGTAATTAGCTCTCATCCTTCCTTTCCTACCTCCAGCCATTCTTCTCCCCTTCCTTCTTTCCTTCCCTCCCTCATTCTTACCCTCCCGTCTTCCTTTCCTCCTAAATTTCCCCCTCAATATCTACCATCCCTCCCTCATCATCATGCCGGGGTGAGTCTGCCCAGATTCCTTTACTGAGAGCCAGGGGGCATCACAAATAGTGTGGCGGGAGGCAAAAAAGAAAAAACCCTCCCCAAGCCACCCCCGCCCCACAGATTGAGCCCCCCTCCAACCCCCCTCCCCCCGGTCGAAGACGGGCACTTATGCTAGTATAGCATATGAAGTGTTGGACTGGAATTCAACTGAGCTGGGGGCAGACTTTGCTTAGTCATGGGAACTCACTGGAGAGGTGTGCTAATGGGAAAACCACTCCTTTAATATCTCACATACCCCAAAAACCTAACTAGGGTCAGCATAACTTAGAATCAACTTATGACAGCATACAGCAGCAATATATTTTGCTAAAGGTTATCCTATTACCTCGAATGTCAGAAAAGGAGACCTGTGAGTCAAGAATTCTGTCATTAGTAGCCTTTTAAAATATGGAATAACTTCTGCCTGCCAGTTCTTACTGTAGTATGCTATCATAAGTTCATTCTCCACCCATTTTTAATGGAAATGTTTGTGTAATCACTTTTAAACCCCAGTTATGATTGTTGTGAGAAATGACAGTGTGTGGGTATATCCTCTGCATTTTAAGGCAAAGGGTTTTCAGTGCTTTTTTTCCTTTTAAATCCCACAATGGTTGTGTGAACACGCAGACATATTTACTTGCTACTCGTATTATTTAGGTTTCTTTTCATGGGTGGTGTCTTTTCATCACACAAATTATATCTTGACTATATAATGCATTTATCGCTGCTCAGAGTTCATTTCAATTGGGATTTCCATGCATTCATCTGTCTGGGCTTGGCTGCTGCCTTTAGCTGACCAGCTTGAGCACAATGGCCTACTGGACTGAAATGTTGTTTTATGAGCAGATTTCCCCCTAACTAAAAGCCTCTTTGGTGATGGTCAGTGTGGCCAAGATCCAGAAGGACCATTGCTCTTTTCTCACATACTAATTAAACGAGTTGGAGCACATAATTTGCCCTCTCTTTCCTACCACTTACTCATTCTCTGTTGTAGTAGCCAGTTCAAGTGAGGCTGGGTCAGCACTACTTTTCACAAAGTCATTCTGCAAATAGGTTGCTTTTATGGCTCAGAAAGAGAGAGAAGTCTGTTCTTGACTCACCACTAATAGTCAGTCTCTGGAACGTTCACAAGCTAATTAGCATTTTGGCCTCAACATGCTGGGTACTCATTTTACTGATCTCTGAAGGATGAGAAATGTGGATTATCACACAAATAGAATAAGCTCCACAAATAACAATTCAAAGGGAAGGGAAGGGTCTCTTGCAGAATACAGGTTGTGTTCAGACTGCACCTTTACTTAAAAACTGTGGGGAAAGTGTTTTTCCTTCAAGCGAAGACTCTATTAGAGACTGTGCAGCTGTCATGGGAACCTGCTCGACAGTGTGTGTGAAGTCATGAGGAGTACTGTACATTTCCTTTTACATTTTTTTAAAAGATTGTGGATAAGGACAAGTGCCTTTCAGAGACATTTTCTTTTCTTTTGAAGAGTGCTTTTAGAAGTACAATTGGCAAGACTAAACATACTTTTTTTGATGTGCTCCATTCAATTTCACAGTTCCATTGAATGGGATTAATGAAAATTTTGACAGTAAAAAAGCAGGTTATTATTAGTTTTTAATGTAAGCAAAGATCTCTTGACACTTAGAAGTACAAATACTAAATTGTTACCTTTTAATAAATAGTAAATTGTTATTTAAAGAAATATATATTACTTATTTTAAAACAAGTATTTGTATTTTGAAATACTGTAAATGGTTAGCTCTAAATATACCAATAGCAATTATACTTATATACTGTTCCATAGCGTTTAGAACACCCTCTGGGTAGTTCACAAGGTAATTAGCATTTTTGTCCCAATCATGTTGAGTACTCATTTTACCAACTTCGGAAGGATGGAAGGCTGTGTCAACCTGGATCCTAGCAGGATTGAACTCACAGTGTTTTGGCTGCAGTACTACAGTTTAACTGCTGTGCCACGAGCATATCTGTCAACCCGCGGCTCCGAAAAACCTGACCTGCGCACATCGCTTGTGCGCAGGTCGCGTTCCACGCATGTGTGGAAAGGTTTTATCTCTTCCACGCATGCGCGGAAGCGCTACGCCGCTTGCACAGCCCTTACGCAAGCGACGTAGCACTTCCACGCATGCGTGGAAGGGGTAAAACCCTTCCGGGCATGTGTGGAAAGTGTTTCCTATGCTGCTAAATTACGGGGTTTTGGCAGCAGAGGCCGGGTTATGACGTCAATCGACGTCAATTTACGGGGTAATCCCGTAAATGTATGGCCACATACAGGTATGGCCACGAGGGCTCATATAAATATTTTAAACATTTGTTAGCTACAAAACTGAAGTAATTTATAAGCATCAAAAAGCAGGCAAGTTTTTCCTATGCAAGAAATGTTGTTTCCTCTGTTAAACATTCATACTTTTCAGTGTTTTTTTTTGTGTGTGTGTGTTTTGTTTTTGTTTTTTGGTTAGGGGTAGTTTGGGTGGTGGTGACTGGAATTTGTAATTTTTGAATTTATTTTATTTGTTTTATTTTATTTATTTTTTATTTGGAGTTTTTTTTTTACTGTTGCATACTTTTCCGGCCTCTAGGTGGGGCTGTGATTAGGAGTGCAATTGTTTTTCTTTCTTCAGTCCTTTCTGTTGAGGAAGCATGGAGGGAGGACGTCTTTCATAAGTGCTCTTGACTTATTATTTTATTTTTATTTTGTTTTAATTTTGGGGTACTGGGCTGGGGGGTTTAAGTAGAGTGTTTCTGCTTAAATCCCCCAAAGTGTTTTTGCTTGTTCTTTTGCTGGATTTTAGATGATTTGGATTTTTCTTGTTGTTATTTATTGTGTTTATTTATTTGTGTTTTTTTATTTTTTATGGTTGGCCTTATGTTAAACTGTTTTTGTTTTGTTGTGGTTGTGTTTTGCGGGGTGAAGAACGGCCTGTCTGTCTTTTCCTCTTTTCCCCATTGCTGTTTCAAAATTAGATTTCGATGCAGCGATGGGGAAAATGAAGAGCCGGCAGTCAGCTCACTCTTTGTCTGGTAAGGTTCGTTAGGTCGGTCAGGGGAGAAGGAGCCAGAGAAGAGCTATCTGCTTCACGATGGTTCTCTCCTCTTGGCCTCCTTTTCCCCTGGCTTACCTAACGGGAGATCAGCAGGCAACAATCCGTAAGGGGTGGTGCTCTTTCTTGCGAATTGCTGGCTGCTGCTTTTCTATTACCTCCACCGCTGTTTCGTGCTAGTTTTCGAAACAGTGATGTGGGTAGTATAAACGCAGCAACCAGTCATTCGGCAGGGAGTGTGCTTCCCCTGATGAAGGGCTGCCTGCTGCTGGTTTCCCCCCGCCTCAACTTACCTTGAGGACGGCGGTGGCCTCGCCGTGTCTTCGGTGGGGTAGCGGGGAGGAGAGGGAGTCCCTCTTGTCCCCGTTGCTCCGGGAAAGCAGGCCGGCGGTTGTCTCGCCATGGTTTTTGCATGTTTGTGGTAGTGAGGCTGTAAGGTGCTGCATCCGCCTGCGGTGGCTTTGCGCTCCCATTGCGTAGGGGCTGCGTCTGCCTGCGACGGCCTTGCGCTTCCATTGCATAGGGGCTGCATCCGCCTGCGACGGCCTTGCGCTCCCATTGCGTGAGGTGCTGTATCCGCCTACAGCGGCCTTGTGCTCCTGTTGCGTGAGGTGCTATGTCCGCCTGTGGTGGCCTTACGCTCCCATTGCGTGAGGCGTTATTTTATTTTATTTTTCACGTGCCGGCTTTTTCAACGTTCTACGTGCTTGCGCCCTTTAGCTTGATTGGCTGAAGTGGTCACGGCGCACGCTGAGATTTGAAGTTTTCTTTCTTTTGTTCACTTTTGTGCAGCGGCTTTTTTTCCTGCGGCTCATTTTGTATTGGGCGCGCTGGCTTTCCCAACGTTCTCCTTGTTCTTGCCTGTCAGCCTGATTGACTGAGGGGTGGTGCGGCGCGGAGGATGCTGGGACTTGAAGTTGATTTGTTTTGTTTGCGTTTGTGGGGTGGTTGCCCCACTGGCGACTGCTGGACCCTTTCGGCGATGGTCGGGCGGGGTAAAGGCAAGTGCGGGCGGCTCGGTACGGGATAGTATGGGTGGGTGCGGGCACATTTGCCGGATTCCAATGGTTAACGTCCCTCCTTATAGGTAAAGATAGATGTTGTCCAGTGCATCTTTTAAATGTGATCAGCAGTAATCCCTTCATTCTCAACGAGTGTTTTCTGTGGCTTGTATCTTTTCTTAGCATTATTGTAGCACAAAAACCTTGCAAATGCAAGAGATCAGGCAGTGTTTTGTTATTGGGGGGGACGGGGGGGGGGAACGGTGACTCATTCTCCTATGTTGAACCCTATAGAGTGTCACTTTCCTGAATAAGAAATCCAATCACTTCTTTGCCATGTAGACTGATCAGTCTTGTTTCTGAATTCAACAAAGCCCTTTTACTTTTGATTCTGAAAATCAGTCTCTAGGCAGAGAACACGAGTATGAAATGGGAGTGAGGGATGTAGTGAGTGAGATAGAAGAACAGCTATTTATCATTGATGCTGTCCTCCTAGAACAACTATAGTGAACCTTTTACAGACCGAGTGCCGAAAGTCAACAGGCTTCTGTCCATACCACAGAGGGGTGGGGGATGAACTCTGTGCTGAGGGGAGGGAGGAAGCACTCTCATTGGGCTGCTGGGCAGAGGGGCGGGGTGAACCCTATATTGGGGGGAGGGAGGAAGCACTCCCATTGGGCAGCTGGGCAGAGGGGCGGGGTGAACTCTGTGCTGGAGTAATGGTGTGCGTGTGCTTCTAAAGGCACTCTTCAAAAGAAAATAAAACTTCTCTGAAAGGCACTTATCCTTATCCACAATCTTTTTTAAAATGTAAAAGGAAATGTACTCCATTGGTGTGATATTTTTCATTTCTAAAGCTAGGGTCCAGCTGTCAAATCAGAAAGTTATTTATTGTGCTGAATACACTCTTGGATATATAAAGGAACTGAGAAAGTTTGTCTTATTGCACATTTTTTCTTTAATTTTTTTTTATGTTGGAGAACAACACCAACAACAAAAACCTGTCTTTTTTCAGGTTGTGCAGTGTATTACCAATTATAACCAACATGCTAGGCGGCTTTGCTGAACTGCATCAGAATTTAGAGGTCATCATGTTTATCTGTTCTGACTTGCCTGCTCTAAGATATTTTCCCTTAGTTCATTTAAAATGATGGCCAGGGGCTTGAATACATTGCTAAAGTCTGATTTTTATTTTAAATTTGGAAAGTGCACCTTTTGACTCTATGTGTAAATTATAGGGAAGCAGATCTTGGCTACGCATTAAGAGAAACTTCCTAATGGTAAAAAGTATGCTTGAGCTCAGAGAAAAGTGTCCTTGTGTGACAGAGCAGAGATATTCCTACATTTCTAGACAACTACAAAGTGATTCAAGAAGTCCTCTGGCACATCCCTAAAATGACTGAAATTTGAACTAACATTTGCTGAAATTTGAACAAAACTGCTTAATACCAGTTGCTGTTGTAAAAAGAGGAGGCATTAAACTGGAAGGTGTTTGAAAGCTGACACTCTAATGAAGGCCAAAACTGCTCCTGGAAAAGTTAATAGATGAGCCCTGGAGAGAACTCAGATTAACTTTTAACAGACTCTGCCTGTTCCCCATATATCTGACTGAGCCACAAGTTCACATTCAGGAATGTCAAAGGGAGGCTGGTACAAATGCTTATTAGATTTAGCTATGCTGTAGAATGTTCTTGCTTTCAGATGCCTTACACTTGAAGATGTATGTGAATTTAGGATGAGCCTTAGAGCATTTGAATTTGAGTCATTGGCTAAGTCAGAGTAGTGCTAGAGAATGCCTTTCTCCATGCTGTCTTTCTCTAACTTTCCACTTTTATTTTTGAAATACACTTCTGACCTTTAATAGTTGGTTGGATAACTCAATAACTAGGTATCCAGAAGTTGGGAGCCAGAGGTTGGGAATTCGATTCCCCACTGTATCACCTGAGAGAAGAACCAGCCAGTGTGGCTTTGGTTAAGCTTCACAGTTCCAGGGCACCCACCAGAAGAAGAGAATGGTAACCCACCTCTGTGTATTCTTTATCTATTCTTTGCCATGAACCAGAATTGACATGACAATGCAGAATTATTATGATTATTATTCTGGGCTTTATTTGCCAAACCATTATTTGTATGTGTTGGATGTTTGTGCATGTCCTATAGTGAGTGGGTGGTTACTAAACATGCAGAACTCTGATTTGGGCAGGGCAGTAAGCAGCCACACATAGGCAAGCCATGGAACTGATTCAGGAAACTCAGTGGACATCTTCCATATCCCCAATATGTCTCTCCTGAGCACAGTTCACCCGTGTGTGTGTGTGTGTGTGTGTGTGTGTGTGTGTGTGTGTGTGTGTGTGTGTGTGTGTGTGTGTGTGTGTGTGTGTGTGTGTGTGTGTGTGTGTGGTAGACGGGAGGTGAATGCAAGGAAGGAAACTGGCAGAAGCCTTTTGTCCACACTGACATTCCCAAAGTTTAAGGCACTGTTTAATGTCACCCATCCCAGAATATAGCTCCTTGCTTACCCATTTGCCTTCACCCCAATCCAGCAACATGGAAATACTGTATATACAAATGTCTGAGAGACCAGAGAACAAATTACTTCAGGACACCTCTGGTTGAAAAGTTGAAATAGAGTTGAATGCAATAGGCTTCTTTGGAAATGTTTCCTTGAGAAAAATATTGATAGAAGAAAGCAGTGTCTCCACTTAGTTTTGATGTAGAATTACCTTAATGTTTTAGAAATTGTTAGGATTCCAGGTTGAATGTAGTTCAATGTAGAACAGTGTTTCCCAACCGTTGGTTTTTGGATTTCAATTCCCAGAAGCCTAAGTCAGTTCCTCAAAGCATTGATCAGCCAATGTACTGACTTAGACTTCAGGGAATTGGAGCCCCTCTGTGGGGCATGGGCCCTCTGTTGAAAACTGCTGATGTAGAGCAATTGTTCCATTTCACTTGATTGAGTTATATATTTGGAATGTTGATGGATGCCCGTGAGGGCATCTATCTGTCTGTACCAAGTTCTCTGTCCTTGGAAAGTATTGATATGCAGGTGTCTTCTTCTCCTTTTTAAGAAAGAAAGAAAATTGTGGCATACCAAGTATCTGGTGCATACCTGTCAACCACGGCTCCGGCGAATCCGGGACCTGCGCGGACCGGGTTTGCACAGGTCGCGTTGTATGCATGCGCGTGGAGTGCTATGCCGCTTGCGTAGCCTTCTACGCACACGGCGTAGCCTTCTGCGCATGCGTGGAAGGGAGCTACGGAAGCTACCTGCGCAGATGGGCTGCGCGGTGCCTCCTTTCCCCCACTGCCGAAATCCGGGGTTTCGGCGGAGCGGGAAAGGGCAAAAATCGACGCCGAAAACCGGGAAATCCAGGCCAATCCAGGAAAGTTGACAGGTATGATCTGGTGTGGTGAATAAAAATTGAACTGATGTCTTGAAGTCTTCTTCTTACATGGGGTTTGTTGCAGTAGCACCCTGCTGTAACTATGAACTTATGGTGTACCACCAGGCAATAAAGTAGACTCTTTCTGTAGTTGCTATTATGAGAAGTTATTTCCTGTGAACTTTCTTCACTTTTTATACCAGTAGCACTCCCCTTCACAAATTGAGTGTATATGTGCTCCTTTTTCTCTTAAAGGACTAAAGGAGTTCCTCCCATGTAATTAGGATAACAATTATGCATGAATAAAATGGCATGTTCGTAGCTTAAATTCTTTGAATGCCCACCATCTGTTAAATGCATCTTAGATTAGCAAACCTTATTTCCATTTATTGAACTTACGGTAGTTTCTTTTCTGTGGGGATTGTTTACTAAGAAAAGCCAAGATTAAAACTTCTACTGAATTGATCAGACCCAGAACAATATTTTCTTCTTATTTGATCGTTACCTAAATTACTGTATTTGGTTCTCCTGCCTAGTTTGTCAGAAATGTCTAGTCCACAAACTAGGTGCATAAGTCTTCTGTTTTTCTTGGCTTCCCATCAGGAAATAAAATCCCAGTCTCTTGTTTAACAAGTGGGGATACTTATCTGGAAGAAAAGTGGGATATAAATTGTTGTTATTACTTGCCATCAAATCATCCCCATTCAATGAAGACTCTATGAATGAGAAACCTCCAAAGTGTCATGTCCTCAACAGCCCTCCAAATTATAGTTTATGGCTTCTCCTTTAGGGAATCAATGCATCTCGCACTTGGCTTTCCTTGTTTCCTGCTGCTTTCCGCCTTTCTCAACATTAATAAACTCTTGATTGTTTCCCCCCCCCCCCCCTGTTATTCAGAGCATCAACCAAGTAAACTCCATCTCTTTTATCTGTCTGGGCAGGATTGTAAGGAAATATTTGATAGACAATCATCCAGGCCTTACTTTCCCTAAGGTGACTTGGAATAATTTTGGTTATGGAAATGTTTTTAACTGGCTCTCAGCTTCATTCAGATTTTGGTCAGCTGCAGGTTGCTCAGTTTTAGATTACTGGCAGAGTCCTGTTGTTAATGTATGTTGTTGCAAATGGGATGACATAAATCGGAGATGTGGTGCTGCTAGTTAAGGAGTTGCTGCTTGTATTCCATGCCACATGCTAGGTCATGCAACTTGTGAGTGATAAGGTATAGGAATGGCAACTGAACTATGAAAATTTAGTGTTGTCATTTATGCTATTGCACTTATGCTGGCATAGGTAAGCAATAGCATATTGTAGTGATTGTTTATGCCAATTAGAAATATATTAAATGTAGTAATTTTTCTTTGCCCTTCTTTTCTACATTTTGTGTATGCTGTATTTTTGCAATGTTGCTGTTATTGTCATCTTCATGGGAGTGGAAATAATTTTGTTGTTGTTCAGTCGCACAGTCGATTCCGACCCTTTGCGACCCTATGGACCATCGTTCTCCAGGCGCCTCTGTCCTCCACCATCCCCCTCAGTCCTCCCAGTTTTGTGCCCATTGTGTCTACAATACCATCTATCCATCTCATCCTTGGCCTCCCCCTTCTTCTTTTGCCCTCCACCTTTCCCAACATCACGGCCTTCTCAAGTGAATCCCCCCTTCTCATTTGATGCCCAAAGTACTTTAGCCTCATCTTTACTATTTGACCTTCCAATGAGCAGTCAGTGTTGATTTCTTCTAAGATTGACCTATTTGTTCTCCTCGCTGTCCAAGGTACCCTCAAAACTCTCCTCCAACACCACATTTCAAAGGCATCTATTCTGCGTTCAGCTTTCCTAATTGTCCAGCTCTCACATCCGTACATTACCACTGGGAATACCATTGCTTTGACTATTCTAATTTTTGTTTTCAAGGTGATGTCTCTGCTTTTCACCATGTTCCCCAGGTTTTTCATGGCTTGTCTCCCAAGAATCAGTCGCCTTTTTATTTCATGGCTGCAATCTCCATCTGCAGTGATCTTAGATCCTAAGAAAGTAAAATCTGTCACTGCTTCTACTTCTTCCCCGTCTATTTTCCAGGAACTGATTGGGCCTGTTGCCATTATCTTGGTTTTCTTGATATTGAGTCTCAAGCCAGCTTTTGCACTCTCTTCCTTCAAACCGATCAAGAGATTCTTTAGGTCTTCCTCACTTTCTGCCATTAGGGTGGTGTCGTCTGCATATCTCAGATTGTTGATGTTTCTCCCAGCAATTTTGATCCCATATTGTGATTCCTCCATCCCTGCATTGCGCATTATGTGCTCTGTGTATAAGTTGAATAAGCAGGGTGACAAAATGCAGCCTTGTCTTACTCCTTTTCCTATTCCAAACCACTCGGTCATTCCGTGTTCTGTCCTAACTGTTGCTTCTTGGTTCATGTACAGATTTCTCAGGAGGCATATGAGGTGTTCTGGTATTCCCATCTCTTTAATCACTTGCCACATCTTGTTGTGATCCACACAATCAAATGCCTTAGTGTAGTCAATAAAGCAAAAATAAACTTGTTTCTGGTATTCCTTTGTTTTCTCCATGATCCAACGTATGTTGGCAATGTGGTCTCTAGTCCCCCTGCCTCTTCTGAAACCAGCCTGCACCTCTGGTAATTCTCTTTCCACATGCTGCTGAAGTCTATCCTGTATTATCTTGAGCATCACCTTGCTGGCGTGTGGGATGAGCGCAATTGTTCGATAGTTTGAACATTCTTTGGCATTGCCCTTTTTTGGGATTGGAACATATACTGATCTTTTCCAGTCCTGTGGCCACTGTTTTGTTTTCCAAATCTGCTGGCATATTGAATGCAGTAATTTGATGCCATCATCAAATTATCAGGTATATTCAGGAAAGCACAGGGCAATCATTTATTTGCCAACTATTATTTGATTGACCAATAACAAATGAACTTGCCCGAAAGCAAAACTTCACAGTTTTCATTTGGGCATGATACTTCAGGTCTGGTGGTGGCTGGCTTTCTGGCAGTTCTCTTTCACTATTAATTACTGTAAGGAGTAATGGTATTATTTTCTGTGTGGCCAGAAATCTTCACTGAGTAGGAGGCTATTATGGTGTGATTATGAACATAAAGAAGCCTCATCCCACCTGCTAAGATAAAAGCAGAGAAAAAGAGCTGCATAAGTACTAACCTTTTAAAGGGTCAAAAATGCAAGGCTATTTCAACCCCCACCCTTTAAATCATCCACCCCTGACATTCCATTGGATCCTAGTGCTAAATGTAGCTTTGTCCTTTAAAAAAACTCACAATGTGTGAATTTAGTTTTTAGTTCAACTATATTGTACAAAGTTTCATCAGCTCAGCGTCTCCCCCTGGTGGTTTGGAATACGTTGCAATCCTGATGTTCAGCGACTTTCACGGTTGTATTTTTTGAAGAAGTTGCTGGTGCTATTCTGTGCAAGCATAGAAGATAAAAAAGCAAAAGAAAAGAAAAAGAAAAATGTTGTGGCACCTTAAGGATTAAATGCTGTATGTTCATGTGAGCCTTTGTGGCTCACCGTTACGGCTGAATAGGATCACTTGAGTTTTAAAACAGAGCAATGGGGTGTGGAGAGCAAATGCAAATTTTTTATTTTTATATATATATATATATATATATATATATATATATATATATATATATATATATATATATATATATATATATATATATATATATATATATATATATATATATATATATATATATATATATATATATATATATATATATATATATATATATATATATATATATATATATATATTTGGGGGAGGGGGGGAGGGAGAGAAGGCCTTTGTCTGAGAAGTTGGGAAGAGAAATTCAGTAAATAGTTACCAAGGCTGTAGTTTGAAAACTTCACCTCTAGCAACCGTTCTCCTAACTCACCTTTAAGGAGCATGTATGGCACAACATCTGCTATGACCATGATGGTCAACCTTGGCACTCCAGATGTTCTTGGACTTCAATTCCCAGAAGTCCAAGCACCTTGTCAAACCACACAAATAGGTTTATTGTCATTTTACAGCTTCAATAAGTGCAATATTATATCTCTGTCAAATAAGTACAAGGACATATTAGACCTTGTATTTTCCATACATGGTCTAATGTGTCCTTGTACTTATTTAATCCACTTGCATATTTAATCCACTTGCATAAAATGAACGTTCACTTTATATTTCATGCTTTTTGTATTGTATGTAAAAAATTGGTGTCAATGACAATATCATAGGTTTCATTTTTATTTTTTTTGAAAACTTTGAAATGATTATAATTTCAGGCAGTACTGGTCATCTGTTATATTTTCCACTCTTTTTAGTGCCATTCACTTTATTTTCCAAGGTAACAGCATTCTATGAGCTTCACATGACAAATTGCTGTACTGGTCACTAGATGGAGCTGAATGAGCCTGAAATCAGAAATCTATTTAGCAGTGGGTATAAAAAAACACTAACCAGTGGGGTGTGGATAGTTCTGTTCCTGTCCTTTGGCAGAAGGATTATCCACAAGGTATTAACTGTTAACTTCAGTTTAGAGAGCCAAGGTTTGGAATTAGTGTGAGGTTTTCTTTAGGTTGGGTGGATTTCTGCTTCAGAGGAGTATGGAACTAAGAAATAAACGGGCTGAGTTTGTCTAAACCGTATATGATGGAAACAGGCAGGTTTTGCTTGCCTCAAACTTCCCCCAGGATCTTTCTGTATTGCGCGCGCACACACACACACACACACACACACACACACACACACACACACACACAAACACACACACACACACACACACACACGTGATCTTAGGTGTAGTGCCACCCTGATTTCTCTCTCTCTAAGCAAATCAGACACAGAGTCCACAAATGAAAAACAAACTATGGATTCAGTTCTTGATACATTTGGTACAAAGCTATGCCAAAGTTTGCAGAGTGGACCAATTAAATGGTAGAAGCAGCTCTATGAGCTTATTTGATCTCTTGTGCTGCAGATCCTATCCCAGCCCCTGATACCATTCCAGCTGTCCTGTCACTGCTTACGCCGCACCCGGAAGTGGAAGCAGGCACATTTACATCAGCCATACACATGCACAAACGTACCCACAGCTGTTGTAAACCCAAGTGGGTGCATTTACGACAGCCGTAAATGCACCTGCTTCCGCTTCTGGGGAGTATGGTCTGGCCTGCTCAGCTGTCTGGGGTGTGGTCAGGCCTGCAACACAAAAAGATTGGCCACCCCCGCTCTAGAAGCAGAGAACTAGAAGACCCTGGGAAATCATGTGCAGGGTAGCATGACAGAGAAAACCATATTCTGCTTTTGTATCACTTGCGCTTGATCTATCACGCTAGCTAGGTATGATGAATCTTGATGTCCAAAAACATCACCAGATTGGGGACGGATGCATTTTTTCCTCATTGACCAGCAAATGAATGGATATGAATGAATCAACCTATCTTTATTATGGTCCAAAACCAGCATAGTACAGCAAACAAACAAACAAACAAACAAAAAACAGAGGCTAAAATACATATTAAAATACAAATTAAAAGGAGTTTTATCCCAATTAGGATCGGAAGGAGGGAAAGGAGAGAAAGTTGTGACAGAGGTGACATGTTGGGCATTTTAAAAAATGGAATAAACTGTGATTGGGGAGGAGGAATTTCAGTAGGATGTAATAATGGTGGCTTCTTCATGTGAGAAACTTGTTTTTTAGATATCCTAAAATATAACCACCATCAGTGTGGAATACATCTTATTTATCTAGAGATGTCAGACATGGCACAAACTACAAAAGTGTTTATGCTTTAGTAAAATGATGCATGGAAAATTGAATTTTTGTCTACTAACCTTATTAGATTATCTGTGCAACTCTGAAATGACCTTGAAGTAACTTGTCGTGTGTGGTTTGTGAAAGTAATGATAATGATCGCTTTCACTGTGTTTGTTGTGCCTTTTGTGAAAATCCTGACCTACTGGGGCATGATCTCTACCTTCAGAGAAATCTGATGGTTAAGTGTGATTTGCATTATTCTGCAACATATATTCTGTGCTATATGTTAGTATGGAGAGGAAGTTCTCACCATCTTGTGCATTCCAAGGACTGTACCATGTATGCTCAACAAGTCTTTAAGTTACCTTAAGTCTTCACTTCAGCAGCCCTTTAATTTTAGCCTTCCACTGTGGCTACCAGTAAAATGAACATTTATCTCACCCTCTTAATTGCTAAACTGTGGACTGATGCCACCAAGGCTTTTAAGCTGGATCCTGGAAAAATATGTTGTTGGCCCAGACAAGATGCAGGAAGTATTTCTTGCTCATCAGCTGGCCTTTGTTTTGTTTTTATTCTACCATTTCAGAATGACTGGCAAAAATGAACAACAATCTGTTTATTGTTTTTATTTGGAATAAATAAACAGATTTAGAGGCAATAAAATCTGCAGAAGACTAAACCACAGGAATGACATCAGCACCAACAAATCCTCCTTGGTGGAGATGACCAGATGTTGGACTTCATGGAGCACCAACAGCTGGTTTGCTTTCATGGGAAGGGACTCCAGGAGTAGAGAGAATGTTCATGTGGATTGATGGTGTTTGTGGATACAGGTGCCACTGCCTGTGTCAGTCCTAAAGTTCAGCTGTGTGGCCCCGTAGCTTTTAACGCCAGATGGAAACGAACACTATCCAGAGTTTGAAGAGCTTTTTGGTTCTGCCTTCCTTGAGCAGGTGTGAGGGGAGCCACCTAGGAAGTTTTTGCCCTAGCCTATTGAACTCTCCATGGAGGCAAGAAAGCAAAATTGGGATTGGCTTTATCCGTGATGGCGAATCTTGGCACTCCAGCTGTTCTTGAACTTCAATTCCTAGAAGCCCAAGTCTTTGTGAATCCACATGAATGGGTTTACTGTGTTGTAAGCCCATTCATGTGGATTCATAGAGACTTGGGCTTCTGGGAATTTAAGTTCAAGAACAGCTGGAGTGCCAAGGTTTGCCGTCACTGGAATTTATTCTGACATGAGCCGCTGGGTCATAAATAGGAGTCAGTGACAACCCAGATTATTTATTTATTACATTTTTATACTCCATCTGGCATTCTTCCCACTCTGGGTGGTGCACATACAAATAAATAAAAGCAACACAATTGAATAAACAAAAAAAATGACATAATAAATATCTGAAAAAACAAAAATAATAATGTTGGACTACAGTTCCCACCATGTTGTGCCATGGCTATGCTGGCTAGGATTATCCAGCACAACATCTGGAGCATCACACATTCTCCAGCTTTGCCGTAGGTAATGTAGGTGGAAAGAGAGTTTTGGGTCAGAGAGCAACAAATACTTTTTGTTTGTTTTTTCTTGCAGAAACTAGAGCCAGTCTTTAAAAAATAATACTGAGTTTTTAATTTGTATTCATTTTTGTAATTTAACATTTTTGTTACAATGTAGTATTTGTATAGTAACTTCAAGGAAACGATACCTGCAGTTAATCTCTTTCTCTGCCATGAATCATCCTGCTAAGCAGTAGCAATTTTCTGCAAGTTACATAGTGGATTTCTTCATATAAAGTCCACAATACACAAACTGAATAACGCTGCTGTATAACACTACTGCTAGTTTGGCCAGGTTATCCTGCTATGGTAATAGAGTAGACTATACGACCAGCAATTCAACACTGATTGTCAGGCAGTCGTTGACCTGACAACCCTAAGGACTATCAGCCTTGGGTGGCAGTCCACAGGGAAGGGCGATGGTCCCCACATGGATTAAATGATGTTCTATGATGGTGGTTGGGATATTCGCTGTAATGTTTCTGAAACACTTATGATTTGATATTTTGTACTGTAACTGTGATATTGTGTTTTCTTTGTTAGCCACCCAGAGTCACTCTGCAAGTGGGGCAGCATACAAATTGAAAAATTAAATTAAATTAAATTAAATCTCACTTGAAAATATCTTAATGGAGGGCAGCAGCCTCATCAACCCTGGCCTGGGGCTGAGGAGGAATTTGGGTGCCAAAAGGGCTCAGGACCAGAAAGTGACTAGTGGAACTGGATCAGTTCAGACACCGTACCGGGTGTCATTCTGTGATGTGGAAGGCAAATGGAAGGCCACTGTATTATATTGTCCCCAGGACAATCTTCATGGCTGATCACCATGATGGTAGCCAATATTCGCAATTGGAAACAGTACTTGAAGAAAAAGAACACTACTCCCTTTCTCACAGTATGTGATGGAAACCATCGTGGTGTTGTAGGATTGCTAGCAAAATAAGGAGCAGTTTATCTACTAATTGAGCTCTTAATTTAACCTCTTCTTGCAACATTTCTGTTTACTGAGACATACAGTATTTCTACCATAGCATTTGCATTTGCAGGTATTCCTCTTCATCTCTAAGAAATACAGTAAAACCCCAACTTACAAATGCCCCGAATTACATAAAATGATTTTGTGCTAAAACCATGTCCCGATTTACACAATTTCCTATGGATTTGCATCGAGTTACATAAAGATTCTTTTTCCTATGGGTTTTCCTATGCTTCGATTTACATAAAATTTCATTTTTCCTATGGGTTTGCTTCGAGTTCCATAAAAATAATTTTTCCTATGAGTTTGCTTCCAGTTACATAAATATTTGACTTAAGAAAAACCCTACGGAACAGACTATTTTTTTTTGTAAGTAAGGGTTTTACTGTACCATCAAGAGATTTCAGTTAAGTTTGCTTCACAGTGCAGTGTCAAACCATGCAGATTTCTGAATTTGTTCTTGCTGACAATAAGCATTGTGGTTGTGATTGCACTGTATTCATTGGGAATGTTTAGTAGCCCTAAAGGTTTCCCTGTACCATAAGGCACTACACCTGTTGAGTTTGAATGTGTGTTTGTGAATCTCTTGCTTCTTTTGTTCTGTTCTCATTAAAATGCAATTTGGAGATTATTAGATTGTCTGCAAAGCGTGTGCACACATAGATGGCCAAAGGGAAGGATAGAACTATTTCAAGTTTTTTTTTAAAAAAAGAACATTCCTCTAAAAACAAAAGGCTGCCAAAATGCTATGTACACTTGTATAGTTTTTAGGTATCCACAATAGGCGTGTCAGTTTTGGGAGAGTAATATTGGGTCTTATCCATGTGTTCCCAGGATATGTGCCATAGTCTGATCTAATGAGTAAAGCATCTTACTCATGTCTGTACAAGACATAGCAGCACAATGCTTGTTTCTTTGCCAGGCCACACCACACTAAAGGAAGGGCAAGAAAGGAAAGACGCAACGGAAAAGTGGATAAGAGCTGTGAAGCTGACAAGAGGACAAAGAGAGGGAAGCATGTATGTCAAAACAGAACAAAATCCCGGGACGCAGTCCAGCCATGGATGAGTGCTACTGAATCTCACTATCTTCAGTGGAAGGTTTAGACACGTGCTCAAGTTGACTTAAGAGCTTTGGTTAGAACAATGTTCGCTAAGTGTGGACTATGTGTAGGTTGGGGTTTTCCGGCAGCCCCAGAGTTTCCCCTCCTTTTGGGTAAAAGAAATCTGCAAATATTTAAAATGTCCACCAAATGGCTTTTGTTTTGCCTTAAGACAAAGAGCCATACACTATGCCTTGTTTTGCTTCCTATACCTATCACAAGGGCTAAAATATATATAATTGGAAATATTCTATCCAGTTAATTTTTCTTTGAAAAACTTTGGTAAGTAGAAGGATAAACATAGACACATTAAGAGCAGTGGTCCCCAAAATGTCTGGGACATGGGGGTAGCATTAGAGTGCCCAATGCCTAAAGAGGTTTCCTTGCTCGAAAGCCTGTCGTATCCAACTCTAGGGTTCAGTGCTCATCTCTGTTTCAAAGTCAAAGAGCCAGCGCTGTCTGCTTCTGCAGACATTTCTGTGGTCATGTCACAGGCTTGACTAGACACCGGAGTGCACGGAACCTTTCCACCGAAGTGATCCCTATTTATCTACTTGCAATTTCTTGCTTTCGAACTGCTAGATTGGCAGGCCTAAAGAGGACCACATCTTAATTGAAAACAGAATTATTAACCTACTGATTTAGATCCAAAGTAAACATTCAGAGACCAATGAAGAAACATTAAAGTTATGTACCTGAGCTCTCTGGGCAAGCAAGACACCCAGAATGGCCAAAATGCTAGTATGGAGGATAAGGCTGACAGAAGGAGACCAGAAACAACAAAAGTGGCTCTTGTGGGTGTTTTTTCTAAGAAAAGGACAGGAAAAATAGCACAAGATGAAGAGCAGTTTCGGTTTGGGGGAATGTGCCTTGTTGGTGATTGCAGTAAACAAGCAAGTTGGAGGGCTATACAGAAAGAACTTGGGGTCCACATGTGGGCCCCAGGCTGCAGGTGGGAGACTTCTAGTTATAAATAATAGACTTTTACTGGAGAGATCAAAGTTCACGTCCTTATTGGGGCATTAAACTCATGAAATAGCCTTCAGCCAGTCTCTCTCTCTCCCCCCCCCCCAAATCTATCTTGCAGGGTTGAGATTTCCCATTTTGTATGTGCCAAGATTCCCTAGGAGTCAAAGTATATCTTCAGAAATATGCTCCTTTGTGAGCCATGTAGTATATTTTATGTACTGTACATGAAATCATTCCTTTTTCTTGTTCTGCAGTATCTGAATCTGAATATTGGTAATTCTCATGGCGATCAGCCATGAAGACTGTTCTGAGAATATAATGCAGTGGCCTTTCATCTGCCTTTCACATCACAACATGACACCCATACCACTGGTCCATTTCTCCAAGTCACTTTCTGGTCCTGAGCCCTTTTGGCATGCAAAGTCCTCCTCTGCCCCAGGCCAGTATTGATGAAGCATCTGCCCTTCATCAAGATGGATTCAAATGGGATTTAATCCAGTTGGGGACCATCAGCCTTCCCCATGGACTTCAGCACCCAAGGCTATTAGTCCTCAGGGCAGTCAGGTTAGTTAGCTGCTGGCTGGCACTTGGTGTTGAGTTGCTGGCAGTATGGTCTACTCCAGTGATGGTGAACCTTGGCACTCCAGATGTTCTTGAACTTCAATTCCCAGAAGCCGTGATCAGCAGGAGTGCTGACTTGGGCTTCTGGTAATTGAAATCCAAGAACAACTTGAACTTCATTTGATTCGCCAGTTGCACCCGCTCCTGGACCGGGTCTCATTGCTCATGGTCACACATGCTCTGGTCACCTCCAGACTAGATTACTGCAACACGCTGTACATGGGGCTGCCCTTGATGACCATTTGGAGGCTGCAGCTGGTCCAGAACTTGTTTGCTTGGGTAGTGATGGGGTGTGGGCATTATGCCTGCGCCTCGCCACTGCTTCGGGAGTTGTACTAGTTACCAGTATGCCTCCAGGTGCAATTCAAGGTGCTGGTAATGACCTTTAAAGCCCTACATGGTAGTGGGCCAGGATACCTAAGATACCACATCTCCACAAGAACATCTGTCCATCCAACCAGAGCGGACCGGAGGAGCACTCTAATTGTACCATCAGCTAGAGGGGCTCATCTCTCTAGCACAAGAAGGAGGGCCTTCTCCATGTCAGCGCCTGCCCTATGAAACCTCCTGCCAATAGAGTTATGGCTGCAGATGGAATTGCTCCCCTTTTGGGACTTACAACTTAGCTGGCAGGGCAGTTGTGATGCACTGATGGAGAGGTGACCCCCACCTGCTGGCCAGACACCACATATTGAAAATGCTTAGCATTTAAAAATGTAAATTAGTTTTGGTCAATAGGAGAAATATATACAACACTCAGTGTGGTGTAGCAGATAGAGTGATGGACTAGGACTCTGGAGGCTTGTGTCTGAACACCTGCTCAACCACGGAGACTCGATGGAGGTATGGAACTAGCAAAACCACTCCTTAAATCTCTCACCTCAAAAGCTCTATTAGGGACACTATAAGTCAGTTTTGAGATGGCACAGTACAGCAACATAGAACAATATGTCCAGTAGGAACAGTGGAAAAAATGTACTCTACGCCAGTGTTTCCCAACCTTTGGTTCTTGGACTTCAATTCCCAGAAGCTTGAGTCAATTCCCCAAAGCACTGATCAGCCAATGTACTGACTTAGGCTTCTGGGAATTGGAGTCCCCCTGTGGGGCATGGGCCACACATTGGGAACCACTGGTGTACATGAGGGAATGCATATACATCTCCATATTTCTGTAAAAAACAAATATGCAGTGCCTTGCAACTAAAAAGGACAAAATAATGGAGTGAAGATGCAGGAGAGATTGGCAAAAACTTATGTTAACAAGTCTGAAAAAGTTTTCACAACCCTAGACTGCGGTTGCTTGAGAATGCAAATAAGAAGCCCTCCTAGGCTCATGTCCTGCTGTGGGATTCTCAGAGGCAACTGGTTGTCTGATAAGTAAATAGACTGTTGCATTTGATAGGCTTTCAGTCATATTCAGTGTGACGTCTTAGATTCAAATTGTAGCTGATAAGAATCGGTGATATACTTCCGTTTAATGGTATGCTTAGTTCAATAGGAACTTTCCTTTTCCCTTGCATAATGAACAGTCAGCCAAGTACTGTAGTGCCTCTTGTAAAATGAATGGCTCTTCTGCTAAACTGAACAACTCCCATGAGTGTCATGGTGGCCCAATCTCTTTGATTGTAAATTCCTGTTCATTTTGGAATTGATTGATGGTGCAATTATGATTTTGTGTATGTATTGCACAAGATATTTATCCACTTTGTGTGTAGGTGGGCAACAGGTTTATACAGTGGGGTGCATATGTACAGAGGGAGAATGAATAAATGAAGGGAGAGGTCAAAGTCTCTGTGGAATGATCACATAGAAACAAAAATGTCTAGAGAAGAGAGCAAAGGCATCACAATGCTGTTAGAGTCTTATGAAGGAAGTGAAATGAAGCATTATGCTTGTTGGTGTACAGGTGAAACTCGGAAAATTAGAATATCGTGCAAATGTTCATTTAGTTCAGTAATGCAACTTAAAAGGTGAAATAAATATATGAGATAGGCTCATTACATGCAAAGCGAGATAGTTCAAGCCTTACTTTGTTATAATATTGATGCTTATGGCTTACAGTTTATGAAAACCCCAACCCCCCAATCTCATGCACCCCATAATCATCACATAATCTCATGTACACTGTACACCATGATCATCACAATTATAACGAATTAAGGCATGACATCTCTCGCTTTGCATGTAGTGAGTCTATCTCATATTTATTTCACCTTTTAAGTGAAATGAATGAACATTTGCACGATATTCTAATTTTCCGAGTTTCAACTGTATAGCATTGTGTTGAATCTAAATTTGGATTAGTGTTACTTTTATATGGTGCCGTCTCTCCTTCAGGAGTCCCTAAGATAAGAGAGGGCTTATTCCAGAGCAATCTATCTTCCACTCCTCACATATATTGAAACTTCTTGAATAAAAATACTGGATTGATTTATAGCTTTTTATTTTGTGGAGAGCCAATCTCCATTCTAAATGCAGTTTTTTAAATTCAATTCTTTTAACTGTCCAGAGTGCACTAAGCACTGTATGGGATGGTATATAAATGTAATTGCTATTGTAGCTGAAAACGTGAAAGGTGACCTGCAGGCTTGTAGTGCAGAAGCTTGTGTATTCTTTTGTGTTGTCTGTGCCAGGCTCTGTGAGGAAATGTTTTAATTGATATACATGGGAAAGGAATGAGTGGTATGCTCACATAACATTTGTCATGGCACTGTGGTTGATAAGGCCGTGAAACTGTTTTTGTGTGCAAAAAATTAAGTTAAAAGCATTAAAGGAATAATGAGTGTGGACTATTTATAAAGGGGCACTTCACAAAGAAGTTGCTACAGTTGGTTTTGAACTGGATTGGAGTTATTAGCCATGTTTATTGGCAAAACAAACACATCAAAGTGGGAAATGTGTGGTTTGGAATGTAAACAGTCACAAGATCTGGAAGGAAAGAAGGAGTGAGGTTCAAGGAGCAAGACTCTAGATGTGGGAACGCTGCACACTTTTGGTTAGTTTTAGACATTTGTAGAAGTCATTTTAAATAAGCTTATTTGATGGCTGCTACTATGACATGATAGCTGAAGTTCTACACTGACTTATCATATAGGTTGGGTAGAGAAAGCCTGCTAATTCTGAGCATAAAACTAGTCCTTGCTGGTAATCATTTACAGTGGTCATTGATAGAGGTCTAGTCTATTTTTCCCCCAATGTTTTCAAAATGTTATCCTAATCTAGTTCCATTCAATTGTCTTGTCATGGTTAATTCCATTAGGTATGTCTAGCAGTGCTTTCTTTTGTTCATTCCAAAGTTGTTGTCATGCAACTTTCTCTGTCCATTTTATTTGTAATTTTGGGGGGGAATCCCACTTTATTTTATCCCCTAAACAACAAAAAGTCTCTAACACTTCTGATGTTTATGAAATATAAAAACATAAGAACATAAGAACAGCCTTGCTGGAACAGGCTACAGCCCATCCAGTCCAGCATTCTGTCTTACACAGTGGCTCACCATTTCCTTCAGGGTATTCCCAAGGAGATGCCTTCACCTGCTTATGATTCCCTGGAAATGGCATTGAGAAATATCCTGCCTATCTCTCCAACCCCGAGGTTGTCCTTAAGTATTCATAATTATAGCCATTGATACCCTTGTCCTCCATGAACTTGTCTAATCCTTTCTTAAAGCTGTCAAGACTGACAGCTGTCACCACTTCTTCTGGCAGGGAGTTCCATAGACCAGTAATCCTCTGGGTGAAAAAGTACTTTCTCTTATTTGTTTGAGAACTAGTACCCAAAAGTTTCATCGAGTGTCCCCTAGTTCTAGTGTTGTGTGATAGGGAAAACAGTTTTTCCTTATCTACTTTGTCCACACCGTGCATGATTTTATAAACTTCAATCAGGTCACCTCTTAGACGCCGTCGTTCAAGAGTGAAAAGGCCCAACCATTACAGCCTCAGATGGTAAGGAAGGTGTTCCAGTCCCATAATCATTCTGGTTGCCCTCCTCTGCACTTTCTCCAACTCCATAATATCCTTCTGGAGGTATGGCGACCAGAACTGTACACAGTATTCCAGATGGGGCCTCACCATAGATTTATAAAGAGGCAAAATGACACTTGCTGACTTATTTTCTATACCCTTCCTAATGATCCCTAGCATTGAGTTTGCTTTTTTCACTGCTGAGGCACACTGGGTTGACACCTTCATTGAGTTGTCCACCAGGACACCAAGGTCCCTTTCCTGGTTTGTCGCAGAGAGTTCAGACCCCATCAGTTTATAAATGTAATTGGTTTTTTTTTGCCCCAACATGCATCACTCTGCACTTACTAATGTTGAAGCTCATTTGCCAGTGTTTTGCCCACTCCCCCAGTGTCAAGAGATCCCTCTGGAGCTCCTCACAATCTCTCACAGTTTTCACTACCCTGTATAATTTAGTGTCGTCAGCAAATTTGGCTACCTTGCTTTTTACTCCTACCTCTAGATCATTTATGAAGAGGTTGAAAAGCAGGGGTCCAAGTACTGAACCTTGGGAGACCCCACTCTTTACTTCCCTCCACTTGGAGAAGTGTCCATTTAGTGCTACCCTCTGTTTCCTGTCCCTTAGCCAGTTGCTGATCCAGAACAAGACCTGTCCCTTTATTCCATGACTGGTAAGTTTATTCAAGAGCCTTTGGTGTGGGACCTTGTCAAAAGCCTTCTGAAAGTCCAGATAAACAATGTCAACTGGATCCCCCTTATCCACACACTTGTTGACACTCTCAAAAAATTCCAACAGATTAGTGAGGCATGATTTGCCCTTGCAAAAGCCATGTTGGCTCTCCTTTAGCAGCACCTTCTCTTCTATGTGCCTATTAATTCTATCTTTTAGGATGGTTTCCATCACTTTACCTGGGACACATGTCAAACTGACAGGTCGGTAATTTCCTGGATCACCCCTGGATCCTTTTTTGAAAATTGGTGTTACATTCGCTACCTTCCAGTCATCAGGCACAAAGCCTGATTTGAGGGAAATATTATATATTTTGGCTAGGAGATCAGCAATTTCATCTTTAAGTTCCCTGAGAACTCGTGGATGGATGCCATCTGGTCCTGGTGATTTGTTAGTGTTTAGCTTAACAAGACATGCAAGGACCTCCTCCCTGGTTATTTCTATCTGGCTTAATTCTTCGCTTTCCCTCCCTACGAAGATAGGCTCTGTTTTGGGCATGTGGTCTCTGTCTTCTTCAGTGAATTCAGTGAATGTCACCTTTTATTATTTTAGCAGCTCTTTCGTGTTCTTTTCCCAGCTCTGTGAAAGTTTTGAATTTGTAGTGTCCAGAATTGTGCACAACATTTTAAAATATCTGTGCCAGAAGTTAATATAACAATGTTCTGATACTCATTGTTTCTCTTCCAAAGTTCTTCGTCTCATAGGTTTGTTTGTACAGCATTCACTTACAGATCTGAATACAGTAATATCTTATACAAAGTCCGCTTCATACACCATCGAATTCATACAACATTGCCTAATTTCTTGAAAAATGTTACCTCATACAAAGTCACTTGACTTTGTATGAGGCATTCAGTTTTCCCCAGGTTGCATTGTGCCTGGGCAGTATAAAAGACAGGACACATGCGTGCTTTGCTCTTGTGGGTTTTGCACAAGGCAAAGAGTGTTTAGGAGTGGTTTGGAGTGTGATTTTGGATTTTTTTGAATTTTTCATCAGAATTTTTAGAAGCATTCCTGGGATTTTTGCAGCATTTTTCAGGTTCTTGGACAATCAGGGTTGTTTGACATGTTTTTGTAATGTATTTAGCCTTTAGACAATGTTTTCTTAAAGTTCTGTCATTTTCCTGTCTGTTTCCTTGACTTTGCCCTGAAGTCTGTGCTGTTACAGTACAATGTATCTCTATGGAAACGACGTTGTACGAGGCATTGCATGCCTCATACAAAGTCCAAATCCGTATAAAGTCTAAACTTGTGGAATCAAGTTTGGACGTTGTATGAGGTATCACTGTATTTTAATAGTAGTAATAATGTACCATCAGATTTATTCTGATACATGGTGACCCTTCATAATTTACCCATCGCTCCTTCTAATGGACTCTTGGGCCATACAGAGCAATTTACTTTGTCAGCTACACACACTTTGAATAATCTTGATTGGCTCCTGGTCTGAGAAGCACAGTGGGGATTTTTAACTCCAAGGCTGTGACTTCAGAGCCAGGCCCATCAACCTGCTGTGCTGAACTATTGCATGAACATCAGAGTAACCAAAAACAATTCCAGCAAGAGAAATAAGAAGTCATACTATTTAGTTATTTTCCTTTGAAATACTGAAGATAAATGTTATGGAATTATGAGATTTCTTTGATGCTTATGAGTCTTTTATACCTTTTTTTGAACATGACAGTTTTAGCATGTTCCCACATTGTAAGCAGTGTTGTATGCTTGACTATCACTGATATTAAAGGAGATGTGTGAAGCCTACATGCCGGGGCAGGGTGAGAGAAGTGCCACCCCGGGTCCTTCCATCATTACAATGAACATGAAAACATGACTGTCTGAGGAGGAAAAAGTCTTTTCTACCTGGGTAGACTACAATCCTGATTTTTGGAAGGCCCTGTTTCTTGTGAAGATCTACAGGGAGTTATGTCTCTGTAATATTCTAACCTGGGCCATAGATTGCCCCAAAAGACGTATTAAACTCTTTTTAAAACTGCATGAACCTTGTGCTTTATGTTAAAGTACAAATTCTTTTATACAGAATGAACACAACTGGAAGTAAAAAAAGGATATTTCTTTTATTTCCCAAACCCTGAAGGTATTTGCCAGTTCTGCTTCAGATGCTTTCCAAAATGTCCTTTATTTATATGAATGACAGGAGACAAATTGTTAAGTATATACCTTGTCACACCTGGCAGTAGGAATGCCTCAATTGTGGAGATAATGTTCATTCAGTGGCTGTGTAACTTGTTCTCCTTCGTATAGTTTGTGAATCCACACTCATGGGTTATGCGCCTGCGCAGAACGGCCGATCGGAGGCTTGAAAAGCTATTGGTCAAAAGTTTTGGCGGTAAGACCGCCCACCGTACCGCCCACCCTGAGGCGCCCGCGCGCCATTTTACCTCAGTTCTCTTCTTTCCGCCGTAGCAGCAGGACGATCGTTGAGAGCTTCCTCAATTTTTTCGCCCTTCTGAGGGAAAGTCTTTTGGCAAGTTTTAACAATTTTTCTTGGTGATCTTGTCCTCCGGGCAGGATCGCCACCCCGGCTCTGTCTCTTCTCTTGAGTGGATTCAGTAGCCAATTTTTCGCTTCGATCACCGTCTCCCCCCTCAAGGGGGTGGCGGCTGGTCGGCCCTTCGGGGTACTCGTCTCCAGAAACTTCCACTGGAAGAATTTTTTCCGCGGTTGATGGCTGCAGCGTTCAAACAGTGCACGGCTTGCCTTAAGAAGTTTCCGGCTTCCGACGGACACAGCCTGTGCCTTTTTTGTTTGGGAGAGTCGCATCAGAGCCAGTCTTGCCCGCATTGCAAAAGGTTTACGCGCCTCGCGGTGCAGAACCGAAGCAATCGCCTCAAGGCTCATCTGATGGAGCTCGCTCTGGCTCCCGCCGCGTCCGCCTCCACGGCCGCCGCTGCCGCTCAACCACCGCCGGCCTCTTCCTCCGCGCTTCCGTTGAGGAAGAAGAAGAAGAAGGACAAGAACGGTGAGAAGAAGCGCAAGCGTGGGTCGGAGAAGAGACGGTCGCTTCCCCCCACTCCGCGCACACCCACTTCTCCCGGGCCTTCGCCGCCGTTCTCGACTGCCCGATGTCCTTCTCCGGGATCCTCCATCTGGGGAGGACGGTCGTCTTCCGGGTCACCTGAGAAAGGACGCAGGGCTGGGGCTCCAGCTCGCCCACTTCAGGTGCTCTCCTCTCCTCCTCGGGGAAGAAATTCCTCTCCGAGGCAGGCCTCCGTCTCCCCACGGCCCAGGACGCCGACGGACGACGCGGTCGCCACCGTTCCGACGACCGTTTCGCCGACACCGACACCGGCCACCGTTTCGGCGCCCACCGTTTCGTGGGCCACCATTCCGCCGGCTACCGGAGCTCCACCGCCAGCGGACTCGGACGCGTCTCAGATGGCCCTCGTCCGAGAGATGTTCCAGGTCATGGCTTCGTTTGCGACCAGGTTCCAGACCTCCACGCCTGCGGCCTCTGCGGCTCCGGTTCCGACCACCGCAAGCCCCGGGCATCCCGGCCCTGCCGTGGCCCCACCGACCTCCCGTGGGTCGAGTGCCCGCTCCGCCGGCCCACCCAACCCGTCATGGTGTGGTCCGGACGTCGATGCGGTGGACGACCGTCCTGCGGGCCCGCCCAGGCCGTACTGGCGCGGTCCCGACGTGGATGAAAGACTGCCTCCTTCGTCCTCCGATGAGTCCAGCTCGTCGTCGGAGGAGGACGAGGGAGACGTCGACGCCGAGCGCACGCCGGAGCAGGCTATCGCCTCAGTGGACCCACCGCGTGGTGAGGACCAGCGCTCACTGACCGCCATGCTCACAAGGCTGGGCACCACACTCAACCTGAAGGTCGATCAGCCACCGTTGGAGGGTGAGGATCAGATGACTGCGAAGCTCGACAGACGTGCTGTGCGGCCGGTCCACATAACCATGCTCCCCTCCATGATGACTTCGGCGAGGGCGACGTGGAAGAAACCTTTGGCGACGCACTCCGTTTCGTCCAGGCTCGACAACATGTACCGGGTCCTGGACGAGAACGTCGAGTTCTTGCAGGCTCACCCCCTGCCGAATTCCCTGGTGGTCAAGGCCTTCCAGCACAGGACGGCCACCAGCGGGTTCCCGGTCCCGTCGACGCCGGAGGGAAAGAAACTGGACGCGGTGGGGCGTAAGTTCTACGCCACCGGCTCCCTATTCTTCCGTGCCACCAACTACTCGGCCGCCATGGGCTTGTACCAATCTCACCTCTGGGAGCAGGTGAAGGTTGAGATCGCGAAGCTGCCCTCCGACGCCCAAAAGCGCATTGACGCTCTGGCCACCGAGGGGGACTTCGTCGCCGAGCAGCTGATGCGCACTGCCCGGCATATCAACGACTATGCCGCGAAGGACATGGCCTCCGCAATCTACCTCCGTCGCCACGCTTGGCTCAGGGACACCTCCCTCGATGACGCTATGAAGAAGCTCATCGAGGGGTTTCCCTTCGACGGGCAGGGCCTCTTCGGTCAGGACACCGATAAGGTCCTGAATGAGATGCGCCAGACCAATTCCACGGCGAAGTTCCTGGGGCTCACCACGCCGGCTACTTCCGCCAGGCCGAGGTTCCAGCCCTTCACACGGCGGTTCCAGGGCAACCCGCAGCAGCAGGGACCGACGGAGCAGCCTAGATCCAGCTCCTACAAACAGCGGCGACAACACAAACCCCGCTACCGACCCTACGGACAGGACAAGCGTTCGAGCGCGAGGCCCAAGCCCCGCGTTTGAAGCTGCGACGGCCGAGTCTCTCTCGCTCCACATCCCGTACCTCCCCCTCCGGAACTTCCTCCAGGTATGGTCGGGCATCACGGACGACCAGTGGGTCTTAAAGATCTTGTCCTCTGGCTACGCCATCGAGTTCGTGCGGGTGCCTCGGGTAGGAAGACATCGTATCACCACCTCGTCCCCCCATTTGGAGGAAGAAATATCAACCCTTCTCTCCAAGGGAGCCATCGAGCGGGTAGCACCGCCCGACTGGGACAACGGTTTCTACTCGAGGTACTTCGTAGTCCAGAAGAAGGACGGAGGCCTTCGCCCTATCCTGGACCTGCGCCGCCTGAACAAATGCATCCACACCAGGAAGTTCCGGATGGTGACCCTACAGACCGTCCTCCCCCTCATCAACAAAGGGGACTGGTTCACAGTCATAGACCTCAAGGATGCCTACTTCCACGTCTCCATCCTCGAGGAACACAGACGGTTTCTCCACTTCCGCATCGACAATTCCGTGTACCAGTACCGATGCCTACCATTCGGTCTGGCCACGGCACCGCGAGTCTTCACCAAATGCATGGCTCCGGTGGCTGCATTCCTCCACCAGCGGGGCATCAGGGTCTTCCCGTACATCGACGATTGGTTGATCGTTTCCCCCACCGAACCGTCGGCCGTGCGGGACACGCAATACACGGTTCACCTCATGGAGAGTCTCGGCCTCAGGATCAACTTCACCAAGTCGAAGTTGACTCCCTCCCAGCGCGTCGAGTACATCGGAGCGATACTCGACTCGCTTACTACAAGAGCCTACGCCCCCCAGAAACGATTACTGGACATTGCGCAGGGGGTGAGCGAACTGCGCACCAAACCGTGCGTCCGGGCGAAGAAGGCTCAGAGACTTCTAGGCCTGATGGCCTCAACGACGGCAGTGATTCCCCATGCCAAGTTGAAATTCAGGTCCCTGCAATCATGGCTCCTTCACGAGTTCGACGCACTTCGGGAGAGCCAGTCCAAACGGTTGACCCCATCTCCGGAACTGAGGGACCAACTGCTGTGGTGGTCTACACCACTCAACGTGGCCACGGGGAAGAGTTTCTACCCCCCGCAACCCTCGTTGCAGATACTGACCGACGCGAGCAACCTCGGCTGGGGCGCTGCTTGCGGGACTCTCACGGTCAACGACACCTGGACACCGCACGAAACGGTGCACCACATAAATTACTTGGAGCTGCTGGCCATTTGGAAGGCCCTGCGTTCCTTCGAGACCCTGCTCACCGGCAAGGCGGTTCAAGTGGCCTCGGACAATACCACGGCGGTGGCGTACCTCAACAAGCAGGGAGGAACACGGTCCACCACCCTCCTGTACCTTGCAGTGCAGTTGTGGGAATGGTGTCTGGAGAGGCACATTTTCCCAATTGGAGTGCACATTCAGGGCACGTTGAATGTTTTGGCAGATCACCTGAGCCGTCTCACCTCCACGACCCACGAATGGGAGCTGGACGACGGAGTGTTCCAGTCCCTGTGCGAGGTCTGGGGGACACCGAGCATCGACCTCTTTGCATCGGAGTCCAACAAGAAACTCAGCAGGTACTGCTCCAGAGCAGGCATCGGACCGAACTCCGAGGGCGATGCCTTCATGAAACGGTGGGATCAGGACTATCTCTATGCCTTTCCTCCGTTTCCTCTGGTCCAGAAGGTACTCACCAGGATGCACCAACACAGAGCCAATGCAATTCTGGTGGCACCGGCGTGGCCGCGCCAACCCTGGTTTCCACTACTGTTGCGCATGTCGTCGCAGTATCGCACACTGCCGGAGTCACCGACGCTCCTCCAAATGGAACAGGGCCAGCTGCACCATTCGGACCTGCCCAGCCTCCACCTCACCGCGTGGAGGATAACCCCAGACTGGCCAGGATCCTTGAACTAGCGCGGCGCCCTTCCACAAGGAAGTCCTACGCTTCCAAATACAGGCGTTTTTGTACTTTCCTGGCCTCCCGGCAAACGCCCCCCACGCAGGTGGGACTGCAGGACATTTTAGCCTACCTCCTCCAGCTGGCGGAGTCTGGCCTCAGCATCACCTCCATCCGAGTGCATCTCGCAGCAGTGGTAGCGCACTCTCCGGCTGGCTCGCCCGCTTCCGGGGCTTTCCGCGACCAAACGGTAAAGCGCTTCCTCAAGGGACTAAGGAACGCTTTTCCGCCGACCCGGACGCCGACGGCTCAATGGTCACTGTCCACCGTTCTTAACGCGCTCACCAGGACTCCCTTCGAGCCCATGGCTACCTCCGATGTTCGTCTCCTCACATGGAAGACGGCATTCCTGGTGGCTATCACGTCTGCACGACGAGCTGGTGAACTGGTTGCCCTACGAGCAGACGCACCGTTTCTCCAGTTCTTCAACGACCGCGTCGTCCTCCAAGCGGACATCACCTTCTTACCCAAGGTGGTCTCCAAGTTCCACATGGCACAAACTATCTCCTTGCCAACCTTCTTCCAGAACCCCACTAACGCCCAAGAAAGGACTTGGCACACACTGGATGTGAAACGAGCTTTATTGTTTTACACCAGCAGGACTAGGGAGTTCAGGAAGTCACAACGCCTCTTTCTGGCTTATGGGGGAAAGTCCAAGGGTGAACCCATCTCTGCTCAAAGGTTCTCCAAATGGATCACCTCTACCATCTACCTGGCCTACGAGTCAGCTTCACTGCCACCTCCACCGCATGTCAGGGCGCATTCCACCAGGGCGGTTGCCACATCCACTGCCTTTCTGGAGGGCACACCGCTGGAGGACATATGTAAGGCTGCCACCTGGTCCAGACCTTCCACGTTTGTCCAGCACTACAGGGTGGACACCAGAGCCACTGCGGACGCCAGGCTTGGCCGTGTCGTCCTCACCAGAGGGCTCCGGACTCAACGCCCCTGACGGGTCCACCTACGGGATCTTCAGCTCATCGTGGGATCATCTCATCCGACTGCCCACCGACCAAGTGAGTGTGAGCTTGCTAATCTCCCATGAGTGTGGATTCACAAACTATACGAAGGAGAAAGTTCGGTTTCACTTACCAGTGATAACTTTCGTTCTTCGAGTATATAGTTTGTGAATACACACTACCCACCCTGCCTCCCCTCTTGAGCTGCACGGATGAGATCAGTTGGTTTATCCTGTGCTTGGCTTAAGTATGGAACTGAGGTAAAATGGCGCGCGGGCGCCTCAGGGTGGGCGGTACGGTGGGCGGTCTTACCGCCAAAACTTTTGACCAATAGCTTTTCAAGCCTCCGATCGGCCGTTCTGCGCAGGCGCATAACCCATGAGTGTGTATTCACAAACTATATACTCGAAGAACGAAAGTTATCACTGGTAAGTGAAACCGAACTTTCCTGCATGTTTGAAACAGGACGTTACAGTCATGAGGGCTATAAGCATGCATTTAAATGTGAAACTATAAATTGTAAAGAACTGAAATTTTAACACAACATTTTGCCTGATTTTTTTTAAAGGATATGTTCACGAAGTCACAAACAAGTGTCATTCTTCCTAGTCCTCTCAGTTTTTGTTCCATGATGTCAAAAACCTGCTTTGTTTCTGAACACCAAATTTTCTACCTCCTAAACCTATTGTTCTGGGATGTGTAGACTTATTTCTCCAGCTGTGCCTTCTGCGCAAAGGTTGGGCTACTTAGCCTTTTAGGGCACATTACATTAACCATGTGGATACTTCTCAATGGGAAATTCACATATCCGTAATGACTAGGACAACATGCAGTGTCCAGATCAAATGAAGTAACAGTGTCACTCTGTTCTGCTTTGGTAAAAACACCTGGAAAACCTTGCCTAGTTCTGGGCACTGTGGTTTAAGGAGAATGTTGACAAGGTCAAAGCGTGTCCAGAGAAGGGTGACTAATGTGGTAATATGTTTGGAAACTACATCCTGTGAGGAATAGTTGAAGAATTGGAGTGGAAGATGATCTGATGACTCTGGGGAATATCTTTTGGCACTATGATTTTATGGACTTGCTCTATATATATACTGAGACCATGATGGGATGCACTTGCTTGTTTCTGTTTTGTATCATCAGTTATTGCTTGAAGAGGGAGGGGAATATGTGTTCCAGGATGTGGAGAAGCAGTTTTAAATGTCTGACAAAGTGGACTTAATCCACGAAAGCTCACATTAAAATACAGTGGAACCTCATACAACAATCGCCCTGTATAGCAACAAAATCGCATAACAATTGGGTTTTGGGGGGGAAATGGCATCCCGCATAACAATTTTCCCCATTGAAAAAAACATACAACAAATTTTCAATGGAAAAAAACTTAGCAAAAAAATTGTTGTATGATGCACCCTATAGAGAAAATCGCTATACGATGCATGTATCATATAGCAATTGTTTCATACAACAATGAGCCCCATGGAACGGATTAAAATCGTTGTATGAGGTACCACTGTATAACAGTTAGTCTTTAAAGTGCTCCAGTGTTTTTGTTTTGTTTTTATTCTCTGAGATGGCTGAAACAGACTAACACTATTCAAAAAATATATTCAGTCTTGAATGGTGGATGAAGAGGAAAATAATCTTCAGTAGCAAACAAAACATTTAGTAATATTAAATCTCATTAATTTCTTCTTTTTTTTAATAAAGAACTCTGCTCCAATTCTTTGGTTCAGGGATTCATGGGCATTCTAGAATTGCAACCAGTGGGATTCTGTTTTCTATAACAACAAAACAAAGCAAAAATACTGTATGGAAGATGAGAAAAAATGATTTGGAAAAATGCATGCAAAACTGCATGGGTTAGGCAACTTTCCATCTGGATCACAATACTCTTGTTGCTGACTTAAAGAATAAATTGGGGGTTTGGCTAAGATGGCCGCTGTGTAACATCTAGTTTCGGACGCTCGCGCTCAACAAAGTGGTGAACGATGTGAAGGAGCGGAATAGAAAATTTTTCAAGTGGTAAAGCTTAAAGTTAAGATCCTTGCCTGTCTCCTTGGAAAGTTTGCTGAGCTTTTGAAGCTGGATGATCGAAGTTCGGGAGGTTTTTCTGGGCGGTGGAGTTGTGACGGCAGTCGCGGCTTTCCCGCTGGAGAGCCGAGGAACGGGATCAGCGAGAGGAGAAGGCTATGGAACTGGTTTTGGAAGTGGCAAAAAGCGGCTGGAGAGAAGGCAATTTGTGTGTAAGTGCCTGAAGGGAGCTACATTCTCTAGCTATAAGCTATAAAATCGGCTGAGTTTTTTCAGAAGAAAAAGAAGGGGAGGAAGAGCTGGAGGTACTGTAATGGCGACGGCCAGGGAAAACGAAAGTGATCGTGTATAGACTGTGGTTTTTTTTTTCTACATACCAGAGGACCGCGCCACATTCTGAAATCAATAAGGCGGATTAATTTTCCTTTCTCTTTTTTTTTTCACCTCCTCTCTGGTCTGGAAAAGAGGAGAGCTGTGGGAGTTTGTTTTTTTTCTCTCTCTTCTCTTCTGCCTAAACTGCCTGCTCATTTAGGGAAGAGGGGGAAGAGGGGGGCCTCTTCTCACTACAAAGTTAAGGCACTCGCTGGAAAAGGGTGTTTTGATTATCCACTTCAAAGGAAGGATTATGTGGCTTTGATTGAAGGGTTCCATTACTGTGTGGATTACAAATAGCTTCTCAACTTCTCACCTTAACCCCTTGGTGGCTGGATTTCTCTTTCCTTCTGAGCTCCCCCCCCCCCTCAGCAACCTGATTAACTGTTGTTCTGAAGCCTTTTTGCTGTGGTTGGAAGACGTCATTTGACTGCTGGCTTTGTGGGAAAGGATTATTTGTGGTTAACAAGTTTTACTTTTAAACTGCCTGTTTGGAGAGCTGTTTTCTTTTGTTTTCCTTTGTTCCATCGTTGTGGATTACAGTAAATTTTGGATCTTCTGCTGACATAAGAACTTGACGGTTGTATTGGTGGAACCTATGGCTGCAGTGTAGTAAGCCTTACTATATTGGAATTGTTACAGCGATCTGCAACATTGGGTTTGAAATATATTACATCACTATGGATAAAGGTACGAGAGCGAAAGCAAAAGAAGAAGAACAGGTTGTAAAACCTAAGAAGATTGAAAAAGCACCAATGGATGAATCTGTTCAGCCAACAGCTCTGCCCACAGTGTCATTGGACCAGACTCAAATTATGGTGGAAATTGGCAAGTTGTCGCAAAAAATGGAGAAAAATGAGGCTTCAAGGGTGAAAGATAAAAATGAAATGTTTAAAAGGCAAGAAAAGATGATGTCAACACTGACAGATTATACCAAAAAGGTGGACTTAAGTTTGAATAAATTTGAGGGAATGCTGAAAGTGGTTCAAATCGAGGTGGATGCGGTAAAGAAGGAAGTAAAAGGGACTCAGGAGGTGGTGCGGGACAGTAAGTTAAAACTGCAGGAACAAGAAATGAGGATAGATGCTGTCGAAGACATGATGAGAAAGCAGAACATTTTGATCCGTCAGGTACCGGAACGCACTCCGGATCTGTTAAGAGAGAGGGTGGTTCAGTGGTTAAATGGTTTAAAAATGGGGAAGGAATTTGTTCAAGAGGATTTAGGAAGTGTATTCCGGGTGGGTCCAAGAAGAGGGAGAGTGGCTCAAAGAAATGTGTTGGTTAAATTTGCAAATTGGGCAGATAAATTAAAAGTAATGGCTCATCTGAAAAGTGTTGGTTCAGACGCGTTGAAATTTGATGGCTCAGATGTAGAAGTCTACAATGATATTTCACTAAAAGAAAGAACATGGAGATATAAGATGAGGCCTGTTACTAAATTATTGATGGGTAAAAATATAAGGTATAATTGGAGATTTCCACAACAATTGCGCTTTTTCTATGATAAAAGAATGCAAGTTATTGATGAAGGCATTAATCCATTGGAATACCTGAGTTTGTTGGGATTGGTACAAGTAGATTCAGAAGAATGGAAAAATCTTAAGAAGGAAATGATGGATTCTGGAGCTTTGGGGAGGGAATATGGGAGGGAGGAGTCCGGTGGGGCAACAGGTGGAACACCACAACGAGGGGAGGAGGAGGAGGAGCCGTCTTTGATTATGATGGAGGAGGAGATAGGTAAGGAAGGATGAGCATTAGATAGTAGTAATCTTAATTAGCTAATAGAGGTAGAATGGGTAAGTAGCGCATAGCGCCGGCAGTAGGGCGCATCTTGCAGGTCCCCCCTCTCCCCTCTTTGGTTGACAGAGGCGACTTTTCGTTGGAAGGTGGGGAGAGTGAAAAATGTGTGTTTTATGTAGTGGGTATGGTGAAGGGTTTTTGGTGGCACGCCCGATGGAGAGTTTAAAGTTGGGAGAAGAATTTGGTTATGGATAGTATTAAAATAATATCGTGGAATGTGAAAGGTACAGGCTCTGTTCTTAAGAGACGGAGGTTGGAATCGGCGTTGAAAAAAGATAGACCAGATATTTTATTTTTACAGGAAACACATCAGAAATCAAAAGATACGAATAAACTTTATCTGAGTTGGATGCAACACTATGAGATGGCGTTTGGAACATCTAAAGCAAGAGGGGTGGCAACTATGATTTCTAGGAAGTTAGGATTTGAAATCACAAAAAAGATTGCTGATCAAGAGGGTAGGTATCTGTTGTTAAGAGGAAAATTGGAGGATGAGGAAATATTGTTGGTAAATATTTATGCTCCGAATGACCACCAAGTAGTGTTTCTTGAAAAAATTCGGAAAATAGTGGAGGGGGAAAATGTTGCAAAAATTATTGTGGCTGGTGATTTTAATTTGATCAGGTCAGGAATGGATTGCACAAACATAGCTAGAAGTGGAATGGGTGTGAAAGGGAAGGCGATGGACAAATGGATGAAAGTTATGGGTTTGAAGGATTCGTGGAGAGAGTTCAAAGGCTTGGAAAGGGCATATTCCTTTTTTTCGCATGTACATGGGACCTACTCGAGAATAGATTATGTTTTTCTGTCGGAAAATTTAATTGGGGATATAGAAAGTACGGAAATTGGGATTATTAAGGAATCGGATCATGCTAAAGTATATCTGGAATTGAAAGCACCAAAAAATATTCAAAGAGTTAGAAATTGGAGGTACGATCCTAATTTGTTCAAAGATCAGAAAAGCAAAGAGGCAATTATGGAAAGTTGGAAAGAAAGTTGGCAATGGAATGATAATAATGAGGTTGATTTTAATATTGTATGGGATACCATGAAGTCAGTTTTTAGGGGGGAAAGCATAAAAGTGGCAAGCCTTAAATATAAAAGGTATAAAGCAGAACACATAGAAAAAGAAAGGGAAATAAAACAATTACAGGAAGAACACGTAAAGAGTAAAGATAAAAAAATTCTCTTGAAACTACAAGGACTCAAGGCAGAAGTAATGGGTAAAGATATTGATAAAGTTAAACGAGATCTGATTTATTTAAATAGAGAATATTTTGAATTTAGTAATAAGAACTCAAAACTATTAGCAAGAGCAGCTAAGGTTAAAAGGGAAAAAAGAGAAATTGGGGTGTTAGTTGACAGGCAAGGTTCAAGGTGTAATAAGAATAGCGATAAATGTAAAATAGTTAGGGAATTTTACCAGGTGTTATATGCAGAAAAAGAAATAGATAGGGAAAAGCTTAAAAGGATATTGGAGAGGCAGTTAGGGAATGGGATAAAGCAAGAGCATAGGGAGAAAATGGAGGAAAAGATAACTGATAAAGAGGTTAAGGGGGTAATAAGCGGATTGAAGATAGGGAAAGCCCCGGGGGAGGATGGATTATCAACAGAGTTTTACAAAGAATTTAAAGAGGTGGTGGTCCCGAAATTGGTGAAGTTATATAATTATATATTAGATGGAGGATCAATCCCGACTTCATGGTATAACACTACAATTGTTCTTTTGCCAAAACCTGGTAAGAATTTGGAAAGAGTGGATTCGTACAGACCAATTTCGCTTATAAATCAAGATGCGAAGATCTTCACGGCAATATTGGCTAACCGTTTAAATAGTTTTATGGGGGAATATATAAATGTTGATCAAGTTGGGTTTCTAAAAGGACGACACATGGCGGATTTGACTAGAAGGGTATTAGATTTAATAGACAGTGTTAATCAAACAAAGGAAAAAGTGGGATTACTATCATTGGATATTTTTAAGGCATTTGATTCATTGCAGTGGTCTTCAATTAAGGAAATAGTTAAAAAATATGGGTTTGGAGATAAATTTAATAGGGTTATAGATTTACTATATCAAAAAGGAAATGCCAGGGTTAGAGTAAACGAGGAGCTCACGGATGTGGTAAAGCTAGAGGCAGGTACTAGGCAGGGTTGCCCATTATCTCCTATTTTGTTTATAATGGCAATGGAGATTTTAGCTAAAAGTATAAGGGAGGATTTAAATATAGAGGGGATTATGGGTAATAAAGTGAGCATGTACGCTGATGATACATTGCTTATGGTGAAGCACCCCGAACAGGTAATGGACAGGATTAAAGATCATCTACAAGTATTTCAAGCTATAACAGGATTAAAGATAAATTGGGATAAATCTGAATTGATGTTGTGTAATTTGAAATTGAGCGAGATGGGTAGGACGGTGTCGACACTTAATATACAAATCAAAGATAAGTTGAAGTATTTAGGGATAACTATTTCAAACAAATTAGAAGAACTTAAACGATTGAATTATGACAGCTTGAGAATTGAATTTAGGAATAAAATACGAGAACTTCAGAAGTTAAAGCTGTCATGGTTTGGAAGGATTGCTATGTGTAAAATGATACTGTTACCAAAGATTAACTTTTTATTTGACACGCTCGCGATCCATTTAAAAGAGAAAGAAATCAATGAGTTTCAAAAAATGTTTAATGACTTTTGTAATGGAGGAAAAAAATCTAGGCTTCCAAAGAAATTATGGTATTTGTCTCAGAAAAAAGGGGGGTTGGGTATGCCAAACCTCTTAGCATATTATCGAGCATTTCAAGTCAAGAATGTTGTGAAGATCTTGGCAAGAGAAAAGGTAATTTGGGAACAATTGGAAATGAAAGAATACAGAAATATTGGAAACTTGAATTTTCTGGGAATGAAAGATAAGGCGAAAAGGTCAAATAATACTATGATGAAAGGTCTCATGGAGGTGTGGAAGAAGGTAAAAAAAGATATGGTTCCGAATCTCTCCCCAATCTTGGAATTGACTGATATGATGTGTTTCCCAATAAAATTAGATAAAGAAAAAATAGAAATATTGGATAAAAATGGGACGTTGTTATTGAAGGATTGGTTAAAAGCATGTGATGTTGATGCCGAGCGGAAAAAAATGTTTGAGATATTAAACTTGAATTGGTTTCAGAAGTTAAAGGTGGACAACTGGAATAAAAAATATAAAAGAGAACTAGGATCAGATAGAGTACTTACGGAATTTGAGGAATTGGTAAGGAAGATTAGAAAAGGCGAAAGTAGTATTAAGGGTCTTGTAAGTAAGCTTTATAATATATTGAATAGAGGTGCAGATCCACAGGAGGATTTGAAACGGAAGTGGGAACAAAATTTGAATATAAAAATTGGGGAGACTGAATGGAAAAATAAATGGAAAAAGAGAATTATGAGAACAATGTCTGTAAGAATTAAAGAACATAATTTCAAGATGTTGTGGCAATGGTACCTGACACCATTAAGACTTTACCAGATGGATAATAAAAGAGATAAGTTATGTTGGAGATGTAAAGAAATTGATGGAACATATGAACATATGTGGTGGAGTTGTAAAAAAATAAGGGATTTTTGGGGAAAAATAGAAAATGAATTTGGTGAAATATTGGGTAAAAATGTTAAGTTGGTGTCGGGTACTATTCTTTTAACGAATGTGGAAGATCTGGGTTTAAACAAGGAGGAAAAAGAACTACTGGAAATTACACTGACAACGGGTAGACAATGTATAGCCAGAAATTGGAAAAACGATGTAGATATTCAGGTTGGAGAATGGTATAAAGAAATGTGGAGTTTAGCATTGAACGATAAATTGACATGGGAGATTAAAGTCAAAAGAGATAATTTAAAAGAGAATAGATTCTGGAATATATGGAAACCGTTCGTGGATCACTCTATTATGGCAGGTGATAGTTCAGGACCAGTACCATCTCAAAGAAGTTTCTGGACTTGAGTTAAAAATAAACTCTCCGGGCATTGTATATATTCACAGGGTGTTTTTTTTTTTTAATTGGTTAAAAAGATTAGTGGTAGTACAGAAAGTTTTTTTTTCTATTATTTTGGATTTTGAAATAAAGGTTTTTAATATTTGGTGGTTAAATAGTAGTTAATGAATATAGATATTGTTATGTGCTACCATATAGTAATGTTTGTTAGTATGATATTATGGACTCGTTAGTGTAATGTACTGTTAATGTATTGTTAATGTTTTCTTTTCTTTTTTCTGTATGTTTATTAAAGATTTAATAAAAAATTTATATAAAAAAAAGAATAAATTGGTTCCTGCGGAATAACTGAATGTAGAAGATAGAAATCTGGTCTTCTCCTTTGGCATGTAACAGTAGGAAAGCAGTGCCAAAGTATCAATGCATAATTTCCTTGTAAAGGAAGTTTATTATTCACAGGACTTTTAAGGGCAAAGTAAGATTTTTGAGAAATCTGTGGAATGCAGCAGATTAACATTGCATTCGTTCAGGTGGTAACACACACTCAGAAATGGCTGAGGCAAGATTAGTACATTCAGCACATAAACATAAGCAAGCAAGCAAAAGTTGGTGTATCACTTGTAAATTGCATGGTAGTAAACTGGTGCTAGTTTCATAATGAGAATAACACCATCACAATTGTTTTTTATGAGAACAGAGGGGTGTGACTTTATTATTGTAATTAGAATGTTATTGTTCTGGGAGTAATGATGGCCATTTAGTTATTTATTTATTTGCAATATTTTTATACCGCTTCCCTCACTCATGGGTGACCCAAAGTGGTTTACAAGTTAAATAAAAACATCAAGCAAAACATCAAATAACCCCCCTGTCTAAAACCAGATAAAAACCACATTAAAACTATCTAAAAAAACACTGTTACCCTCTCTCCACTCACATTAAAAGGACTGCCAGGACAAATTAACCCCCATGCAGGCTAAACAAGCCCGCGGGTTTGGGAAGTGGAGCCATTCATGCCCCACACCTGCTGGCATAGCCATGTTTTTAATGCTTTTCTGAAGAGGAGCAGCTATGTCTGGAGGTGCAATTCAGATGGCAGGAGGTTCCAAAGGGTCGGAACAGACACCGAGAAGGCTCTCCTCCTGGTCCCAGTTAGATGTACTTCCTTTGCTGAAGGAACCACCACAGAGCCTCTCTGGTCTGCCCTCGTAGGACGGGTTGAAAACCTTGGGGTGATGCGGTCTCTTAAGTATCCTGGTCCACTGCCATGTAGGGCTTTAAAGGTCAAAACCAGCACCTTGAATTGCTCCTGGAGGCACACTGGCAACCAGTGCAGCTCCCGGAGCAGCAGCAAGGCACGGGCGTAATGCCCATGCCCCATCACCACCTGGGCAGCTGCATTCTGGACCAGCTGTAGCCTCCGAATGGTCATCAAGGGCAGCCCCATGTAGAGCGCGTTACAATAATCCAATCTGGAAGTGACAAGAGTGTGAGTGACCGTGAGCAAGGAGTCCTGGTCCAGAAGTGGGCATAATTGGTGGATGACACGAAATTGTGCAAAGGCCCTCCTGGCCACGACTGTCACCTGCTCTTCGAGCATTAGTCGTGAGTCCAGGAGGACCATCAAATTATGTACTGGGTCTGTCTGAGGTAACGGTTCCCCATCCAGAACCAAAGATGGTAGCTCCCGGGATAATACAGGGCTCTGAACCCACAGCCACTCAGTCTTGCTGAAGCCCATTATCCCCCATCCAGACCCTAACAGCCTCCAGGCACCTGGTTAGGACTTCAATCGCACTACTCCAGTCCTCAAGGGCCGAGATGTACAGTTGAGTATCATCAGTGAACTGGTGATACCTCACCCCATGGAAACGTATGATCTCACCCAGCGGTTTCATGTAGATGTTAAATAGAAGAGGCGAGAGTACCGAGCCCTGTGGCACCCCATACTGGAGAAGCCTAGGACTGGACAACTCACCCTCTAAAGACACTGACTGGGTCTGACCCCTTAGAAATGAGGAGAACCAGGACAACAGAGTGCCCTGGGCCCCCAATCCTCAGAGCCGTCCCAGAAGGATACTGTGGTCGACGGTATCAAAAATTGGTGAAAGGTCAAGGAGAGCAAGAACAGAAGGATTTCCCCTGTCTCGCTCCTGCCAGAGATAATCCATGAGTGCGACCAAAGCGGTCTCAGTGCTGTAACCAGGCCTGAATTCTGACTGAAATGGGTCCAGCTGCCATGCCACTGCTTTTTCCAACACCTTCCCCAAAAAGGGTAGGTTGGAAACTGGTCTAAAATTAGAAATAACTGTAGGGTCAAGCGATGGCTTTTTCAATAGGGGGTGCACCAGCACATGTTTGAAAGCTGCTGGGAACACCCCCTCCCGTAAGGAAGCATTGACCATTGCACTGACCCAACTGCCTGTTGTTGCCTTGGCAGCTTTAACCAGCCAGGCAGGGCAATGATCTAATAAGCAAGTGGTATAACACACAGCCCCGAGGAGCCTGTCCACTTCATCAGGGCCAACTGGATCAAACTGATCCCAGATAACACAGCTAGACTCTGCTCTAGCCATCTCCAGGAGAACCGTCTCCACATCAGGATTGAACCCCAAGTGAATGCAAGCAATTTTCTCAGCCAGATGATGAGCAAAATCATCAGCTGAGCCCTACCAACCAGGCTCTGGCTCCCTGGCCTAGGAGGGATCTGGTTACCACATGGCCGCTGAGCGATTATCTGCTGAGGCAATAAGAGTGGTGAAGTATTGGTACTTCACCACCCTCATCGCCATGAGGTAGGCTCTGATAGCGGCTCTAACTCGTGTTTGGTCACAGTCACTCTGGGTCTTCAGCCAACGTCGCTCTAGGCATCTCCTTGCCCGCTTCAGCTTCCCCAATTCTTCTGTAAACCAGGGAGCCATGCGTGGTCTGCGGGCAGGGAGAAGCCACAGTGGCGCGATTGTATCCAAGACCAATGTCGCCTCCTTCTCCCAAGGAAACAGCTCCAGATCCTTCTGAAATCTCTCGGAATCCATCAGTCGCTGGGGCCGGACCAATTTATTCGGTCCTGCCTCCCTACGATGAGGCACCGCTCCCAGAAAATCCAGAGTCACCAGATAGTGATCTGACCATGGCACTGGTGTTATCTCTATATGCTGTAATTTCAGATCACTCAGCCACCACTCCAACAGGAAAACTAAGTCAGGTGAGTGGCCACTGCTCCTGGTAGGGCCCTGAATTACTTGAGTCAGGCCCACGGATGCCATGGTAGCCATGAACTCCCGAGCAGCCTCCAAGGCTGGCCCCAGTGAAGGCAAGCTGAAGTCACCCAGAGCCATAAGCCCAGGGAACTCCAACGCCAGCGCTGCAATCGCCTCAAGCAAGTCGGGCAGGGAATCTACTTCCCTGCAAGGGAGCAGGTACCAGTACATTTCACCTGGATCTAAATAGTTTTCTGAGCTATGCAATAAATTCTCTGTGCTAGGAAGTATAATGCAAGAAATGGTATTGTCTTTTTTAAAAAAGTCACTATGAATATGAGGAGATCAAGGAAACCCTTCAAAAGTTTTTACTGGTATATATAAAATACTATTGTAGAGGAGAATCTGTGTCCCGAGAAACAAATTCACTCCTATCATAGATGTGAATGCAGTAATAAAACCAGAGCATATCCAGAATGCATTACAACTGTGATATTTGGTTAATACCTCCTTGAGTGAATGTTAGAGTCAATAAACTTGGTTTTGATAAGTGAAAAAGATTCTCATAATAAATATCAGCAAATGCTGGACATTTTTGGTGTCTCATTCCTTTCAGAACATGGCTGGTTAATTTCTTATTTTGGAATAAGAAATTAGTACAGATAGGTTTTTTGTCTAATTAGATACAAGTAAAATAATCCAGATGTAGAGCCATGACTCAAAATATTTTCCTTACAGCAACTGAGGAAACAGCATCAACTCTCCCTTTGGTCTTTGACTCATCGCATGAGAAATCAATTTTGGCTGCTCTTTCCAAAGAAAGGTCTTCCATTTAGTGCCTTTCCATGACCTTGGAAACAACTAGCTCTAATGTTCACACCCTTCTTCTCTCTGGTCTACTCTTCCTCTAACTCAGGGGTTCCCAACCTAAGGCCTGTGGGCCCATGGCCCATGGCATCATTTCATGTGGCCTACTTCCCCTCCAAGGGCACTTCAGAAACAAAATGGCCACCCCTTTGAAGCTGTTGGGACAAAATGGCCACCCCCATTGTGCAGTCAAGGGCAAAATGGTTGTCTGGCCCTTGAAGCTGACTGAGAGAGCATGACCTGGCCCTCAGCTTAAAAAGGTTGGGAACCCCTGAGATAAGCTTTTAGGTGGCAAACCAAAATTGCTACACTATTTATTACTTCTTGGCAGCTAGCTTGCGTTAATATTAATCCTGCTATCGGACAAGTAATTGGTATGTTGCAATTTATTAGAAACATTCAGGGAAATTCTTTTTGGTTCCCTGGTTGACAAAATAATGGCAGAACATAAAAAAGCCCATTCAAAGTGTTTCTAAAAATATCTTAAAATGGTCTTGAATCTACTGAATCAGTGGATCTACTGTATTAGAGCTTAATACAATACCGGCAATGGAGTGAAATACTGTATGTATTTCAGCTTCATATATAAGGTACTAGCAGAGGTTGCCCAGCATTGCCGGGCTGTTTTAAATGGTGTTGGAAAGTTTCTGTTGTTGTTGTTAATGTTTGTAAAGAAGAGGTTAGTCTATAATTGAAATTTTTATTTATACAAATTTTTTTTGGTGGCCTGTTATAAACTGTGATGAGTTTTGTTTGGTGTTTTGGTTTTGTGGATGAAAAAAAGAATAAAGGATGATATACTTTTCCCCCAAAAATTATTTAACCCAATATTTTTTAGTATGTATTTTTTTAAATTGTTGTACCGCAGGTAATAATTTAAAAAATGTGAAAGTACATGTTTTTCACTATAAATGTTTTTAAACTGTGTATTGATGTTTTTGTTTTTTATTTGAGTAAAAATTCAGCACAGGATTTTTGAATAGTTTTTATTTTATTTTATTGACATCTGTTTTTGATTTGTGTAAAATTGTGATTTTGTGTTATTTGTTTTTACTTGTTTTTTCTCTTGGGGGCTTTTGTGTGGGGCTGTTGTGTCTTTTTGAATTTTTTGTACTATTGTGGGCAGCAAGTGGTGCTGGTAGGGGTTATCTTGTATTTTGACTGTTTTTTCTCTCGTGGCCTCTGGGTGGAGCTTCTTCCAGTAAGTAGTCTCTTTCTTTATTCATTTCTTTTCCAGTCGTTGTGGTGTGAGGTCGTGTGGTGGTGAGTTGGCTGTTTTTCTTTATTTGGGGTGGTGGTGGTGGTTGGATTTTGTGGTGTTTGGCTGGATGCTGGGTGTGTTTTGAAATTTTGGTTTTTGTTTACTTTGTCTTGTTTGTTGGTGTTATTTTTGTTTGTTTTTGTGTATTTTTGGATGTTTTTGATTGTTTGTTTTTGTGTTTTTTGGGTCTCCTACGGGGGGATCCCCTCTCTGCTGTCTCCCCTGGCTCTGGAAGGCTTGGGGGGACAGACCCCTTTTGTCTCCCCAAACCTTCCAGACTCATGGGACCCAGGAGAGGGGATCGAATCCAGGCTACCCTCTGATATTAAAAGGGAAATCTCAATTGTGGTTTCCCCTTTAATATCAGTGGGGGGGGTTGTGATCCCCCTCTCCGCTGGCTTCCTTGGGTTTGGGAGGGTTGGGTGGAGAAAAGGGGTCTGTCTCCCCAACCCTTCCGGACCCAGGAGAGCCATCGGAGAGGGGGATTCACCCCCCCAAACTCCGTTTTTAAAGAGAAGTAACCGCTTGGTTTCTTCTCTTTAATATGGGGTGTGTGGGGAGGGGAATGCCCTCTCTGCCAGGTCCCCTGGGGTCAGGAGGGTTGGGAAGACAAACTCCTTTGGTCCCCCCAACCCTCCCAACCCCAGGGGAGCCAGTAGAGAGGGGGAGCACAACACCCCCCCCACCCAGTGATATTAAAGGGGAAACTCCGATTAGGAGCTTTAGGCGCCGATGGAGAGGGGGGCTTTGGTTCCGGCAGCTTGGCGGACTTGCTCTCCCGGTGTTTTTTTTTGTTTTAATTTTTGCGCACCGGCTTCCTCAGCGTTCTGCGCGCTCATGGCGCGCAGGACGCTGGGGCTTGTAGTTATGGGTTTGTGCTTTGTGTTTGTGCTGTGTTTTTTTAAACAGTTTTCTTTTGATTGGCTGTGGCATGTTTCCGAACGTTCCTTGTGCCGCGCCGTGTGAGAGCCTCTCAGCCTGATTGGCTCTGGTGCGGCACGGCGCAAAAAATGTTGGGAAATGAAGTTGTTTCCCTTTTTTCGCGTTTGTGGGGTTGTTGCCCCACTGCCTGTTTTCTCAATCCTTTGTTGACCTGCGGACCCAGATCGGCCGTGTGCACAAAGGGTGAGTGCAGGCAAGTAGGGCGAGGCATAGCAACCTATAGCAAGTTCCAACGGTTAACCCTTGGTTTTATAGGTTAAGATACATTGTTCAAGTGGAGAATTCAATACTACTAGAGGGGTTTTTTTTAACCCACAGAGATGAAGCTTTGGAAGAGGTGTTCATGATTTTAATTGAGAAAAGAGTTTTGATGTAAAATAGTCTATTTAAAATAAAAATTAAAATAGTCTATTTTTAAATGTTTTTAAATGTTTTAATGTTTTTAATGCTCTTGTGAAGTTTTATTATTTTTGCATGTAAGTCGCCCGTAGTCGCCTCGGCGATGGGGCGGCGATAGAAATGTGATTTAAATAAATGAATGAATGAATGAATGAATAAATAAATAAATAAATAAATAAATAAATGTATGTAACGTTCTAGCACCTCTGCCCTAAAGCCATAGTCCTGATGTAGATTCTCTCCAGCTGCTGCTGTTAACACTTTAAAAACAAAGGGAGATTGTATTCATAGTTCAGTTACATCATGTCTAATGCGACTCTTGCCAGGAGGGGCAGGAGGACACAGTAGAGTTATCTGTTTTCTTAGCTGGCACCAAGATAGGTGGAGGAAAAGCTGGATGTGTCTAGAAAAGGAAGCAAGATCCTGGCAGATTAACAAGAGAGAAACATTCTTCCATTACCATGCTATCTGCTGCTCGGTGAGTCCGATTTCACTGAATTTCCTTTCTTCTGGAAATGAGTCCTGAAATACAAAGTGCAACAGCTCTGTAATACATCTCCAGAGAGAAAGCAACTAATTGCATGTTCAATGACATTTCTGTTGACTGCTGGCATCCTATTCAATGGGACATGGCTATAGAACAGGGATTCTCAACCTGTGGGATGGATGTGGCCTGTTGCACCATTTCATGTGCCCCCCCCCTGCCTCCACCACACCAGGAAATGCCATGTGGTGGAGGAAGGGCAAAATGGCTGTCTGGCACCCAGGAGCGTGACCCGGCCCCCAGCTTTAAAAAGGTTGAGAACTCCTGCTATAAAAAGACAGGCATCAAGAAATATTCGGACTCAATTTCCACTCAGAACAAGAACAACACAGGAAAACAGTTATTTGGAGAAGAATGTGTTTTTATTGGAGCAGAGATAGTGAGTGAGGTGCATCTTTTTTATCTCTGGGATGGAAAAGAGCCTTGCACTTGAAGGGATTATTACAATCCCCAGCCAGTTGTTTCAAGAAAGAGAGCAGGATGGAGAGGTGAATGTTGTGAGAGCCCAACTGCCAAGGTCAAGACAGGAGGAGATAAAAATGTGAAATCTGGGAGAACAACCAGAAGAAAAAGAGAATTATAGTTTGCCTTTTAGAAGGGAAAACGAGAAATGTATCTGAAAGAATCTGTGGTGAAATGAGCAGTTTCAGATCCAGGACCCTATCTGTTAGCGACAATTTGCTATGTGGGATCCACTCAGTGGTGGGATTCAAATTCTTTTACTGCATACACTGTGGGCGTAGTATGGTGGGTGTGGCCAGGGGGAAAGCTCTGTGTTGCACCAAAATTAGGACGACTTTATTTTGAAACTTGGATGGGTGCGGCTCGCCAGAATTTCTGCTACCGGTTCTGGTGAACTGGGGCGAACCTGCTGAATCCCACCACTGGATCCACTTCTTGTTTATTGTTTATAGGTACCACTTTTTCTTTTTCCCTTTTTGCTACTTCTCATTCCCACTTTATATAATATTTATTTATTGCATTCATTCATTCATTCATTTATCGTATGATGAACTTCAGTTGTCTACATTAATGCTGATATATACAGTGAGCACAAATTGACCATCTCAAATTCCTAACTAGAGTTCCACGTCCAGGTATATAAAATGTAATAAAAATTTAAATTTATTACATTTATATCCCACCCATCTGGGATGTTTTCCCACTCTGACCATCTTACAACATATTCAAAATATTTACAATAAAAATTAAACAAATTTAATAAATTATAAATATCAACAAGAACAAAAATGATAACCCCCAATTTAAAAATAACAACAACCCAGCAATAAAGAACACATATTGGTGACTGAAATGTTAATCAAAACCTATTGCTCTGCCATTGGCAGTATGTCCTTAAGAAGGTATTATTTAAACATTTTATGAAAAGTAACTAGCTGACTGCCCGGCTTCGCTCAGGGTTGGTTTGGGGGGGGGGGCGCCACCTTACCTCCAGGGGTGGCGGTGGAGTCGGTGGTTCTGGGCCTCGGTGTTGTCTGCACTTGGCGCAGCGGCTCTGCTGGGGGTGGTGGGGCCGGTTGTTGAGTCTCTCCTCGCGGCCTCCAGGCAGTCCCTGGCCGCTGCTGTTTGTTGTTTTGTTTTAAGGGGGGCTTTCCTTCCCGTGGGCTGGGCTCTATGCCCGGCCCGTGGAAAGGAAGGGCAGCGGCTGGGGTGGTGGTCTTTCCTTCCCGTGGGCTGGGCTCGATGCCCGGCCCGTGGAAAGGAAGGGCAGCGGCGGGGGGTGTCTTTCCTTCCCTGGGCTGGGCTCGATGCCTGGCCCGTGGAAAGGAAGGGCAGCAGTGGAGGGGGTGTTCCTTCCCGCGGCCTGTGTTGCTGTGATGCGCTGCGTTTTTTATTTTTATTTTTCGCGCAATGGCTTTCTCAGCGTTCTGCATGCAGGACACGGGATTGTAGTTTTTATTTTTTGTTTTCCGTTTGTGCTCCGTTTTTTTCCCTGTGGCTCGTTTTTGATTGGCCGCGGCGCGTTTCCAAACGTTCTTTGTGCTGGCGCCTCTCAGCCTGATTGGCTGTGGTGCAGCGCAGCACAAAGAACATTGGGAAATGAAGTTGTTTCCCTTTTTCGCGTTTGTGGGGCTCTTACCCCACTGGCGCATTTCTCAATCTTTCATTGACCTGCGGACCCAGTTCGGGCGTGTGCACAAATGGTGGGTGCGGGCTTTTAGGGCCTGGCCTAGGAACCTATTCAAAGTTCCAACGGTTAACCCTCAATTTTATAGGTTAAGATAGATAGATAGATGGGTGCCTTCTGGATTAAGTACCATGTGTTGTCAGTGCTCTGGGATCGCAACTAAATTTTTTTTTAAGTGAACATGTAGAAAAGACACAGAAGTTAGTAAATGGAAGTGTGTGTAAGGGAGAGCAATATTTTTAGTTCTTGTATTGACTCCCTCTTCTTCCCGTGTATGTGTGCACGCATGTGCATGCAAATGTGAGTGTATGTGTGTATGTGTCCATGATAATTATTGAAGAGCAAGTTTTTATATATAGTACAGTAAGACCTCACATAAAGAGCGCCTCGCTTAGAGACTAACTCACTTAAAGCAGAATTTTCTCAGAATGGTTGCCTCACTTAACGACTAAAACCAACCAAAAACTAGCTTAACAACTAAATTGGGGTTCGCAATCCCCCCGCCAGAAGTCACAATTGGTCACTTACAATGGTGTTTTGCTTAAAGATCAAAGTCGCTTAAAGAGCAATCCCGTGGAACGCATTATGCTCTTTAAGCGAGGTACCACTGTATATTCATCTTCTATACAGAGGTGCCTCCAATGAAGAAATTGAAACTGTTAAAGATTTTGTATACTTTGATTCAATCATCAATTCAAATAGAGACCAGAGTCAGGAAATCAGAAGAATGCAGAAGCTCAGTAGGGCAGCAGTGAAGATACTAGAAAAAGATCATCAAGTGTAAAGATGTGTCACTGGAGACCAAGACCAAGATTTTCCACACTATTGTATTCCTGATCACTTTATACAGGTTTGAGAGCTGGCCAGTAATGAAAGCTAATAGGGGAAAAAAAATTCTCCGAAATGTGCTGGGATGCCCTGGACTTTCAGAAAGACAAGCAAATGGCTCCTTGAGCAAAACAAGCATGAACTATGAGAAGACTGAAACAATAGGAAAAGCAGCAGGAAAAGATATGAGATGGATTGATTCCCTAATGCAGGGATTCTCAACATGTGACCTGTGGGCCAACACCATTTTATGTGGCCCCACACCGCCTCCACCACATCTGGAAGTGCCATGTTGTGGAGGAAGGGCAAAATGGCTGTCTGGCCCCCGAAGTTGTCTGAGGGAGCGTGACCCAGCCCCCGGCTTAAAAAGGTTGAGAACTGCCCTAAAGGAAGCTGCAGGCTTTACAAGAACTCAGCTAGGCTGTTTAGGACAAAACATTTTGGTGATTGCTCATCCATATGGCCGCCATAAATCAGGAGCAATTTATCAACACATAAGAGAAGAGTCAATGCATAGAGATGAATGTTGGTGGGAAGAGGCCCATGCTCTTACAATCCTGATTTCACTGGTATGTTCAAAGAATCTTTCACTCCTGTGCTCTGTATCTTTGACACTGAGATAAAGGGGCCATTCAACAATTACATGACCCTCTGGGGGGCGGGGAGGTCTGCCATCTGAATTACGGAAAATTACGTGGGGCGGGGGGCAGGTCAAAGATTATGTAATCCATTTGGAGCTGTTGTTTCAAAACATGGCACTTTTTTAGGTTTAAAAAATGATCTCTGGGAATTTTGATCTGATTTGAGATTATTGAATTCTCACCAATACGTTCTGCATTAGGCACCAATAGTGAAAAGCTCTAAAGCTCTGTGCTGGGGGGGGGAGGAAGCACTCCCACTGGGTTGCTGGGCAGAGGGGCAGGGCAAACTCTGTGCTGGGGGAGAGAGGAAGTGCTGCCATTGGGCTGTTGGGCAGAGGGGTTGGGCGAACTCTGCTGGGGCGATGGCATGCTTGCCAACAGAGGGCTCTGAGTGCCACATCTGGCACACATGATATAGGTTCGCCATCACTGCACTACACAAAGGGAACCCTGCTAGGAGACTTAAAGGAGGGAGCGCATAGACAAATTGATAAAAATATAAGAGCACATAACTTTCCTTTATTCCTAATATTTACAGGAGTGTTAAGTTAATTAAAATACTACATTACTCCTTTGGATAATAGAAAATAATAGTGTTAAGCAGTCTTAAGTGTCTTGGACATTTGTAGTTACTCATTCTGAGGTACATTAGTGTACTGATTGTGAAAAATCTCAACATGGTTTTCCGTTAAAAATTGTATTCATGTAAATACATGTGTAGATTGATACACCAAGCTGTATAGTTAGAGATTTGAGGGTGCTGAAAGAGTTTTTCTTTGGATAGGGCATTAAGAACTGCTGCTTTTATATGGAGTATACCTAAAAGATGAAGAAAAGTGTTAATATTTTCCCTAGTACCTTCCTATAACATTGTACTATTTTTTAGTGTAAAATACTATTGTTTAGTATTTATTAAAACCAAATGTTCTTATTTGTATGCATCTTGTCAATGTATAATTACTTGCCGCTCTTTAAATTACACTAGTTTTGGAAGTTAAAAACAAAATAACATCTAGAAAACAACTTAGCTGTAATACTTAAATTTAAGTCAGATGGACTGTACTAAAATCAGGGAGACTTCACTTTAATGTTACATTCTCAAACACAAGTAGGCTGCATCCACACTGACATTAGTATGGGATTTCCTGCAGAAGAACACATAATTCAAATTTTAAACAAATTAATTGTATTACAGAAAGACCAATGTGAATAAGCACTTTTCTCTTCAGATCTGGAGGTTTTCCCTCTTCTGCTGGGCTTTAGGTTTTTCAAGCCAGTCAGATAATATTTTTCCCTTGTGATCAGTTATTGTGGTCTCCTGAAAGATGGGTGAGTGTTACTGTGGATGGTATTCTGATGTTATAGTAAACTAGGTATGATGTCTTGGATAATGTAATCACCTACCCCCATGATCTTTCTCCTTAGTCACACCAAACTATAAGAATTTTTTAAAAAAACAAAGCACTAGACCACTTTATCACTGCATGAATATATTAGCACTAGATCACCACTCCATGGACAAATAAGAATAATACAGTGGTACCTCGCTTAAAGAGCATAATGCGTTCCATGGGATTGCTCTTTAAATGAGTTTGCTCTTTAAGCAAAACACCATTGTAAGTGACCATTTGTGACTTCTGGCAGGGGGAGGGGATTGTGAACCCCGATTTAGTTAAGCAATTTTTTGTTTGGTTTTAGTTGTTAAGCGAGGCGACCATTCAGAGAAAACTCTGCTCTTTAAGCAAGTTAGTCTCTAAGCAAGGCGCTCTCTGTGCAAAGTTTTACAGTAATTGAAATGGAATAGAAACTACTCTGACAAACTATAGTAATGCCTCATACAAAGTCCGCTTCATACAACATCGAATTCATACAACATCGCCTAATTTCTTGAAAAAAGTTACCTCATACAAAGTCACTAGACTTTTGTATGAGGCATTCAGTTTTTCCCAGGTTGCATTGTGCCTGGGCAGTATAAAAGACAGGATACATGCATGCATTGCTCTTGTGGGTTTTGCATGAGGCGAAGAGTGTTTAGGAGTGGTTTGGAGCGCGATTTTGGATTTTTTTTTTAATTTTTTCGTCAGAATTTTTAGAAGCATTCCTGGGATTTTTGCAGCATTCTTCAGGTTCTTGGACAATCGGGGTTGTTTGACATGTTTTTGTAATGTATTTAGTCTTTAGACAATGATTTCTTAAAGTCTGTTCCCTTGACTTTGCCCAGAAGTCTGTGCTGTTCTATGGAAATGACGTTGTACTAGGCATCGCAGCAAGGATTTGGACGTTGTATGAGGCATCGCGGCTAGGATTTTGCATACCTCATACAAAGTCCAAATCCGTATAAAGTCCAAACTTGTGGAACCAAGTTCACTGTATTATGTTTCCATGATATGTATATGTCCCTTTTCCCTAATGCCATGCAATACTTTAAACATCCCACTGGCATTACAATAAACCATACTAAGAGAGGGCAGGATGAAAAGAAAGAGGGTCTGTGGACTGTGGCACAGATCAAACGGTGGCAAATTTAGGAGCCAATGTAGGCACTGGCACTGAAACAATCTGCAGTCTCCATGTGATCAAGCTGCAGCCAAATGGGAAATTCCTATTTAGCTTGCCAGTTTGATTGCTGCCTTACTTGGGAGTATCTGCCCAGGGATTCAAAAGGTTACTTTTTCTGAATGACATTTCCTAGAATTCCTAGCCAACTTGTATTCTGGGAACGGTAGTCTAAAAAGGTAGCTTTCCAGCGTTTGGTAATTACTGTTGAACTGAGACTCCAATTTATCTATTTGAAATGTCTTGCTTTCAAACTGCTAGGTTGGCAGGAGCTGGGACAGAGATGGAAGCTCACTCCATCGTGCAGTACTCGGGAATCGAACTCTGATTTTCCAGTCAGCGAGTTCAGTGTCTTAACCACTTGAGCCACCACAGTCCCTGACATGCTTAGAATTCCACAATAAATCATTATGTACTAAGTAAATTCTATCTTCCTATTATTTCAGAAATGACACAATGGTTTTCTATATACTGTTTCCTCATAGTACTGATTATATTCATAGGCATGAGCTTCAGCAAAACTACCGCTTTGATTATTTTCGATGGTTCACTGTGCTGCTCTCCTTCCAGTGTCACCTGAAGCACACCTGCTGAGTGTGACTGGCTCTTGAGTCACTATCAGTTCACCCTACTTTAAATGCTCAAGCTAATATATAATAGTTGAAAGGGTTGCCCGTGAGAAAAAGATGGCCTTCATTTGTTCTCTGAAGGAACAGAGTTCTGTGGGAATTGTTCTTTTAGGCAGAACTGTGTGAAAGGAGACAGTTTGACCATGGAATGCAGGGTAATGACAGCCCCGACTCCAGGAGAAGAGCCAGTTTAATAGAGTAAACTCTAATCAAAATACACACATTGAAAACAGGATATGAAATTGTGTTAGCCAGAATGGTGCCCCATGGGGGGGGGGGAGAGGGACATACTGTTAGGCATCCTCTGTTCAGTCAGCACAGTCCATTCTACATCTCTTTCCCCAGTCCTTCCAAAGTTTCTACAGCCACTCATTAATGTGAAGAGCAGCCAAAACTAGCCAACTCATTATAAGGTTACGCCCTACACAATGGGCATGTTATAGAGAAGGAAAACAGAAGCTGCTTTGTATTAAAATTCTGTTGGAAATATAAATGTAAAAACCTCAGCATTCTGCAGGTGGTGGGTTGGTTGGACTACAGGCAGCCAAGTATCAGAAAAACTTGAGTGCATATCAAGGTTTTCTAATTTGCAATTTTAAAAAAGTTTTGTTGGAAGAGTTTCATCCTTTGGCTAACTAGTGCTTTACTTGCAACCTTCAATGACCTATAAATTACTGATGTCAAGATCACCATGTTCACATGTATATATAATAAGATGCTATCTGTCTTTCAAATGGTCTTCAAAAATCTGTAAAAAGTTTCCCAAAAGAGGACACCAAAACTTTATAAAGGCTTGTCAGTTTTCATTCTTAGCATTTTTAGCAATATATGTTATTTTCCCTTGAGGAACATATCTGGACGCAGTACTGTATTAGAAAACGGTGTATAGCTTACACATTCTGTGATCTTTACTGCTAATAATAAAGCCTACACATTAATTTGAGAAATGAAGCTTCTGCTTATTTTGTACCCAAACTGGGGAAATTTATTTATTTAAATTTATATAGCTGCCCTTTCGCCGGAGCGACTCCGAACGGCTAACATCAGCATAAAATATCCAATTAAAACACTATAAAACCATTAAAACCTATAAAAACTCATAAAACTCACCTACCCACCCCATCTGAAGAGAGGGACAATTATTTCATGAGCCACCGAGCGGGGGCCACCACCCCATCCATGCCCCACACTTGCCCTGCCAGCCAGGTTTTGAGTCCTTTCCTAAAGGGCAGAGTGTAATCCAGGGGATCCCAACCTAAGGCCTGTGGGCCAGTTCCGGCCCATGGTGTCATTTCAAGTGCCCCCACACCTCTGAGAAACAAAATGGCCACCCCTTTGAAGCTGTTGGGACAAAATGGCCACCCTCATCATGCAGGCAGGGCAAAATGTCCATCTGGCCCTCAAAGTTGACTGGAAAGGTTGAGAACCCCTGGTGTAATCTCTTTGACAGTTGCATTCCTTACAGGTACCTGGTATATTTGTATAGTCTCCATGCTTTGCAGGCTCAAGAAGTTTTCTGAATCCTAGAGTTTTTCTTCTCGTATGTGCATGAGAATTTCTAACTTACTTAAGATGGCTGCTATGGCCATTTACTTCGTCTAAAGCTTGGACAGGTGCCTATTTATTTGTGCTTGATGCAAAAGCTACTGAAATATCAATGCACTCTAAATGCACCAAGAATGTTGAAATCTTCTGTATTTAAAGCTGGGTCTTTTGTAAGGGAAGTCCCCAGGGCAATATGACTGGCATTGATTATTCTGCAGGGGGAATGTGCTGTACCTCTTCTTTTCTCCTCAGGGAATGAATGGTGAGGACACACATACTGTACTGTATTTGCAACATTAGTCTGTTAGTGTCAGAGAATTAACGTTTAACCACACTCTAGCACAAATTAGACAAGCCCAATCGCTAGGGATATGTTTAGGCAAGTTGCTCACAATTTCAACTTTTTGTACTATTGGATTCTGAGCTGGCTTAGAATCATAGTCATTACTTATTCTCTGGCTTCTATATGGATTGGCTCAGAAATCTAAGATGAAAGAGAAAACTAGTTTGCTGCCAGGCATTACGTGTTGGTGACTGGAAGAAAAAGGCAAGATGGGCATAGTTTGTCAATGCCATCACAGAGGAAGTCCTCCAACCCAGAAAAGGGTTGCCATAAGTCAGAATTGATTTGACAACACATAGTTAAGTAGTATTGAACTAGTTGATTAGAGTATTTAGCCACTCTGATAAATATATTGATGCTTATCCTCATTTGCAAAAGGACAGACAGCTCACTCCCCCCTATTTTGCATAGATATTTGATAACTGGGAACACAATTTAACCTAATGTTAGCATTTCACAGTCCTGGTAATTTAAATGACAGAAATGTTAAACATATAGCCAATACCCACTAGATCATTAGGACATTTAAGATGTAAAGCATTTCATTTTAGTCGATCATGCTCATCTTGGCAAGTTTATCAAGATGTGAAAAATGTAGCCTATGAAATGATAAATCAGTTAATCTCAACTCCTTTCTATGGCTTTTGTGTGGCTTGGAGTATATTTACTACCCTGTTTTGTTCCTCGTCAGTTAGAAATGATTTCTCTCAAGAAGAGAGCCTGCAGCCTCACTGCTGATGTTAATGATTTTGGAAATTAATCTGTAAACAGTAAAGAAGAGGAAAAGATCTCTGCCTTGCCTTAATATTGGCTCAGGGCAGGGAGGAGTTTCATATGCCCAAATAATTTTGTAAACTCCAGGGGCAGGAAAAAAAACACAGCAAAATGCTAAAACTGTAAAGCAGTTGTGTAGATCTGTTGCCTTCCTAGTGTGTCTTTCTTATGTACTTGTTCCTTGGGTGGGGAAAAAGGAAATAAATCTTCAAGTATGTTTGTAACATGCAGCCCTTCTGCTGCAGTTGAGAACGTCACAGGCAGTACAGTAAGTTTTCTGATTTTACTAGGAAACAAGCTGCTAGAGGGGAGGACTCTGCTAGCCACACCTCCTCAAGTTTTATATCTGCTTGGAAGAGAGTTGCATGTTTCCTAATCCCGGAGCTCCAGAGGACAGATCAATGTGAATTCTCCCATTCCCTGCATTGCTACGCAGGACGCTCCTCCAGAGCAACTTTTTAATGGCTCCAGCTAAGCTCAGTATCGGGCTCCTGCTGTTACTGACCTGCTGCGGCTTATCAAGTGCACAAGGCTGGCATTGGCTTTGGGGGTCTTCAAAGGAAACAACCTTCCCTCCTTCTACCACAGGTGCTAATCTTGAGGAGCAGTTGACTCAGACAGAGGGGGCGGCTTTGCATCTTACCACGCATGGGAGCACTGCTGCTCCAAGCACCCCCTTTGAAAGTACTACAACTCCGCAAAAAGGAAGAGTGTGGACTATCTTCACCCTTAAGAGACCTGATTTTACCCCAGCCATGACCATTGCTACAGCTGCATCGCCCACCGTGCTGGAAAACGGAGAAGGAAGTATTGCAGGGGTAGGGGCTGAAATCCTCAATGTAGCTGAAGGGATCAGGACTTTGGTTCAGCACTGGGATGAAAAAACATCAGAGAGGACAGAGGAGACCAAGACCCCTGCAACAGTTGACCTTTTGAAGGCATCACTGGTCCCTGCTACTGAGCCAGCAAGCATCCAGAATATCACTGCCAACTCTACAGTTGATGGGCAAAGCTCACTGGAAGATCAGCAGTTGGAGCCTATTCTCTCAGCAACTCCGAAGCTGCCTCTTCTGTGGAACAAGACACGTGTCCTCTTAAAGAAACCTCAGGTTCTACTTGCAGGTAGTGCTTCTTTCTCATTTTCGCCCAACAATCGTATTGCTGGCACCATGTTGGCTTTTCAAGAAACCACAGAGGCGGGCCAAGAAGGTGCTACCATTGCCCCAGCAACGAGGGCAGCCGGGGGACCTGACTCAGGAAAAGAAGGAATTTTGTCCAGTGCAGATATTTGGGAATTGCACAAGGCTCAGGCTAATAATAGCCCCATGCATAGTGGAATGCCTTCCAAGGTGGTGGGTGCTTTAGACAACTCGCTGTTCCGTTCTATTGCAGATTCAGACCAATCAGTCTCTAAGGGTGATAGAACCCACCTCCATCTTAAAGACCATTCCTTCTTTAAGCATTCTGGGATAGTTGTAGCTGATGCACCTAAGAACCACTCTGGTGATTCTGTTTCTAATCGAAATGCAACTAATTTTGTGGATTTCTCCTCTGCCAATAACTCTGACTCTCTTGAGTTTCTACTAACCTACACTAGGCAACATTTTAGCAATATTAGCACAGGTTTTCCTTCCTTCTTTCCTGGATTGATGCCATCCACTGGCCACTGCTTGCCCTTGCCAACCAAGCTGTCATATTGCAACACGCTGGGCATGAAGCATTTCCAAGTGCCGAATTATTTGCATCATGGCAGTGAGGATGAAATTCGGGCTGCTTTGCATGAGTGGGAGGGGCTTCTTAAATCTCGGTGTCACCGCTATTTGGAGTGGTTTTTCTGCTTGCTGCTGGTACCTGGGTGCAATGCTTCTCTTCCAATAACACCTCCACCATGCCGTGGATTTTGTGAGGCCCTGAAAGATCTATGTTGGATTCATCTGAAAGAGGGGCACCTTCCAATATCATGCGACTCTCTTCCAGAGGAGGATGGTATTTATTCATGTGTGTTTGTTAATGTTTCAGCAGGTAATGTGGCAAGGGTTACATGCCTCTTAGCAATACCTTTCTGTCTCCTCTATCTCACCATTTGATCTAATTTTGTGATGGAATCTTAAGTGATTTTGACATGTGACACAAATGCTATTCTTTATTTTCAGGAAAGAAGGGAACAAGTATGAAAGAAACATTGCTTTCTGTTTCTTTCTAGCTGAAGAAAGATTCATTCATTCATTCATTCATTCATTCATTCATTCATTCATTTACAGTAGATTAATATACCACCCCAATCAATAGACTCTGGGCGGTGTACACAGTCCAGCGAATACCTCACTTGGCCATTCAGCAACAATTAAAAACAAAATAAAAACAGTTAAAAGCCTTTCCAACATAATAATGCCCCCCCCCCCCCCACTGTGCCTAGATTTCTAGACTTTATGACCTAGGAGCCAACCATTATCCTGATGTGAGCCCTAAAAGCACTAGCCTTCTCCAAACACATGCTATCCACAAATGTCTGACATTTCTTGGAATTGTAGTCTAAAACATCTGGAAAGAACCAGATTGTGGAAGACTCCATTATAGCACAGGTTACCAAGCTGTGCAATAGATAGTACTGGTAGCCCAGTCAGGTGAGGAGAGAAGTGTAGTAAAACAAAACTTTCTTGTCTCAAAAATGCATACTGTATACTCTCCCAACATGTATGCAATGATAAGTCAAATCTATTGGTGCTTGAAAGTGCTTTATGGATAGGAATATGATAGAGTTACCGGTATATTATATGTTATATGTAATATATAAAGAATGAACGGATTAATGAATGAACACTGACAGATTTTACAGATACCCAAGTGAATGCAATTTTTGGTGTGGAATTTGGGGAGGAATAGCAATTACTGTGTTTCTTTCCATTGCTGTATCCACAGCTTTTATCACTTGGGCTATGTAATATAATGGTGTTTATCTTCTGATCTATCTTGGTTGCACTTAGGAACCACATTCTACTCCAGAAATTATGAAACCTGAAAAGAAAAGAAAAACCTTCCAATCCCCATGCCTGCAAGTCACTACTCTTGGTGGCACAGTGGTTAAACTGTTGTACTGCAGCCCAAACTGCTGATGTTGTGAGTTCAATCCTGACCAGGGCTCAAGATTGACTCAGCCTTCTGAGGTCGGTAATATGAGTACCCAGCATGTTGGGGGCAATGTGAACTGCACAGAGAGTGCATGAAGCACTATGGGGTAGTATATAGGTGTTCTTTGTCTTGTTACTTGGCACTGGGCATTCCATATTTCCCATATCTTGGAATTTCCCCTTTGCAAGTTTCTACATGAAGTGAATATTTCTTAGTTTCTCTGTGTTATTTCAGGTTAAACTGACAGATAATTATCTAGTATCTCCCAGAGTTTTGGAAGTTGGGGGTCATCCAGCAAAATTGCTTGGCAAGAAACCATGGATAGACCAAACGGAATACCTCATGCAAATCACAATTAATCCTGGAGGGGAATATATTGCCAAAGGATGTTATGATAGCTGCCGGTATAAAGAGTCAAATTCATTTAGGATAGATCAAACAATGTCTATTTGCTATAACTATTTAGAATGGAATTTCTAGCTGAGTTCTGTCTGGAAATCCACAATAGCTTTAGAATGATGGTTTGGGAGAAACTTGACTTTCCGTGGTATAGAAACATTTTGCATTTGTTTCACCCCCAAAGTGGTTTTAAGTTACTGAAACAATTAAAAGATCCTACAAAATCTTTTCCCACAGAGATGGAAGGCGAGTGAAACTAGATGTCATGTGGTGCCATTCTTTTTTCAAATTGGTTTCAATTATTGGGGTGGGTGGGATGAAGATGTTTCTTCCTCTCTTTTTCCCTGTCTTTCTCAAGCTTCAGAAACCAGAGCTCTATACCCACTCCTTAGAACAAAAGAAAGCAACATTCCATGCCAAGAAAAGCTGAAATCTGCAGCTGGTGTGTGCACTATGCAAAATTGCTATTACTTGTGATGGAAAGAGACCAAAAAACCATGGGATGAACTATCATTGTACCCAGTAGAGCTCAGGATTCCCAGCTAGCCTGTTGTCCAGGCATAGATCAGATCCTGTTTTTCAGCTTTGCCAAAGATCTCTTTGTATGCCTTTAAGTCAGGGATTCTCATACCTACAGCCTGTGGGCCAGATCTGGCCCATGACATATCATCCGGCTGATGCATTTCCGGCGGCTGCAGGGTTTCCCCCAGCAGCCGCTGATGCGTTCCTGGCAGCTGCAGGTTTTTTCCCAGTGGCTGATGATGCATTTCTGGTGGCTGCAGGCACATTTCCAGCAGCGACGGATATGTTCTTGGTGGCCTCAGAGGCATTCCTGGTGGCTGTGGGGGTTTCCTTCATGCAGACCACACAGCTCCTCCAGGCCAGTAAGCAGGGGAGCATGTGTGTGTGTGTGTGTGTGTGTGTGTGTGTGTTGGGGTGTGGTTGGCTCAGGGTGGTCCCACCGGCCCCGTCGCTGCCTTTGGCGGTGGCAGCGCAGCGGGGCGGCAGGGGACACCTGTCTGGCCTGAAAACAGTCTGAGGGGGCGTGATCTGGCCTCTGGCTTTAAAAGGTTGAGAACTCCTGCTTTAAGCCATAAGAAAGGTTGCTGGTTCATTCCTGGACATTCCCCTCAGTCTTTTGGGATTTTAGTAAATATTGCCAACCTCAAAGCACAGTGGCTAGAGCAGGGGTTCCCAACCCAAGGCCCGTGGGCCGGATCCAGCCCATGGCACCATTTCATGTGGGCCCCCACCCCTCCAAGGACATTAGAGAAACAAAATGGCCACCTCTTTGAAGCTGTTGGGACAAAATGACCACCCCCATTGGGCTGTCCGGCCCTCGAAGCTGACTGAGAGAGTGGGACCCAGCCCCCAGCTTGAAAAGGTTGGGAACCCCTGGGCTAGAGCAATGGATGTGGATCTGACCTTTCTTACTTGTGAAATTGGTTGGCTGGCTTTGAGCCAACTGCTCTTTCTCAATTTACTGGGTTTTTGTGAGGTCAGAATTCCACTCAAAGTTGCTTAAGGAGGGCAGGACACTAATGGAAGAGAATGGAAACCTGTGTCTACCAGATGTTGCTGTATTACAGCTGCCATAATCACTTACATTTACTCTTCAATTTGAGATTTCCAATAACATTTGGAATGTTGTACATTACTTTATTTAACATAATCTGAGATTTTCAGGACTCTGCAGCAAAATATTGCCATAAAAACCATAGTTTATGATGATAGAGATTAACCTTCCCTGGGACTCTGTGCTTCCCCTTCCTCTTCTGTCTTCTCGAGTGGGTTTTTGTTTTTCATAAATCACAGTTCAGTATTGCATCCAAACCTGACAAACATAAGCTTAACTTAAACTTTATTTCAAGAGGCCAGCTTTAAAACATGTTGTATCCTAATACCAAGACTTGAAAACAGCCAATGTCTTATTTTGTGCGCATGTGGCCCTGGCTTCATGAGTCCTCTCTTTGTATGAATGAAGCTGTCAGGATACGTCAGTGGGTTGGAATAACTAGGCTGGACATTGAATTTTCCACTGTGCCTTCTGGCAGAAAAACCAGCCTTGGGCAAGCTACACTGCCTCCAGAAGAAAAGACTGGGAAACCATTTCTGATTACTGTATGACTGGAATTCCGTACAGACGCGTTTTACTTCTGCTTCCGGGAGTGACGAGGGCGGCGCGGGCTGGATGAATCGCAACAAACTCATTCGTATGGATTCATAGGGTGCTTGGGCTTCTGGGAATTGAAGTCCAAGAACATCTGGAGTGCCAAGGTTTTCCATCACAGTCCTAGGAAATGGTGGAAAGGATTTACATAAGTTGGAACTAGTTAGATGGCACATAATTAGTGTCATTTGTATGCATGACCAAATAACTGACATCCAATAGTTTATTGCTGTATAATAAAGGGGGGTTATGGAGGCATGATTTGAAGTTCCTTAATAAAATGGGTTGGTCCAAAGTGGCTAGCCATGGTTTTCCACCTTGTATTAAGGGAAATTAAAGTTAATTGTACATTCACCTGTTTTTCTGTAGCAGGTGTAAAGGAGCTGCTTGCATCATTCCAAACCTTCTTCATATCTCTGCTGATTAAATGGAAATATTTAACCTATCTCCTGGCCTAGCCTTTTTTTTGTACCTATAAGGCAGTTTAGGTTAGCCTCGAAAAAGGATTGAGAATGCTGTGATACTTTGGCTTTGTTCCTCCTGCTCTTACTTTTGATGATAGCAGAAATCTATTCCAGAGGTTTCTTAGTCCTGAGGGTTGTTGAGCCCTGAACCAGGGGGTATCTCACATTATTTCTGAACTGATACTTCAGGGACAGCTGTGGTGCTTTGGGATGTTGGTTCCATCAGTTTTGCTCATTCCACATCCAGAACTTTGGAAATTTACCTTTTCAGATTATGCTTCCTAGAATCCCCAAACCTTAATACAGTAACCCCCAAATGCACCACTAGCAGTTGGAAAAGTGAGCGGTCCCGTAGCTAGTATGTGTGCAGGTCCCGTAGCTAGGAGGTGGCCAGGGTGAGTGTTGCCCACCCTGACTTAGCAGTTTGCCCACCCTCAAATGCCCGGCTGTAAAAATATTCACCAACCCACATCTAGAATCCTGGCTACAGCCCTATATGTGAGTCTAAGAAAGAGAAAAAACTATGTGAAGAGGGGCTGTGGGCTAGCAGTGCAGGTAGCTTTGGCCACTGTTGGCATGGTATTTTTGTCTGAAGCAAACCTGGCCCTTGGGCTAAAGATTCCCAAGCCTTGGTTGAAATAAACTAGTTTAATCTATTGTGTGCAGTATTGAGCTAACCTCAGAAATCATGAAATTTTCTTCGAAAATATGTACACAAACTTCTAGTATTTTTCAATACGTGTTGGTGAAAGCACTCTTAAAAAATAAAGTACATGGGCATTCTAAATTCAGTAGAATAGGTCCATCCTTGCTAGAAGTGTTCAACTGTTGGGCTTTGCTCTTGGCCATTGGCCTTTTTAACTTCAGACAGATAAGAAGAGCTTCCTTTTCATTGTTTTTCCTGTAATTCAGGAAATTTCTCAAAGGAGTTACCAAGACACTTCTTCTGTTGCCAGGTCAGAAAACCCCACATAACATTCTTAAGTGTTTTAATGCCTTTCTTTATTTCACGAAAAGTGTAACACAAAGAATCTTCAGAATTGAAGCAGCTTGCATTAATACTTGGCAGAATTCCTGACAGCTCTATCTCCAGTTATCGCCTGAATGTTTTAAACATCTTCATTGTCTACCATTAAACCAATCCATTCAATTCAGAGCGCTGTGAATGAAAGACATGCTTGATAAATGAATACGCCCACAAGAAATAAGAATTGTGCAAGCAAAAGTGTTTTATTAAATAGAAGCCCTAATTTCTCAGGCGTCAGTTGAGTACATGAAAATTTAAACCTCAACTATTGCATTAATTTGCAGTTATTAACGTAAATTGCAATTTTAGAGAATGGAGCATGTAAAGTAGAAGTCTTTTGATACATTCCAAACTTTGCATTGACAATGCAAATGTATTTTGTTTGAACATTTAGAATAATTGTACCTATGTTTTATTCAGATTATGGTCAATAACATGCATAGCAAGACATTTAAAAGGCCATTGAGGTGGCAAGCATCTCGCCCTCCCTCCAGCTGTCCTATTGGGTGGGGAGGCCCGCAGCGAAGATGCCGACCACCGCCGCCGCTTGCCTCCGGCCCCACCTCCTACCTCCGGCCAGGACTGCAAAAGGCCGTTGAGGCAGTAGAACTTTTGTTGTTTGTATGTTCATCTGCTGGGGGGGGGTAGGAATTATTGTAGTTTTACTTATATTGCTTATATTTTGTTTTGTATTTATTGTACCTTGTAATAGAGAATTTGCCATATTGTGGAGATTTCTATTTGAAATTTATTTGTATTTACATTGTACCTTTGCCTTTTGTCACTTTAATTGCTGTAAACCGCTTTAAGTCTCCCATTGGGACGAGAAAAGTGGTATAGAAATAAGAATAAGAATATGTTAGCTACAATTGTTTTTCCTTGATAAAAAATATGGTTTGGGTTGGGTTATTTTTTTTAAGTGGAGGATCTGCACATGAAAACCCTAGTTGTTTTTAGCATTGATAGCTCTTGGAGATTTGATGTTTTTAAAAGATGAGTCAGTTAGATGAGAAAAGCACCTCTTGACAGTAATATTTATTCCCTTGAGGATCTCGGTGTACACCTTCTTCTTTTCAGTGTGTTCTTCTTTGTTTTATCACCCTGCAGGTACATGCAGGTGACTCCTGGCATAGGTACAGTTTGGAAAAAAGTTCACAACAAACACAAGCCCAAATGTTGGTAGGGAAACTTGTGAGGGAGGAACTGGTTTATTTATTTATTGAGTTTATTATCCTCCCTTTTTCCTTTGTGGGACCCCCAGAATCTTAACACTGAAGTCTGGAAGTTGAATTCTCCTTCCTTTCCGTTCTTGCCCTTTTTCTTGCCTAAATTTATTCCAAGTCACAAGGTATGGTGGGTTCTCAAACAAGCCCAGCAGCCCCATTCTTTATCTTTCCTGGATGAATTATTACTTCTAAACTGCTCACTTTCAAAAGCCTGAAGAAAATAATGGGCTAATAGGTGTTTTCATTTCCTGCTAAAAGCAGGTGCGCTCAGTAATACTGTATGTACTGAATGAACTACTGTACCTATTACTACATGGTCTACTTTTTAGCCTTAAAGGCCAAGGGAAACCATAAAGACCAAGGGAGACCATGAACATTTAGAATAGGGATATTTTTGCTGCTTCTCTGGGATTTGAAAAACCTAGACAGGCAGTTTTGTGTTGTACTGTTCAACTCTTTGCTGCATTAATTTCCTCCTTATTGTGACATTAGTTTACTTTGCAGTAGGGAAAGGCAAATTGTGGTCCTTTTAGAAAAATTATTGGACTGCAGCTCCTGTTAGGCCTTGGGAGCATAGTCAGTGATGAATCCTAGTCTAAAAACATCTGGAAGGCGGCACATTGCCCCAGGGCCGGCATCAGATATTTCCGGGCCCGGTACGCGCCCCCCACATTTTGGCCATGTCCCTGGGGTTTCTTGTACATGCGTCGTTTGTTTGCGCATGCACAGAACAGTGGTTTCCCGGCAGCACCATGCCCCCGTGGTTTCCTGCGCATGCGTCGTTTGTTTGTGCATGCACAGACCAGTGATTTTCCAGTGCCGCCGGCCCCCCGTTATCTTGTGGCCCAGGACGGGAGTCCTGATGGTCCCCCCTGATGGTGGCCCAGCATTGGCCATTTAGCAATACTGGAGTTTCTGTTTTCCTCTCTATAGTACCACCTTGTTGAGGACCATTTCATCAAAGGGAATAACCCAAATCCCACAAAAGGAATAATGTTAGCAAGGGGAAAAATACAATGAATGTTTCTTGTGAAAGCATTCCTTGTCCTAACCAGACAGGAATTTATTTATTTTCTTCTGCATTTATTTGTGAATAAAGATGACTGTGAAGAGCACATTTTGTTCAGTACTTTATAATGGCAGGTATTGACAATTGCTCTACTCTGTCTGACACTGGACGCAGTGATGAAATGCTTCTTTTCGTTGGTAGATCAATATCTTCCAAAGGTCGAGGCTAGGATCAAAAGGTCATTTGTAGGGTTGGGTTCATTTTAGGTCATGGGGGCAGTCAGTGTTTCTGCAATATAGTGATGATTAGATGGAATAGTGACAGTGGGAAGACTTTGGTCAACATCTGCCATAGATGTGGCCCCCATTCACTTCTTCCTGAACTTCCAGGGCCGCCATCGGGGGGGACCATCAGGACTCTTGTCCTTATCCCGGAGATGATGGGGGCCTGGCGGTGCCGAAAAACCACCGATGTGCACATGCGCAAACAAACCACGCATGCGCAGAAAACCACAGGGGCGTGACACCACCAGGAAACCACTGATGTACGCATGCACAAATAAACCACGCATGCGCAGGAAACCAAAGGGCCGTGGCCAAAATGTGTGTGTGTGTGTGTGTGTGTGTGTGTGTGTGTGGGCGTACTGGGTCCGAAAATTTCTGATGCCGGCCCTCTGAACTTCTGTGTAGCAATAAAAAAATACAGTAATACCTCGGATAATGTTTGCATCAGAGAATGCTAAAACCGCATAACATTAAGCAATCTGGAAAAAAAAATTCATCACATAATGTTAAAATCCTATGGGATGCATCGGATAACGTTCGCTAAAGCCTGTGCCAGTTACCATGTATCTCTGTGGAGTTTTAACGTTATGCGATTCATCCCATAGGATTTAAACGTTATCCGATGCATGCATCGGATAACGTTAAAAATTGGATAACACTAAGACTTGTGGAATCAAGTTTTAGCGTTATCCGGGGTTTTACTGTAGCAGGATCAGCAGGCTAAGCTGCACTGTGAATCCAAAGAGCTTATGTTCTACATTAGCTAAATGAATAGCTTTCAAATGTTTCAGTTCTGGGACTATTTTATTTTTCAAATTATTTATTTGTATGGTGCTGATGTCACTCACCATAGGTCAGGCTGCAAACAAAACGTGTTCCTGAGCAAGATTAATAAATTAGAAAAGACGAGTGTGGAGAGAGGTCAAGGATTTCCTTTTCATTAATTATTTTAGGGGCAGATGGGTGGAAGTGGTCAAGTAACATTGGGATAACAGGTAATCTTGGGGATTCTTCATGTGCTCCCTATTGATTTTACATCTCTTCATATACTGCACAGATGTTTGTCTCTCTGGAGGAGAACTATGACTGAATTCATATGTTTGGATAGGCAAGATAAAAGACTTCTCATCCAGTTCTCTTCTTCTGTCAGCAGCAGTGGCAGCAGTAGCAGATCAGAATCATGGGTTTGAGCTCCCTTATTCTCCAGTGCAAGAATATTCCTCAAGTTGACTCTTACTTAAGCACAGTATCCGTATGTGGGACAGGTACAAGGAAGTCATTTGTCCTCTTCTGCACCCCCCCCTCCCTCGGCAATCCTATGCCTTGTTTATGGACAGAAGATGATGTTTGAAAGGTTTCCCATCCTTATAACATGGGCAGGGGGGTTCGGCAGCTGTACAATTTGAAACATCTGGCACTGATTTCCTTTCTAAAAAATGGCACCAGTTCAGAACAAAACATTTGCATCACGTCCCAAATTTGTTGGCATTCATGCTTTGTAATTTTTACAGCTGTCAAGAGGCTATGGTACAATACAATACAGTACTGTAATCAGCAATCCTACAAAATACAAAATACACAGTGGTCGGGTCTTGACATGAATCCATTTAGTTCAATTTCTCTTCCATCAAGTGATGTGTTTCTCTGATGAACCCAGTGTCCCTGTTCTTTGCTCCCCCCTCTCCTCTCTCCCATCACGTGCATATGCTCTTTAACAGACAGTTCTCTTTGACTCCCTTTTGCTTGTTTGCTAATTTTGATAAAGCAGCAGAAACAAGCAAACAAAAAAAAAACCCTCTGAATCGTATGTAAAGTTCACACAAAGTCACAATGAAGGAGGATGTAATTCCCTTCATATAAATAACAAGGAGCCATGCTTATCTATATGTTTAGGATTTATTACAAGTACTGTACAGTATTTATATCTTGCTTTTCATAATAAAACATCATTGGAAGATGGCTCCTAGCAAGTTGAAAATCATTAACAAAACCCAATTTAAATCGTACTAGAAAACCATGCGTTGAGGCTCAGCATTTCTTATTTGGCCTCTCCCTGCTGCCAGTAGGGTTTTTGTATTTTAATATGTGTTTTTAATATGTTTTTAATATGTGAGTTTGTCTTGTTAGCCGCCCAGAGCAGGAATATCTCCTAGATAGGTGGGGTATAAATGGAATAATTTAATTTTAATTTAATTTAATTTTTGAATTTCTGTACCGCCCACTCAGGTACAACCCGACTCAGGGCGGTTCAACAGCATAATCTAAAAACACAATATACAATTTCAATAAAACTAGCATAAAAACATAGAAAAGATAAAACAGATAAACTAAACCACTTAGTTAAATTCACCCATCCCTATCAATAAAGAAGGGAGGGGAAGGGATCACTAAACTGGATTAGGCTATAAATCAGTGGGCGGGGGCCACATTCCCATCGGGGCCCCACACATGTCCTGCCAGCCAGGTTTTCAGATCTTTCCTGAAGGGCAGCAATTCTGTCTGTAACCTTAGCTCTATCGACAAGAGGTTCCATAGGGCCGGTGCGGACATGGAGAAGGCCCTCCTTCGTGTGCTAGAGAGGCGAGCCCCTCTAGCTGATGGTACCATTAGAGAGCCCCTTCGGTCCGCCCTGGTTGGATGGACAGACATTCTTGGGGCGACACAGTCTCTTAGGTAACCTGGCCCACTACCATGTAGGGCTTTAAAGGTCAAAACCAGCTCCTTGAATTGCACCCTGAGGCAAACTGGTAACCAGTGCAGCTCCCGGAGCAGTGGCGAGGCGTGGGCGTAACCCCCACACCCCATCACCACCCAGGCAGCCACATTCTGGACCAGTTGTAGCCTCCAACTGGTCGTCAAGGGCAACCCCATGTAGAGTGCATTACAATAATCTTGCCTGGAGGTGACCAGTGCATGAGTGACCATGAGTAAGGAGTCCCAGTCTAGGAGCGGGCGCAACTGGTGAATTACTCAAAGTTGAGCAAAAGCCCTCCTGGCCACGACCGCCACCTGATCTTCATTATTATAAACAATAATAATGATTACATGGTATTTTTACCAGTTAAGTGCAGTGGGATAGTGTAGCATTTAGGACTACTGTATCGGTAAGGAATAATCTTTTTGGAAATTGATATTGCTACAAGAAAGGAAACTTTCTGTGTATTGATTGGAAAAATTGTTTAAAGATAGAGCAGGAGGATAAAGAATCTTAAACTCAAATAATCCCCTATATCTGTTTTTCACATAAATAAACTTACTGGCAACTGCTTCACTGAGAAAGCAGAAAGTGAACTTGCAAAGAAGAGTAGAGAAACTAAAGAACACTAAACTATATGCAGAACTGAGGGTGGGTGGTGGAAAGAAAGGAAGATGCTCTCATGCTTTCTGTACACCTAATGCCTCACTTCCCTTAGTGCAGATGATTTGTCATTCAGTTGTTGTCTTTATGGGACTGTGGTGGCTTAGTAGTTAAGAGACTGAACTTGGCGACTGGAAGGTTGGCAGGTCAACAGTATGAGACCTGATTACTGCATGATGGAGTGAGCTCCTATCTCTTTCTCAGCTCCTGCCATCCTAGCAGTTTGAAAGCAAGAAATTGCAAGTAGATAAATAGGTACCATTTTGGTGAGAAGGTAAACAGCCTTCCGTGCGCTTCGGAGTCTAGTCATTCCTGCCACATGTCCATGAAATGTCTATAACAGGAATTCTCAACTTTTTAAAGCCGTGGGCCAGGTCATGCTCCCTTAGCTTCGGGAGCTGGACAGCCATTTTGCCCTTCCTCCACCACATGGCACTTCTGGGTGTGGTGGAGGTGGGCCACATGAAATGGTGCCGTGGGCTGCAGGTTGAGAATCCTTGGTCTACAAACACAGACAGCACTGGCTTTTTGGCTATGAATGAATATGAGCACCGAACCCTAGAGTCAGATACAACTGGTTTTTGAGCAAGGGCAACCTTTACCTGTTATCTTTATCATAGCATAATAAGGCACATAACAAGTAATCTACACAGAGATGAATAAGCAAATAAATAGCCACTCTCCATTTGTATAGTGTTAACAATTACACTAGTAGAGTGATCTGATTTTATTCGGCTGGAAGGTGTCTCCTCAATGGAAGCTCAGTAGGTATGAATGTACATCAAATACTCCCATTTACCCATTAGCAGCCATCCTTTCAGACAACTATTTTGCTTCACTCTGTTTACTATAGCACATCTTTGATGAACAGTAGGAAAATACATTATCCTCAAATTAGAAATATTCCTCTCTGCTTCTCCTCCCTCCTTTCCTCTCCCTTCACATCTCTTTATCATGCACAAATTCACACAGAGTGTGATGAGCCTTGGAACTCAACAGGAGGGGTACACATCTAAGTCACTGGATCTCTACCTTTGGGTAAAGAAGGCAAGCAAGGGGCTGGCCGAATGTATCCTGACTGTAGCTTGGTCCTATTCAACCATCCTTCACTAAGTCGCTTGGATGCATGACTTGACAGGACAGGGTGGCAGCTGTATGGAGGGGTCTTTTGGGTTAGTAATCCCCTATCACTTAGGTAAAAATATAGTTGATTTTTGTGCGATTGCAACCAGTTTTTTTTATAAAAAAACCAGTATCTTATGATTCAGTCTGTTTTTCAGATGTTCCTTGGATTGTATAAAATAAGTGTGAACAATTAAAAGGCGGGTCTTTTCCCGTGGTGGCTTCTGGTTGTAAAACTTTCTTCAGATGTTGTTTGCTGAATGCCACTAAACCAGTTAAGATCTTTTTCTGTATTTTTTAGTTATTTTTTAAAATCTGCCATCTCATTTGCTTAGTTTGCATTATAGACATTCTGCATTTTGATATTTACTCCTTGTGTTGCTCCGTATTTCTTCATACATTACCCTTTTTAGTTCAAAGGGCATGGAAATGCATACATGAATGAATAAGGCCTTGAAGAGCCTGCTTTACATTGAGATGGTCCCAAATGGAATTGCTAGAATTTCTAAATGAGAGAATCTCAGGAGCAAACTGGGAAGAACCTTTGTTCGACACTCTGGGGAAACACTAGTGGTCAGAGTATCCAGATGTGGATTAGATTGAGTAAAGTTCTCATGATCTAAAGGCTAAAGTGGTCATGTAAGTGATTTCTTGCTCCAAGCTTTTCTATATGTCGGCTACCCATTACTATGAGATCTGTGTCATGGGGGACTTTGTAAAACTCACTGTACGTAAAGGGGCGGGGGGGGGGGGCGGGGGGCGGGGAGAGGCATCTGATAATTTGCTTGATTGTTCATTCTTTAAGAGCCATTAATCTTGCTGGTGGCAGCATTGAATCTCAACAGACACAGGGTTATCTTTGTTCACAGTAAAATAGCTGGCTGGGGTCAAAAGGGAGCATGATCCTGAGCCATGTGGGGGTGTCCCTCTGCTATTTCCTGTGGGGGCCGTAGGTCTGTCAGCCTCCCTTGATACTACTTACTTGAGCGTGGGAGTGAAAGATTATTAATGGCACATTTTATCTATTATCTGAAGAGCTGCTGTTCTTTTGTCGTTTGAGCATCCAGTGGATCCAAACATAACATTGGCAAGAGCAAAATGGCAACTTCTTTGGAACTTCAAAGAGTTAAGGCTTTTCTATACATTAAAAGCAGAAACACCTTTTATGAAAAGGATATGTTTTTGATTGAATTCATTTTTTATCTATATAGGAACAGCTGCCTTGTGCCTGTTTTTTGCTAGTTGAGTAAATTTTAGCTAATGAATTGAAGGTTATACGATAAATTAAGCTAATGAATTGAAAGTTATATGGCCTCTGTGCATGTTAAAATGCAAATGTATGAAAGACTGGGTAAGATTACTTAACATGTGAGTCAATGAGTTTAGGTGCGGAAGTCAATGCGTCTCTCAAAAGTAAGAGTGTTTTTGTTGCATGCAGTTAACTTCTTGACTTGCAACAATACTATATCCCACTCCATAATCTTGCTTGTACTGTATAAAGGTAAAGGTTTCCTTGCTCGAAAATCAGTCGTATCTGACTCTAGGGTTCAGTGCTCATCTCTGTTTCAAAGGCGAAGAGCAGGCGCTGTCTGCTTCTACAGACGTTCGGTAGTCATGTGGCAGGCATGACTAGACACCGGAGTGCATGGAACACTGTTTACCTTCCCACCAAAGTGGTCCCTATTTATCTACTTGCAATTTCTTGCTTTCGAACTGCTAAGTTGGCAGGAGCTAGGACAGAAACGGGTACTGTTTACTAAACTCATTAATGTGGCATTTTCTTCCAGACTATGTGAAGAGTTCAGAAAACATGATATCCTTTCTTAATCTTAAACTGCACAAGAAATCCTTGCCCACAATGGTGAGAGTTTTAGTAACAATAGCTGTTAAGTGATATTTTCCTTGCAACTGAACCTTTGTGCAATGGTTGGATTGCAGTACTGCAGCAAAAACTCTGCTCATGATTTGAATTCAACCCTGGGGGAATCAAGGTTGACTCAGCCTTCTATCCTTCTGAGTTTGGTACCCAGCATGTTGGGGGCAAAATGCTAATTACCTTGTGATCTAGCCAGAGAATGCTTTAAGCACTATGATGCAGTATATCAGCATAATTGATATTGCTGATTGTCTTTATAGATTTGACTAGCATATTTTGCCCTGTCTTTACACCTGGATGGAAGAAAGTGGCATGTAAATAAAATTTAAACAAAGAATGGTTTACTTCCCAGATTCTTCTGTTTTAGTTTTGAAGTTTGTCAACTTCTTTGATTCCCACATCCCCATCTGTGTTATCACAGAGCCCAGTGGATTTTAATTTTTTTAATTTTTGAGACATTGCTTTTTACCTGTCTAGATTCATTGGTCCTCCTTTTCACCCTCCTCCACACTCCGTCACTTTGTATTGTGTCCATTTCTAATGTATTTTTACTTGAACGATGTCCATTTTTGTTGCACTTCTTATATTTTCACCTAGTGTTTATGTCAGGGATTCTCAACCTGTGGCCCATGGGCCAGATGTTGCCTGCAGCACCATTTCATGTCCCCCCCCCCCACCGCCTCGACCACACCAGGAAGTGCCATGTGGTGGAAGAAGAGCAAAATGGCCATCCGGCCCCCAAAGCTATCTGTGGGAGTGTGACTTAAAAAGATTGAGAACTCCTGGTTTATGCCATTGAAGGGTAGTACTGAGTTTTTAAAAATTCACACAGAGAAGTTGCTTATTTGCATTAGTTGTCTCCAGCTTGAAGAACTGACATGTGTTAGGAAAAATTCTCTCTGTGTGGGTTATTTAGAGATGCTGAAGAACAATGCCAGAAAATTAAGAATTTCTGTGAGAGTCAGCATGACTACGGCCAGATGTTCTCCTCTGGCTGGTAAGAGAATGATTTCTGGATAGGAAAAGAATGGCCTGCCTTGAGAGAAACTCTGTACTTTTCCCTTCTAATTATTTCCATTGAAAACATAAGAATGTAAAATTAAAGTTGGAGGCATGAAATATTAATCTAAGAGAATTTGCCAATGAATAGGGAAAGGGGATGAGCCCCCTTTGGAAGAACATATGAGAAAGGAATGATGTGGGTTTTGGCTCCATGTCAGGACATCCAATCTTTTAAAGCCTTTGTCATGAGCAGTACTAAGTGTGTTTCCTTAAGGTTAGTCCCTTTAGGTTCAGTGACACTTACTCTCAATGTTTGAAGTGTTAGTCGTGTTAGTCTGTGCAAGCATATCTGAGAGTAAACAAAACAGAACAGCGAAACAACAACAACAAAACAAAAACTTTTACGGCTCCTTAAAGACTAACTCCTGTATTTAAATGTGATCTTTTGTGGACCAAGTCCACTTCTTCAGGTCGTCATCATTTGTCTTATGAAGTGGACTTAACCAAAATTAATCCAGTCTGGATTAACCAAAATTTAATATATCCAATGCTGGAATTGTACTTGATTTCAGCCGTGGATAACTGAAATAAGCCAGCTTTATTAGATTGGAGCCAGACCTCATGTGAGCAGAGTTTGTTCATCAGATACTCATTTGGGAAGGCACATGAAAGAGATATTTACAGATTCCTTTGGGAATGCAAACTAAGCAGTTTCAGGGTAGGGTAGTAAATGTCAAGGTTTTCCTTGCTTGAAAAATCAGTCGTGTCTGACTCTAGGGTGTGGTGCTCATTTCTGTTTACAGCCAAAGAGCCAGTGCTGTCTGCATCTGCAGATGTTTCCATGGTCATGTGGCAGGGACGACTAGACACTGGCGTACACGGGACGCTGTTAGCTTTTCCACTGAAGCAGTACCTATTTATCTACTTGCAGTTTCTTGCTTTTGAACTGTATGAGTTGGGACAGACAAAGGGGGACTCACTCTGCCACGCAGCAGTCGGGTCTGGGTCTCAAACTGCTGGCCTGCCAACCTTCTGGTCGTCAAGCTCAGCATCTTGACCACTAAGTCACTGCAGGGTAGGGGGAATCATTTCCAGGGGATAGGTTATGAGTGGTCACACCAAAGGTTTATAGCTTTAGTTTTCCCCTAAAACATTTTATTCTGTATAATATACATATTTGGCATTATCACCATTACTTCCCTTTAAAGGGACATCTCTCTCTCTCTCTTATTGTGTGGAAATAGTACATCATCTAAATCTATGTAATCATGTTTACAAAACTTTTTTGCCATTACATACCCCAAATCCAGTGACTCCTTGTTGTTAAGACATGTATTTCTTTTGAATTGTCAGATACTGTATTCTGTAATGTGTCAGGTATTCTGATAGTGCCACTGGAAATACATTTTCAGTTCAAAAATGAATGACAGCTATGTAAATATAAATGTAGTTGTAGGTAAAGAGCTGAAAGATATGAATCACAGTCTTTTGTCTCCTGGTTGTAATTCACATTCCCATACGCTACTTGCCTGGATTTGCACTTGGGCTATGTAATGTTTTCCTGCTGCAAATGCTTTAGCTTACCTTTTTTCAAAACAAGCACACTTACATGAGGGTGAATCCAGGTCATAGTTAAAATGTAAGAGCTCTGTTGTTGATCAAACTCCAAATGTCAGCCTTCAGCAGCCAAAGTCTGCTAGTTTGCTGAAGATTTCTTTCTCATGTTTGTATACTTGAGTTGGAAGAGCTTTCCCTGAAGTTCAGGCAGAAAAAAGAGCCATGAATGGCAGAGGTTGTTAGCACTGTGTGACAGCAAAGTTGCTTGACAGTCTTGTATGACGCAAGATGTTCTGTGGTGCAACAGATCTCTTCTTGTACAGAACCTTTTGTATTGTGATTGATTGCTTTGTTTTCTTAGTGGCTAAGAAAGCCCTTTATGGCAGTGGGCCAGGATATCTAAGAGACCGCGATCCCAAGGTTTTCTACCAGTCCCATGGGGGCAGACCGTAGGGGCTCTCTGGTGGTCCCATCAGCCAGGGATGCACATCTTGTTGTGTCCAGGAGGAGAGCCTTCTCGGTATCTGCCCTGGCCCTCTAGAACCTCCTGCCACCAGAACTGCACCTCCAGACAGAACTGTACCCCTACAGAAAGGCATTAAAAACCTGGCTCTGCCAGCAGGCATGGGGTGCGCCTGGCAACGCATCCCAGTCTTGCTGGCTTGTTTAGCCCTGTGGGGGTTTTAACTAAGGGGCTAAGGACTTTTTTTTTTACAGATTTTAATTATTTTATCATTTTATCATTGGGTCTTTTATTGTATGGGATGTCTCATTCTATGTGAGCCGCCTTGGGTTGCCGATGCGAGGAAGGCAGCCTATAAGGTGAATAAATAAATAAATAAATAAATTTAATTGCATGCTTAGAGGCTGGGATTGTCTTTGTCCTCTCCACCACAGCCATCTGTGGTGCAAGAACCCGCAGTAGAGTTGTTTGTTCTAGGGGAGGTATTGAGAAGTATACTATTGCGCTTAATGTCAGTATGATTTTAGTTGTGAAGTAGACATGGTAGAGGGACTGCGGCGACTTAGCGGTTAAGACACTGAACTTGATGACTGGCAGGTCAGCAGTTTGAGACCCAAGCACTGCACGATGGAGTGAGCTCCTGTCTCTGTCCCAGCTCCTGCAAACCTAGCATTTCAAAAGCAAGAAATCACAAGTAGATAAAGAGATACCACTTTAGTGGGAAAGTAAACAGCGTTCCGTGCTCTCCGGTGCCTAGCCATGCCTGCCATATGTCCATGGAAACGTCTGCAGACGCAGACAGCGCTGGCTCTTTGGCTATAAAAAGAGATGAGCACTGAACCCTAAAGTCGGACACGACTGGCTTTTAAGCAAGGGCGACCTTTCCCTATACATGGTAGAAAGCTAATTCTGTAGAGAGGAGTTAAAAATGAGTTTGTGATTCAGAATTTATTTGCTTTCCGTTAATAAGAACATTCTCCTTTACCAGGGTTCAGCAACCAATGGCCCGTCGGCCAAATCCATGGAGCCAAATTGCCTTGGCCCCGCCCTTGCCCCAGCTGCCACTGCCACAGCTGGAAGCAGATGCATTTACGGCAGCCACAGACGCGTTTATGGCAACATTTATGGTAGCATTTATGGCAGGGGGGACCACCAGACCAACTGCCTCAACTGTCTGAAGGAGTGTGACCTGGTCCCTGATTTAAAAAGGTTGCCGACCCCTGTCCTTTACTTTGTGTTTAATCATGAACACATAGCCTAAAGCTCCTGAGATTTTTTCTTTACACCTGCTGTAGGAACTGCTTATTTCAGTACATTTGTATGCAAAAGAATTTAGAAAGGGCAAAACAAACACATCCCCTTAATGGCAGCTAGAGGAGTCGAGTATGGTGTAATGCAGGGGTTATCAACCTTTTAAAGACAGGGGGCGGATCACACCCCTCAGACTTTGTGGGCCGGACTGGTGTCCCACCGCTGCTGCCACCAAAGATAGCGGTGGTGGGACCACCCAGCCCCCACCCTCACCCCACCAGTCCCGCGACTCCTGACCACTAACACTCCTCCCTCGCCACTGCTGCCACTGCATCCTTGCTTACCATCCTGCCTTGGGTGAAGGAGGGGTCCTGACCTTGCCCACCCTTGACCTGAGCAGCCCCCAGGAAAGATGCTGGTGGCTGTGGGTGGCTGCTGCTTCCACTACCACCATACTTGTCCCCTCCGCTTGGTTTGCCGTGTCCCTAACGCCTCTCCGTAGCAGGGCAGATGTTGTAAGCCTGCTATTGAGAGGTGTTAGGGACATGCCAAGCCAAGTGGAGGGGACAGGGACGGTGGGAGTGAGGTCACAGGCCGGATGGAATGGTGCCACACGTTGGATTCTGTCTATGGGCCATAGGTTGAGAACCCCTGGTTTAATGGGTAGAAGTGAAGGGAAAACTGGTTCAAATTTCTGTTTGGTTAGGAGTTAGAACTGGCAAAACCACTCTTTAAAATATCTCACTTATTTTGAAAGAGTCATTATAAGTAGGTTCTGACTTGATGGTACATAACACACATTGCACACAGAACCAGTATTATGATCCATCTGCCCAATATGGGTGAGGATGAAATGAATTCTTTTTTGTTTGGGGGTTTGATTTCCACTGTGCCTCCTGGGAGAAAAGCCAGCATGTGTCACCATGGACAAGTTGCAAAGTCCCAGAAAATGAATGGCAAACCAAAACTCTGGAAAGAGTCACCATAAGTCAGAATCAACTTGACTGCGCCCAATTAATATTATCAAATAGATAAATGTCTAATTGCAAAATTGGTCTAAACCAGTGTTTCCTAACCTTTGATTTTTGGACTTCGATTCCCCAAAGCGCTTATCAGCCAATGTACTGACTTAGACTTCTGAGAATTGAAGTCCCCCTGTGGGGCGTGGGGCCCATGTTGGGAACCACTGGCTAAACCTTGTTGCTGGTTTGAGTATAGTTTTGTCTTAAAGCAGATGTTTGTGATAGAAATGTGGATCTGGCTGACAACTTTGTGACTCACTGCTCTATTTCCACTTGTACAATTTAATCTAACCACCATTCTTTGCCCTTCACAATTCTTCCTGTTTGATTTCCTGAACAGTCGACTTTGCTATCTCTTTAATGATGTTTGAAACTAGCATCTGTGTGGCTCTATCCATTTTTTTCTGAATATAAAGAATGATACTGAGTGCATGAGTTCTTTTGGGACTAGTAAATGGAAATAGCCCTTGCTGATTTCACTTTCTTGGAGTGAACTTTCCAACATGAGTCTCTGGTGGAGCCACTAGAGACCTGCTGCAGAGATTTCTCACTGTGCTTTCAAGAAGAATCCTCCCCTCCCCTTGTCCAAATAATACAAAATAGGAAAGCACTATCTAGCTGCTGGTGAGAATTACTCCCTACTGTCTAGCTGCTGCCAGAAACTAACAGATGTTGATGCTGTGGTATGTTTCACGCAAACCTTGAAAATCAGTAAAACAGTGTTGTTGTAGAATGGGTGCAGTCTGAGGAATTATTCTGAACGTTTGCCTTTGATAACACGCTTGTCAGAATTAAGTACTAGCAGGCAGAATAGTAATAATAATGGGAAGAAGCTGTGGGAAAACTGGTCCCTTGGGAAATATTCCAAGCTATTTCCTCAAAATTGGGAAGAAAGGAAAGAAAGAAAAGAAAGAAAGAAAGAGTTGGGAGTACAGTATTCAGTTCCTGCTATTTAGGGAAAAATTAAATTATCTCTCAAAGGGACTGCAGTGATGATACAGTAAAACCCCGGATAACGCTAAAATTTGGTTCTACAAGTCTTAGTGTTATTCGATTTTTAACATAATCCAATGCATGCATCGGATAACGTTAAAATCCTATGGGATGGATCACATAACATTAAAACTCCATAGAGATACATTGTAACCGGCACAGGCTTTAGCGGACGTTATTTGATGCATCCCATAGGATTTTAACGTTATACGATGCAATTTCCCCCCTAGATTGTCTAACGTTATGTGGTTTTAGCGTTATCTGATGCAAACGTTATCCGAGGTATTACTGTATTTGCTTGGTAGAGCAAGTCAACATTCTACAAGAGAATTTTAAAAAGGTCACCCCAAACAAACAAAAAATGGTAACTTTTAAGCTGGGCTTTGGATCAGCAACAAACCTGGCATAGATGTAGGAGACAGACTGCTCTTGCATTGCCCAGAATTGGGAGGTGGGTTTTTTTCTACAAAAAGTTCATGAGTTAGGATTATTTTTTTTAAAATGTAAACCTGTAAATGTAAATGTAAACCTTGTGCATGCTTTTGTGACTTTCTGAGTCATTAGATTGTTATTTCATACAATGAAACTAAAGCTACTTTTTATGTTTTTAAAACATTTCTTCTACACTGTCTGTGGTTTTCTGTAATTTGGACCCTAGGAAAATACCTCTAAACAGACGAAAACTCAGGCTTATAAAGTTATAACTTCAGAATATTAAAAAAGATAATGTTAAGAGCAAAGCAGAAAAATGTCCAACAGTGCTGTTCTAAAAATGGGAGCACCACAGACAAAAAAATATATATGTAATTTTGAAAGTGGGCTTCAAATCAGCACCAAACCTGGCACCTAGTCATTGGGGTGACAGAGACATAGAGCAAAGTGGTGACAGGCTGGTCACCCTATCTGCAGATGATGTCCGGGACTCTCTTGTCCAAACTGTCCTGTCACCTAGTGGTCGGAGTGGTATCCCATGGGGTTGTTTGGGTAGAGCATAAAGGGGCCAAGGGTGAGGATTTGAGTCTGCATCTTTATTGTGAGGCATGCAACATAGAGCAAGGTAAAAAGGCATTCTTTTTTCAACATCATGCCTGTGAATCATTGCCTGTCCTTTGGTTATTTTACTGACCTTGGGAAGGATGGAAGGCTGAGCCAAACTTGAGTCCTTGATTGAACTCAAATTATGAACAGAGTTTTGAATTTTAACCACTGCACCACGAGGGCCCACTAGGTAATGGCCAAAACTGAGGAAAAAGTTTCAGCACATTTCTCAAGCTCTAAGTATTAAACCAGAAGAGGTGAGGCCAAACCTGTGGAGAGCAAAAACAGCACACTTTGCTGAATGGGTGAACTCCGAAGAGCATCTCCCACAGAACATGACTCTGGCTCGAGTGTCTGGATGTCACTTAACAGACTTCAAAGTGAAATAGGAAGTTCAAAGGTTAAAATGGGGCAACTTAGATACAGGGCAAGTCTTCTGTAAATGTGGCAAAATTCAATCAATGCAAGCATTTATGTGTGTTTAATTTATGTACCATCAGAAGAAAATTGAGCAAATGGCTAAGATAATGTTATTGAAGTAGCCTGCTTCTGATCAAAAATGGTTTAATTGTTTTTTGAATTGTACCTATATTTCATATTTGTCCATAATTTTAAATTGTGCAACACTCTGACATGAAGAAAGAAAAGCATTATATTGTCAGGGTCAGATCTCCCCTTAGAGTGCCAACATAAGCAGTAGACCTCCAGGGGAAACTAGAAGCCTGTGTTCATTGCAGCTGACATGTATCTCAATAAATCCAGAATGAAATCAGAATATCATTCCAAATCATATCAGAATTCATCTGGATAGCAAGATAAAAGTACTTTTCAGTGTTGCAGTAATTAAAGGCAACATCAACTTGTCTATTTCTACAAAATTTATTTCTTCACAATGCTTCTATAAGCACAGAAAACTCAAAAGTTGTGAAACACCCCAAAGTCTTTTAATGTCATCATAACAGTAATGAAGTAATAAAGGCACAAATACTTTAAAAAATGAAAGCTAAACTTTAGTTGCAGGGAAATACCGTATTTGCCAGTGTATAAGACGCACTTCCCCCCTAAAATACACCGGAACAACAGTGCATATTATACTGCAGTGTATCTTATACACCGGCAAATACCATATTTGCTGGCATATAAACACACTTTCCCCCTTAAAATACACTGGGGAAATGGAGTGCGCCTTATACTCCAATGTTTCTTATACGCCAGCATATATGGTACTTAAAATTATGAAAATTGAATAGAGAAACACAGAAGTAAAAATACAAAAATGTTTTAGGTATAAAATAAATCCATTCTTGTAACATGTGAGAAGCTACTGACCTGTGATAAAATGAGGACTAAATTCATGAAAATAATAATGACACACTACAAGCAATACCTAAGTATATTTATTTATTTGAATTTATAATGCCACCCCCTCGCCAAGGCGACTCCGGGTGGCTCACAAATATAAACATCACATAACAAAAAACAGGAACCTCAAAACTTTAAAAAAATGTTAAAACCATTAAAATAACCTCCCAACAACCACAAATTAAAATTGAACAAAAAGCCCGGACAGCCCTCATATAAGCCAGCGAAGGGGGGGGGGGGCTACCGCATCTGGCAGCCCCCCCACACCTGTTGCGCAAGCCAGGTTTTCAGATCTTTCCTGAAGGTCAGCAACTCTGCCTGGAGGCGCAGCTCGGTCGGCAAGAGGTTCCATAGGGACAGAGCAGAGACCGAGAAGGCCCTCCTTCTAGTGCCGATGGCACCATTAGGGAGCCTCTTCTGTCTGCTCTGGTGGCGCAGGCAGATGTTCTTGAGGTGACACTGTCTCTTAAGTACCCTGGCCCACTACCATGTAGGGCTTTAAAGGTCATCACCAGCACCTTGAATTGCACCTGGAGGCACACTGGCTTTCTAAAAATTCAAAGACTTCTAGCCGAAGAAGTGGCATTGAAAAAGCAGAACACATCTCGAAAATTTCCTAGTTTTAAAGTAAAAAGAGAAAAGGACTTCTTTAAATATAGGTTCTTGGAAATTAAATTACATGAAGAATAAAATGTAAAAATGTATAACTCTTAATCTAACTTAAGCATTTAATCATGTTTGAAAAGGACACACAGAAAAAAATATTTCAATAGCTTACTTATGCCTGCTTGGATCTATGGAGAGAACACTATGTTGTCACTGGCAATGGCTGTTGCTGCTATCTGTAAAACTGGATGTTACATGATGCTTGGTATCAACAACAATGCTGTTGTTGTTGAGATTTGTTTGTTTAACTTATTTACTGCTTGATTTAATGTTGAAGCACTACTCACAGTGGTGAACAGCAGGTACACATCAAGCATAAGTGAAAGCACCATGACAAAATAAATATTTCAATAACAAGATGAAACATTATCAACGACCCCAGTACGTTATGACTAATTTTTGTTCAGGTGCCATATCCATTTCAGAATATTGGTTATCACCATGGCAATCAGCCATGAAGATTGTCCTGGCAATAATATAATACAGTGGTCTTTCATTTGCCTTCCGCATTGAAATGTGACACCCGTACCACTGATCCAGTTCCACGAGTCACTTTCTGGTCCTGAGCCTTTTGACACATAAAGTCCTCATCAGCCCCAGGCGCCCACACACACACACACACACACCTCGTGACATATACAGTGGAACTTCAGTTAACAAACGGCTCAGTTAACATAAAAATCGCATAACAAAAGGAAATCCATAGAAAATAGTGGCTCAGTTTACATAATTTTTTTCAGAATGATTTTCAATGCATTCCTATAGAAAACCACATTTCAGTTAATGTATTTTGGGTTTCAATGCATTCCTATGGGAAATTGCATTCAATGCATTCCTTTGGGAAAATTGGTAAAAGTAATTTTCACTGTAAGAAACGTCCCAGAGAACACATTAATTATGTTAACTGAGGTTCCACTGTAATTCTTTATATTTAAAAAGTCAACTCTTATTCACATGGAGGAAGCCTAAAAGGCCATTAATTGTTAATAGCTCATTCTCAAATCCCTCTCCCCCCAAAAAATAATAATAATCAAATTGCTTCCCTGTCGGGAACCACGGGTCAAGATGGAGTCAAGTGGGGTTTAATCCACTTGGAGACCATCACCCTTCCCTGTCGACTTTGCCACCCAAGGTTGTTAGTCCTCAGGGTTGTCAGGTTAGCTAACCACTGCCTGACGATTGCCATTGAGTCACTGGCAGTATAGTCTACTCTATTACCAAAGCAGGATAACCTGGCCAGACACTAGTACATGACTAGCTAGACTCAACTACTGGCTATATTTCTGGTCATTCTATATACCCAACATAAATATTTTAGTAGACCTTGGCTGGAGGATGGCAGACCTTGGGTTGCTGATGGCCGAGGTTGCAATTTCTGTACAAATCTTCATAGGATTGACAGATGTAGCAGACAACTGCAAATATATTTAGCGTACCATGTAGTTGTCATTGTGGAATCTTGAGACATATTTTCACTTCTGGGTGGAAGGTATTGATAATGGTGTTGTGTGGAATTTAAATTTCAAAGAGGTGTTACATCTGGGACCAAAGGCCATGGAGATGGAATATTGAGGGCAGACAATAGATTGTTCCTTGAAAATAATTGAAGAGGACTTAAATTTTAGAGTTACAGCATTCATCCCACTGAATCACACTCTTGATTTTGCTTATTTATGCTCAATCCTAATCTATATTTTCAGTAGTTGATCAGTTCAATGTTGGAATCAAGAATCCAGACTCACAGACATATACACTCTCACATGTTTGGTGGCATATGAATTACAAACATGTCTCTCTGGGTTTGTTTTTAGAGATAAATATGCTAGGTAAAGGTAAAGGTTTCCCTTGCTTGAAAGCCAGTCGTATCCGACTCTAGGGTGCAGTGCTCATCTCTGTTTCTAAGCCGAAGAGCCAGTGCTGTCTGTTTCTGCAGTCATTTCCGTGGTCATGTGGCAGGCATGACTAGACACCGGAGCACACGGAACACTGTTACCTTCCCACCGAAGTGGTCCCTATTTATCTACTTGCAATTTCTTGCTTTCGAACTGCTAGGTTGGCAGGAGCTGGGATGAAGACGGGAGCTCATTTCCGTCCTGCAGCACTCGGGAATCGAACTGCTGACCTTCCGCTTCCCAGTCAGTGTCTTAGTGAAATTGGAGCCTGTGTGAATGAGCAAACAAACATAAAAGAAGTGGTTAGTATTTTATATAGGATCTTAGTGGTCTTCTGCCTTTGATATGAATTTGAGCTACATCCTTTCTAATTTTTTAAAATTTTGGGAGATTGCCCTGTTTGAATGAGTGTGATCCAAATTGTACATATATGTCTTGCTTGTTTCTGAGATGTCCACTTTGTTTTTTAACAGAAAACTTCAGTACAGAAGTCGGCCTCATAGAGCTGATTGGAGATCCCCCGCCAGACCAAATAACCAAAGTATATGGCCCAGACAACAGCCCTGGCTATGTATTTGGACTGGATGCCAACACTGGACAGGTGGCACGTTATCACCTCCCTAACCCTTTTTATAGAGACTTCTCCCTCTTGTTCCATGTGCAACCCACAACAGATAAAGCAGGGGTGCTATTTGCAATCACAGATGCCTCCCAGACAATCATCTATGTTGGTGTGAAGTTATCTGAGGTGAAAGATGGGAAACAACAGATCATCTTCTACTACACAGAGCCTGGCTCTCAGAACTCCTATGCCGCTGCCACGTTCACAGTGCCTTCGCTGGTGGATCAGTGGACGCGCTTTGCAATCAGTGTGGAAGACGAGGAAGTGGTTCTCTACAAGGACTGTGAAGAGTTTGAGCGGGTCCGTTTTGAGCGCTCACCTGATGAGATGGACCTGCAAGATGGTTCAGGGCTTTTCGTGGCACAGGCTGGAGGAGCCGATCCTGATAAATACCAGGTGAGAATCTTTAACATCAAGGAATTATTTCCAGTGAAGCAATGATGATAAATTGTCATCTTTTCTCAATGAGGCAAGAAAAGAAGAGCGGAAGTTGCCCAGTCTTGTGTGATTCAGGAAACCAAATACTGTAAGTAAAATCTCGCATAAGGAGCGCCTCACTTAGAGACTAACTTGCTTAAAGAGCAGAATTTTCTCTGAATGGTCGCCTTGCTTAACATCTAAAACCAACCAAAAACTTGCTTAACAACTAAATCGAAGTTCGCAATCCCCCTGTCAGAAGTCACAATTGGTTACTAACAATGGTGTTTTGCTTAAAGAGCAAACTCGCTTAAAGAACAATCCTGTGGAATGCATTATGCTCTTTAAGCAAGGTACCACTGTGCAGTAAATCCTCATATAAAGAGTGCCTTGCTTAGAGACTAACTTGCTTAAAGAGCAGAATTTTCTCTGAATGGTCGCCTCACTTAACAACTAAAAACAACCAAAAACTCGCTTAGCAACTAAATCGGGGTTCACAGTCCTCCTCACCTGATCTTTGGTAGCCCCACAGAGCATTATGGATAGCCATGTTGTAGGATTGTCTTCCTAGGCTTTTCTGCTGCAGAATGTAGGTTAGCTGGTATGAGTAAGGAGTTCAAACATTGTTTCCCTCCTTTTGATCCCTGTATATGTGTCCATGTACACTTGATATTTTTAAGTTTTCTAAAAACAAGTTATTACCATATTGAGGATTTGGTTGGGATATTTTTTAGTGACTAACTACAGCCAGCATTTAATTGGCTGTAGCTAATAGTTTGCACTTCCATTTAGAGACAGCTCTTTTTGTTCTTGCAGAGTGGGGTTATTTCTTTAACTTTGTAAAAAAAATAATTTCAAATGATTCTGACTAGTCATTCCACTGTACCCTCCAGAGTGGGGAAAAAATGATGTGGAAGTAATTAACATTTTTCATAGTGAGTTCATTTCCAGACACTGGGTTAATTTGTCAGTCTAGTGACCCCTCTGATTTATGCTGGGCCTCCCCACTGAGATAAAATCCTTTGCTGCATTCTTCCCTTTTTTTGGAGGGGTGGGTAAAGGAGGTACAAATTCTCTGAAGCTGTTGACTGCAGACAAAGCATAGTGGATCTCTAAGCCAAGAAAGGTTAGATAATTGATTTCAAAATAGGGAGCAGCGTCTTTTGAATGCTGACTTCCTTGCAATAATGCTTCACTAACTTGTTAGTAAAAGATGCAGATATTTGTCTGTGCTACCCAAATATAAAATAAGGAATGCAAAATACTATTATTAGGTGACTGAACAACAGTTGGCGCGGAATAGTGCAGATGATGAAAATAGCAAATGTGGCTTTAAAGTATGCAATGTCTACAGTTTGATTAAAACAGTTGGGAGGAAGCTTTTATTTTCCATTCTCTGCAAAACAGGCTAATTGAAGCCCAATTCATTATACTGATCTAAGACTTCTGTCCATGAATGTTGGATGTAGCTTTACATAGTAAGAAATATGAAATTGCTCTTGACTTGCATCAAGAAGAGGATTAGAACCATTCATGCCTTGCAAGTGGGCCAAAATGGAAAATACATATACACTGGCCTGGCCTACTTTGACTGCATACAGTTTTCCTTTGTCAGCTTTAAAAGATGGCAGTGACTTTTTCTCTCTCTTAGGCTGTGTCAATGAGTGTCTTATCTCTTGAGGCATCTGCCTGAAAATGTTATGTATTTGCAATTATTATGGATCTGGTATAAATCAAGAGTTTGCAGGTTGTTGAAATTAAGACAATTCAACTGCCCATTCATTTCCCCCCGAATCTTTGTTGCTCATACAGTGTCTACATTTTGAAAGTTGCAGTTCTTCATTTTGTGCAAAATATTGTGTTGAAACAACAGAAGAGCCATGAATCTGGTGCTACTTCAGTATGCAAAATGCCAGGAATAAAAATAAGTACAGTACTTCACCACTCAGGAGGAATGTGGAGTAAGTACTATGTGAGGGTCTACAGAAAATATCATCTAAGGCAGCAGTCTTAATATCCCTCTTTTAGGTTTCCTATAGTTTTTCAAACTAGTATATTGTTTTCCCAATCAATAAATTATGTTTTAAGGCAAAAAAAAACCCCACACATTTGAATAATTACAGATTAAGTTGTAATTGCAGTATAGATATACAGTAATAAATATTTAGAGACAACAAGCCGCCTTCTTCTGTGTCTTAGGTCAGACATGAAACTGCCAAAACAAAGTCACCTTTTTGTGAGTTCATTCTGCAGTTCATTTTGCCTTGTGAGAAAGATTAGCTGGCAACACAAGGTTGCCTTTACCAGGGTGCGCCCGATTATGGTTCAAAAATACTACAATCTTTGAGGAGGCGTTTTTGTGTACCCCACAACATGCCTTAATAGATAAATTCTCAGGTCAGAAAAAAGGTATCAGTTATTTCACCACTGATACCTAGTCTTCTCCACTGCTTACAATATTTCTAATGCCACCAAATAAACTCTAGAAATTTTGTTTGTCAGGAAGTAGCTTTCATAAAAAGAGAATTACTGTACTGATCTACGAACTAGGAAGAAGAAAATAGGTTAGGTGGCTGAGAGCATCAGGTTTCCTATCCCATTTTAAAAACCTGGCTAATTACATTATGAGTTTTTGTTTGGCTTGTTCTTAAGACTTTGGGGAAAGTACATGTTGTGCCTGAAATGTATACAATACTTGTTAAGGATAAATAAATGCTAAGGAAGTGTGGATTACCGTACATGATCTTGGACAATTAAACAGTCACATCATACCAAGCTAATGGATCGTAGATTGTTTAGAGGATGTTATAGTTAAAACATTTTAATGAACACAAAGTATTTCCTTTTTTTAATGGTAGAAAAATAAGTGAATGGATATCAACCATTGTCTGCTCCTTGAGGTCAAGGATTTAGTACAGGAAGCAATAGCAAATCCTGACCAAAAAACAAATACGCACACATAGGCTGAATTGTTTACACATTTAAAGATAATTTGGAAACTTAGCTTCATGTATGCCCATAAGTGCACTTTGCCTACTGCTGCAGTGAGAAACTAGAGTGTTTTTCACAAGTAACCCCCTCCAACAAAAGGCACTTCCTAACCAGAACCCTGTTGGGGAAATACTGAACACAATATGTGGTTGGTCTCTATCTACAGCAGCTGCGTTTTATATGCCTAGTTGTGAACTGGTTTCAGAAAAGGACACAAAACTGATTGCATAAAGGATAATCCATCCTGGGGCAGAGAGTGCAGGAAGGAGACCCACTACATAACAGGTCTTTGCACCTTTTATTGTGTGTGTGTGTGTGTTTTATAACATGATTTTGACCCTTCTCTTTGGGGCTGAAAAACTGGATAAAAATGTTTGTTGAGAATGAGGGCATGAATCATTGCCCCTCATTCTGAATTGGGCTTCCTGAAAGAACTATCATGCATTTTATGGGCCATCTTCTTTGAACCAGTTTATAGCAATCCTAATGGAGCTTTCAAGGTATGTGAGATATTTAAGGAGTGTTTCACCAGTTCTATGCCATCAGTGAGTTTCCATTGCTGAGTGGAGATTTGAACCAAGGTTTTCTGTGTTCTAGTCACTCACTGTATCCATTAAACCAGGGGTCCCCAACCACCAGGCCGTGGACTGGTACCAGGCTGTGGGCTGTCCTGAAACAGGCCACGGGAGTGGGTGGCACTGGGAGCCCCGGTGGCAGCCTTCTGGCCTCAACGTGCTTTGCCGGGTCTACCTGGCAAACAGAGCAAGAGCACAAGCTTCAGTTACAACAGATAGGCAGGTGGCCAGGCCCCTCCTCCACATTGCTTAACTACAGAGGGGCTCCACCCTCACCTGTATGCAGTGTGATTGCATCATCCAATTCCACCACCCCCATACTGGTCCATTGAAAAATTGTTTGGCATGAAACCCATCCGTGGTGCAAAAAAGGTTGGGGACCCCTGCATTAAACTCCTCCATCAAACTACATTGGGTGTCCCTTGAAATCACTCTATAGCTACGTGTTTGGCTTCCTTCCATCATTGGGAAGTCTTTTCAGAATAGGGGCTCTAGTTCCAGCTATTACCCTGATTTGGTTTCACCCCTTTCCTTTTGGCTGAATTTGATGCACTATGGGATGATATCAGCAACAACATCGTCTTACCTGTGTGATTGTGGCCACTTGTCATTTCTTCAGGAAGAAGCACATGTTTGGTTTTTTTAAAAAAAAAAATCCCAAAGCTTGAGATCAAAGAAAAAGAGTATAAAAACAGTGAATGACTCCACCAGAAAGGAAAGCGAAGGGCCTTGCAAAACCTTCCCATCTGGAAGGTCAACACTACATTGGTTCTCTTGCTTTAAAGTGGATGCTGCCCTTTCCATGTTGCCACCACCTCCCATATCTCCTGTCCTTCACCACACTTACTTGAATGATGTTGGAGGCAAAAGTTAGCCATTGTCCCACAACAAGTCCAACTGTTTGTTTGTTTGTTTGGTTTTCTAACTTTCGCATAAGTACATGGAACACCTTGAGTTTTTTCTTTTTCTGCACTCCCACTTTTGATCATGTAGATACTTGTAGCTTTCTGACCTGTTTCTGCCTGTCTCCTGCTTTCCTTTCCCTATCCTAAGCGCATGAGGTGATACACTGTGCTGTGTGTTTACGGTGAGATGAAATATATAAATCCTACTCTTGAACATATAGGGGCTTGGTGTTCTTCCAGATCAAGATCTCATGGCATACAAAATGTTTCTTCCTCCTGGATAGAGTTTATGAATTTATAAGGGAATAAAGACTGGAAGGATAGGGCAGGATGTGGAGAATGGTTTCTGGTGTCTTGTTAGAAAGACATAGTGAATGTGAATGAAAAGGGATGATGCTTCTTTTAACATTTAAAATCTTGCACAGATATAACTTTATGATTCTTGTCCAAGACTAAGCAGTGCTACCATTAGGTTATACAGTAGAACCCCACATAACGAAAAAACTCCGTTCTGTGAATTGTTTCACTATGCGGTTTTTTCCATTATGCGAAGCTAATGGGAGATGCCCCGGATAAAGAACAAAAAATGTTTGTTATCCGGGTTTCCCATTGACCGGGTTTACCCTGGCTACCAAAACCCCCACATAACGAATGATTTTTTCGTTATGCGGGGTATCGCCCTTGCATAACGAACGCTTTGTTATGTTAATTTTTTTTGCTATGTGAAGCATTCGTTATATGAAGTACCACTGTATATATATCAATTCATTTGCCACTGTATTCAGTAGCTTGGTTTTAATGGAGTTGCTTTAGGCAACTGCTGTTCTAGGAGGTTATTACCTAAGAACATAAGAACAACCTTGCTGGAACAGGCCACAGCCCATCCAGTCCAGCATTCTGTCTCACACAGTGGCTCACCATTTGCTTCAGGATATTCCCAAGGAGATGCCTTCACCTGCTTAGGATTCCCTGGAAATGGCATTGAGAGATATCCTGCCTATCTCTCCAACCCCGAGGTTGTCCTTAGGTATCCATAATTATAGCCATTGATACCCTTGTCCTCCATGAACTTGTCTAATCCTTTCTTGAAGCTGTCAAGACTGACAGCTGTCAACACTTCTTCTGGCAGGGAGTTCCATAGACCAGTGATCTTCTGGGTGAAAAAGTACTTTCTCTTATTTGTTTGAGAACTAGTACCCAAAAGTTTCATCGAGTGCCCCCTAGTTCTAGTGTTGTGCGACAGGGAAAACAGTTTTTCCTTATCTACTTTGTCCACACCGTGCATGATTTTATAAACTTCAATCAGGTCACCACTTAGACGCCGTCGTTCAAGAGTAAAGAGGCCCAACCGTTGCAGCTGTAGAGTTACAGTTACCTGGTGCTGTAAACTTGCAAGTAAGCAAAGTGTATTTAGTATACAAATTGTGATTGGCATGTTTAGTTCACTGGGAAGCATGAACGTGGAAGAGTCATTGCTTAACATACTGCCTATTCACTGAGAGGATAATACAGAGATTTGCCATTCTAAACACCCCAATCCCTCACGATTAGCGATAGTCATGATAAAGTGGAGGAGATGCTTGAAGCCATTGCAGTTTCTTTTAATTGCTGTGAAATTGACTGTTAAAGCACACTAGAAGCCTCAACTTGCATTTTTTACCATTTGTTAAGATGTAAGGTTCTGATTTTGTTGTTGTTAGATGCTATCAAGTTGGCTCTGACCTATGGCAACCTATAACCCTATGAATGAAAGAGCTCCAAAATGTCCTATCCTCAAGAGCCCTGCTCAGTTCCAAATTCAATGTTCTGGTTTTCTTTAGAACAGGGGTGCCCAAACATTTTGGGCCATGGGCTGGTCACGTGGTTCAGGGGTGCTCAAACTATGGCCCGTGGGCTGGATTCAGCCCCCGACACCACTTCATCTGGTCTGTGCCACCCTCATTGCTCCCGGAAACAGAAGAAAAATGTTCCCATACTGGCGTGTTTTACTTCTGCTTCTGGGAGTGACGAGGGCTGTGCGGGCAGGATGAATTGGTTTTGGGAGCTGAATCTGGCCCACGGGCCATAGTTTGGGCACCCCTGCTTTAGAGAGTTGATCCATTCTCTGATTTTGAGCAATGTTATTGGAGGGTGAGGAGAGAACATGAAGCATATTTGGATTAATCAATGACCTACAATCTATATTGTCTCAATAATAGTGCCTTATTTTTTAATTCCAAGATTATGAACAGCATAAATACTTATTTTGGAGTTTATTTTGATATGTCTTGTTGGAAAGGAGGTTTTCTCAATGCTTCCTTGAGTGCTATAGCTACAAAGAGCTGGACTAGGCAGTACAACCATTTGAGCAAGAAACTTTGATTTGTTTAATGCTTCCATTTGGTCTAAGAAAAATAAAAACAGAGAAGTGTACAGTTCATAGATGCTTAGTAAGTGCTGAAAGTGCTGAATCTGTGTGCTTAATGTTCTCTTCCAGAAAAGTAGAATGAGGGATCTCAAGAAGACCAGAAAGAAATTGAACTAAGTTCCTTACCCCAGGACACAATGAACATCACGTCCTCTTCCTCACCTGACCATACAGTGGAACCTCAGTTTAAGAAATTAATGCGTTCTCCTGGACTTTTCATATTACGAAAAATTCATTAACCGAATTTCCCATAGGAATGCATTGAAAACCAAAATACGTTAACCAAAACACGGTTTCCCATAGGAATGCATTGAAACCCAATTAATCTGTTCCGAAGAAATTCTGTAAACCGTGGCATTATTTTCAATGGATTTTCATCCGTAAACCGAAAATTACGTTAACTGAGGCGTTCGTAAACCGAGGCTCCACTGTATTTTCTTTTCCTACTTAAAAGTTGTCTCAGTGAATACAAAAGTTTTGATTCGTGAAAATATGTTACCTCTCAAGTATCTCTGAACTGTTTTTCTTAATTAAGTGTACTGTTGCCAGGGGGTTTCTGTGTACTGCAATTCTTCCCAGTAAGATGATGGGCATACATAAGTAAGCTTCATTTGTATCAGAAAGGAATTGTGACTTAACATACCGTATTTATTTGAGTATAACGCGCAAAATTTTATACCCAAAAAAAAGACTCAAAGTTTGGGTGCGCGTTATACACGAGGACTGGGTGCGCGTTATACAAGAGCCTCTTTTAAACGAGCCTCAAGAGCACGCCGCGGCCCTCCTCCCAGGCGGCGGCAGGCGCCCAGGTCCCGCTGCCGCCGCCGCTCACCTCCACGCACCCGCCAGGTCGAGAAGGGAACCCTCCGGGGGAGTGCCGCGGCGTGCTCTGCGCTACCCGGGCCGCGTGACTCAAGAAGCCGGCGCCGGGTAGGCACGGAGCACGCCGCAGCCCTCCTCCCAGGCGCCCAGGTCCCGCTGCCGCCGCCGCTCACCTCCACGCACTACCCGGGCCGCGCGACTCAAGAAGCCGGCGCCGGGTAGGCACGGAGCACGCCGCGGCCCTCCTCCCAGGCGAAAAATTTTTTATACCGAGATTTCATGGAAAATTAGGGGTGCGCGTTATACACGAGTGCGCGTTATACTCGAATAAATACGGTATGTTTTTATCTGTTTTTATCTGTTTTATCTATGATTGTGAACCGCCCTGAGTCGGCCTTGGTCGAGTGGGCGGTATAGAAATTTAACAAAATAATTAAATAAATAAATAAATTCAAGTAAGAAATATAAACAATCATTAATTTAATTTAATTTTTCAATTTTTATCCCGCCCACTCGGGTAAACCCGACATATAAAAACAGATTAAAGCCTACCAAAAAAATCTAAAAAATCACTCTACTACCCCCAATAAAAGAGCTAAAAGGGGAATAGGAGGGAATGCAGAGATAAAGATACAGAGGAGAGATACCAATTGGGCTCTAGCTAGGGATGAGCCAGCAGACTGGGGCCATATTCACATCAGGGCCCCACACCTGCCTCGCCAACGAGGTCTTCAAACCTTTCCTGAAAGGCAGCAATTCTGTCTGTAACCTCAATTCTATTGGCAGGAGGTTCCAAAGGGCTGGTGCGGACACGGTGGCTGTATTTCACCATTGCTGTGATGGGTGCCCTCCTGGCAGTGTTTAATGGTGTTTTTATTTCTGTTTTTTTATAGGGTGTAATAGCAGAATTGAAAGTGAAAGGAGATCCTCGGGCAGCGGATATCCAGTGTGAGGAAGAGGAAGATGACTCTGATATGGTGAGTGTCTCCGCCATTTGTGGATTTTGAACATACAGACATAACTGAAGGTCTCTTTCACTGCACTAGTTTTGTGAAAGTGCAATGGAACAAAGCCTTTACCATGAACATCCTCAGCTTTAGCCATATTTTTTTTTGAGAGAACATGGCTTCAGGAAGGAGAAACCGTGACTGAAGAACTTCCACAGACCAGACTGTGCCTAAAGACCAGTGGCTCCAGAAACCCAATTGATGGCTTTTCCAAATAGAAAATCAGACCAATAGTTGGTTTAGATTTTTTTTTTTTGCAGTGGCCCTCCAAAATCTCAGGCAGAGTTATTTCGTCTCCTTCTGCTTTCCTCTCTGAGATCATTTAACTAGAAGTACTGAGGTTTAAACCTTGGACTTTATACACACAAATTATGTGTGCTAAGATTGACCTTTCCTGTAACTAAGTTTATGTTTTGCTCTAGGATTTTCCCAGAAATCAAATACAGATGCGTAGGCAGCTTTCTGAGTACACATGTACAGATATCTTAATTTAGAATGGTAACATTGTTTACTGTTTATTGTAATGAGTAGTTTGTAATAGAAAGTGAACAACCTACCATCTGGAATTCTGTTGCTTAGCTATAAAGTGTGTCAGTGATTATAATTCACACTTTTGAATATTACCCAATATGTCAATGAGTCATGTCTTTTCATATCTTTACCAAAATCCTGTAGTTATGTCTGTAGAAGGCAAATGGCATAACTTGTAGCAACCTCATGCTAATTAATGATTCTTGGCTTACTAGGATTTTTTCATGCAGTGAGTTACTAGTAATGGAAAATACTATTTTGGACAAAAATATAAGACTCAAGGCATTTCAGAGTGTTATATGCTTTATTTGTCTCTCACATGCATAAACACACATAATGCTGTGTCTCGGGAAAGTTATGTAGTCACAGTCTTGGGCAATATGGTGAGCTGTCATGTGTTTCATTTACGGTAAATTGTAGTAGTAATGTCTAATTGCGATATGTGCATATGTGAGTTTATATTGGCATATACAAATCTATTGCAAAATCACCTTTTTGTGTGAAAAATGTCCTCCTTTTTGAAGCTTCTTATCATGCAATTTTTCCTTTTGGGGAACATCTCTCTTCCTTTTTTGTCAATGGAACAGTTCCCATCTTCTCTGATATTGGGGGCGTTAGCTAAAGATGGAGACCAGTACCTTCATCCCCAAAAGCAGTCCCTCTGTGCAGTCCCCAGCCTGGATCTTGCTTGCACCACCACCAGTTTTCACCCCACTTGTGCTCTCTCTCACGGACTGCAGTGGCCCAAGTGGCTAAGATGCTGACTGGAAGGCGGGAGGTCAGCAGCTCGATTCCCGAATACTGCAGGATGGAATGAGCTCCCATCTTTGTCCCAGCTCCTGCTAACCTAGCAGTTTGAAAGCAAGATATTACAAGTAGATAAATAGGGACCACTTCAATGGGAAGGTAAACACCGTTCTAGTCATGCCTGCCTCGTGACCACGGAAACGTCTGCAGAAGCAGACAGCGCTGGCTCTTTGCCTTTGAAACAGAGATGAGCACTGAACCCTAGAGTCGGATACGACTCGCTTTAAGCAAGGGAAACCTTTACCCTCTCAGCTGCTCTTTCCTAACTCATCCAGTCCAAATTTTCATGCTATCATGACAGAAGAACACTCTTACCTCCAGCAGAGTGGATCTTTTCCATGAAGTCCATAGGACTCCAGCCAGTGGGAGTCTGATAGAGAAGAGCTAGCAATGGAGTAGCAATGTCCATGCTGATGTTACTCCCTCTCTCAGTCTTCTCCTGTGTCTAGGCCAGATGTGAAACTGCCAAAATGAAACCACCTTTTGTTGAGTTCATTCTGCAGTTCCTTTTGCCTGACCTAGTGTGAGAAAGATTAGTCGGCACAAGGTATGCCTGGTTATGGTTAAAAAATACCACAAGCTTCTCTCTCAGTGTCAAGGCCTTTATGTGTGGCTCACGGCATTTTAGCTGTGCCCCTCTTCAAAATTGCCCTTAGTCAAAATATTTCCAGCTAATACAAATATGGCCTTAGGCAAAATAATGTTGGTATGGCCATATGCCAATGTTTGTATTGCATTGTGTTTTTTAAGGAAATGTGATTATATTAAATACATACATCATGTGAACACAGCTAGCTTTTCCTCATCTGTTGACGTAGAATGCTGCTTGCTCATCTTCTTTCTTTTTTTAAAAAAAAAAACATTTTTAGATGTCTGGAGACAGTGGAAGTGGAGCAGAGGAAAAGCCACAGCCATCAGTAACGGAAAAGGTAAGTGTAAGGTCATTTCCTTCACGCTCTTTTTGTTTCCTAATTATAGAGACACTAGCATATTTTGCCCAGCGGTGCCGGGCTTTTTAAAATTGTGTTGGATAGTAAAGGGTTTCGGTTTTTTCTTGAACCAATGGTGCTGGGCTGTTTTAAATGGTGTTGTAAGGTTTTGTGATTTTGTGGCTTCGAGGCGCTGCGTCCGCCTGCGGCGGACTTGCGCTCCCAGTGGTGTTTTTTTTTTTTTTTGCATGCCGGCTTCCTCAGTGCCGGGCTCTTTAAATTGGTTTTTGAAGGTTTTTGTTTTATGTTTATGCAAATTTTATTTTAATTTTATTTATTTAATTTAATATAATATTCTTTAGTTTAAAATTTAATTTTGGTTTTTAAAATGTTTATTTTTACGCATTTTTATTTTTTGTTTTGGTTTTTTGGAGTGAAAAGTGATTTCTGTTTTTTTGGTATTTTTTGAGATTAGTGTGATTATTTTTGAATGTTTTTATAACTTATTTGATTAATTTTGGAATTAATCTTATTAGTTTTAATATTTTTGAATGTTTTTTCTCTTTTGGCCTCTGGGTGGGGGTGGTGAGCTTTTCTGCCTCTCTACAATTTTTCTCTTCTGTCCTCTGGGTGTCGCTTCTGGTAAGTTTTTTCTTTCTTTTCTCATTTGAGTTCCGGTCCTCATGGATAGAAGACGTCTTTTGGTAAGCTCTCTGGGGTTTTTTTTTGGGGGGGGGGTTGGGATTTTTTTTGGGGAGTCTGTGTGTTTTTTCTTGTTTGTTTTTGCCTGTTTTTGTGTTTCATTTTTGGATTTTTGAGTGTGTTTGATTGTTTTTGGTTTGTGTTTTTGTGTTTATTTTTTCAGGAGGGGGAGTGGCTTTCTTTCCTGCGGGCCATGCTGGCTGGCCCGTGGGAAGGAAGGGCAATGGTGGGGGGGGGGGGCTTTTTTCCCCACGGGCCATGCTGGCTGGCCTGTGGGAAGGAAGGGCAGCGGCGGGGGGTGCTTTCTTTTCCACGGGCCATGCTGGCTGGCCTGTGGGAAGGAAGGGCAGCGGCGGGGGGTGCTTTCTTTTCCACGGGCCATGCTGGCTGGCCCGTGGGAAGGAAGGGCAGCGGTGGCGGGGGGTTTCATTTTTTCCCCGCGGGCCAACCAGCCATCGAACGGAAGGCCCATCGAACGGAAGGGCAGCGGCGGCGGCGGGGTGTTCTTTTTTTCCCCCACGGGCCATGCTGGCTGGCCCGTGGGGAAGAAGGGCAATGGCGGCGGGCGTTTTTTTAAAAACTTTTATTTTTTGCGCGCCGGCTGCCTCAGCATTCTGCGCGCTAATGGCGCGCAGGACGCTGGGGCTTGTAGTTTTGGCTGTGCGTGTTTGCTTACTGCAGCGGTTTTTCCCCTGCACCTTTTTTTTTTGATTGGCCGCGGTGCGTTTCCGAACGTTCCTTTTGCCGCGCTGCTGATTGGCTCTGGCGTGGCGCCAGGAATGTTGGGAATTGAAGTTCCCTTTTTTTGTTTGCAACTGGGGGGCTCCTGCCCCCAGGTTGAAAATTTCAACCCGACAGTTACCTGCGAACCGGGTTCGGGCGAATGAACGGAGGCCCATTACGGGCTAGTGGGGCCTGGTGTAACATCCTTTGTCACATTCCAACGGTTAACGCACCATTTTATAGGTATAGATACATTAGGAACACTTGCTGTGAACTACCTTCATGGATAGGTCTGATGCATGTGGGCTGTCCCATTACCATCTTAATCATGACCATCATCCACAAAGTTGTCTTTGTCATCATGATCATTATCAGAATCAATATTGATTTCTTTTTCTCTGTCTCTGAAAGATGGGTGGTCTGGCTTTATAACACAACAGAAGGTGGTTGATGTATTGTTAAGTTGTAGCACTTGTTTGTACAGTGGTACCTCGGATAAAGTCCAATTCGGATAAAGTCCAATTCGGATAAAGTCGTGGTTTTCATGCACACGTGATGCATCGCATAAAGTCCAAAACCGTTAAAAAAAATGGACGTTATCCGAGGTATTTGGTATAGGAGCCTCAGATAAAGTCCATGTTTTGGACGTTATCCGATGCATCGCCCATTTGATTCGGATAAAGTCCAAACTTGTGGAACGGAGTTTGGATTTTATCCGAGGTTCTACTGTATTGCATTTTTCACGTGTGTACCCTCACTGAAATAGAAGTCAAGGTGATACATTGAGATTAAGGCAGCAGTTAAGAAATATCCGGTAGAAATCACAAAATATAATGATTTTATTTTGTTTTTAAAAAGTAACATTAGTGGTTAGAATCTTAGTAGTGATTTACATCTGTGTAATGAGATACCATTTAATTGCAGCAATTAATTGCTGCTAATTAACAAGATGCTAGTTAGGTTCTGGGTATGTGTATAAATGCACAATCAGGAGTGTGACCATCATTGATTTGTGTTAATTCCCTGCTGCAGTTTACCAATTTCCCTTACTCATGTGTAAATCACCAATAGAATTTAGCTAGATTTTTTTTAAAAACAGAGACATTACCACTTTTCTCAGAGTGGAATCTAATATTTATAAATTGAATGTAACAAATTTTGATAGCTTTCTTTTCTGCTGTGCTAGTAACCTTTGGAAATGTCTAAAAAAACAGTCTAAAAAGTATTTCCCTAGTGCAGGGAAAGTAATAATATGACTAGCAGGATGGATGCAGCCGTGAAGCTATGTTTGTGCACCTCTTGTCTCACAGGTTGGGAGAGGATGGAGATAAAATGATACATACAGAAACCTCTGAGAAATGTGAATAATTTCTAACAAGGACTAAGTCCTGCATGCCTTGTTTTTGCACACAATAAATTACCCAGCTTTTTCTAAAAATGGTAGGTTTTTTTAATAAATGTGGTCATTTCTAGTTTTTCTAGGAGGGAAATAATAGATTTGGAGAGTAGAAAGTGACTCATGGATTTCTCACACTGTCCACCCCTGCTTTAGAGGTGCTTGTGAATGCTCCCTGAGTCATCTGGCTCTTTCCCCAGAATAAGTGATACTTTAGGAAAGTAAGCCAGCATAAAGTCAAATAGCCCTTCCTCCTGCTAATATTGCACTGAATTAGCAGGAGCTGAATACTGGCTGGCTTTCTCACTTACTTTTAAAACACAGCTATGCTAGATATTGTTCGAAACAGAAGAATCACAAAAGTTATTTTTTTAAAATATTTTTTATTCAAATTAAATATTCTACAAAATAAATAAAAACATAAACAGAGAACAAGGATGAAAAAAAAGAACAAAAAAGGAAACATAATCAAACATTAAAAAATATACATAACAAACTCCAACTTCATAAAAAATACAGAAATAATGGTAGAGATGCATACATCCCCTTTAAATTATTCATACAATTAGATAATCTGAAATCATCTGTAATCAATTTAACATTTTAAAGTGTGTGAATATTTTTGACACTTCTACTTTATTACTATTATTTTATTGAGCTACAACTAACCATCCCAAGCTCTACCAGTATTATTTTGCTTATTACCATTTTATATAGACACATAATACCTTTGTGCTATTTACATTTGTCCATGAGGCTGAAAATACCAATATTTATACATTTGATTTCCAAAAAACTACTGTAATTGATCAGTTCCTGGCGCACATCCATTCCTTTTCTCAATTGCATATGTTATAAAGTCCTTCCAAATTGCAAAAATAAAAATAAAAAAATTCTCTTTAATTAATCCTTTTTTACATTCATTTCCCAAGTTAATTTGTCATTTAGGGCCATTGCCCACATCTCTTTATACCATTCATTGATTTCAGGAGCATTTTCATATTTCCATTTTCAAGCAAAACACTGCCTAGCAGTTGATATCATGATTGAAACAAGATCTTTTCTATGCACATCAATATTTAAATCTTCAATATCAGTTAACAATGCCATACGAGCTGCTAAATTAAAATTGCCATTAATTATACCCTTGATTTCACTTTCTACTGCTTATCCAAAAATTTTTTTATCACAATGCAGTCCTACCACATATGTGTGTAGGTACTCAACTCTTTTTTACATCTCCAACACTTTAACGAATTTGATGTATCTATTTGATGAATGTGAATAGGAGTTAAGTAGCATTTCCATAGTATTTTGAAATTATGTTCCTTAACCTTCACAGATAATGACTTCATAATTCTTTTACTCCATAATCTTTTCCAATTATCTTTATTTATTTCCATTTTTAGATCCTGTTCCCAAATTATCCATAGTACTTCTTGTGATTTATCATCTGAATTTAGCAGTTTATACAGTTTACCTACTAATCCCTTGAAATTATTTCTGTAGCTAATTGGAATAAAAGGTATATAGCAGATGATGATCTGAACAGAAAAATTACAAAATTTAAGGATTTATTGTGTAATTTAAGATCTGGAGCAATCACAAAAGTTATTAAGGGCTCTTTATCATTTGGTAAACAAGCGACGAGCAATGTATGAAGCTGCTTGGATTTTTTAAATTTGGAAGAGGTGATAGGTATGGTAGACTGAAAACTCAGCAAGATTAGTGCATGCTGACCGACCCTTATGAGATGCTTATCATCACCATACCTGTCAAGTGTCCCGTATTGGCTGGGATTTCCCGTAATTCAGTGCCACTTTTCTTATTTTCCCTCTCGGAGCTGTCGCCATCCTGTAATTTGACGGTGGGGGGGGGAGTAGTTACTGTGTATCCCCTTCTGTGCAGAACCCTTCTACGCATGCACAGAAGGGTTCTGCGCAGAAGGGGATGCAAAGAAGGCTTCTACGCATGTATAGAAGGCTTCTACACATGCACAGAAGGGACCAGCGGAGAAGGGTTCTGTGCAGGTCCCGTATTGTCCGGAACCGCGCTTGACAGGTATGATCATCACCCCCAAATTGGTGCTCTCAGTATGTAACTTGATGCAGTGTCCCCATGTGCTCTCAGAGGCCATCTTAGTAAGCAGTGCCCTCTCTGCCTGATACAAGGCTCCAACAACTCCCATTTTTCCAATTTGAAAATGATGATATATGGAAACCTGGTATGGTTTTCTCCTGTTACTTTGCATTCATTTAGCATCTGTGATATGCTAGACATTTTATGGAACATAAAAATGGCACACTCCCCAATTACCACAGAGATGAGAAATTTGAATGAATAGATAGGGCAGGGAAGAAGAGAGACCAGATGTGGAGCAGAAGGTGAATGGCTGCTGAAGGCAAAGGGGAAACTGGATTGAACTAATTGAGGGAGTTGGCTACCCAAGACCTAAATATTCAACAATAACAACAACAGCAGCAGCAGCAACAGCAGCAGAATATCAACTCAAACCTGAACAGGTGATGAGGATCTGCCTTATGCTAATTAAAATAATTGGTTCAGTCCTGCAAAGCCTCAGGCAGGAGACTTGTCTCTGCTGACGAAAATCTTTTATAACAGAATTGGAGAGCCTGTGCCCATCTTCATTTCCCCCTGTTGGACTCCTGCCCTCATTAGCCTAGCCTTAGCCTAACATAACCACCAGACAGAGATGTTGAGTCTGACATCATCCAGAGAGACATAGGCTCTTCACCATTGCTTTGTGATTAGCATTGCCGGAGTGCAGATATAAGAGTTTCTGCATTAAATGTATGTGTTATACCATTGGCCCCTTCTCTGAATATGTAGAATCTTATAAACAACCCTCCCCCCACACTATATAATTCATGTGGTTTTTTTTCTATCTTCAGTAGTTTCTGGCAATTCTCTACATCTGTTTCTGGATCAAGGAAGGACAGTCTCAGAAGTGCATTGTATTGGGAGTTATGGGTGTGGGAGTGGGGACTCACATTAAGGACCCTTCTGAATTAAATGTTTAGAGGGTTTTTACAAATGATTGGTCAGCATCTTGAATTCTGCTCAAAAATGAACAAGCCACCTGTACAGTCAGGATCAGACACTTCTCTGAATATTGTTACACCTAAAAAGTGGGTCAGATTGTTTTTGTTAGCAGCCATTTTCTGAAAAGACTTCAGCTGTTGCCCATGTACAGCACACTGAGTCTTGTAGTTTCTTGGTTTTCAAGTAGGGCTACAGTTGGCTCACTAAGGACTTACCGTGCATTTATTGGTGTCTTTGTTTATGAAAACTATGGTTTCAAACATAAAGTTTAGTTATTCAGAGAAAGATTCCTCGTGTAAGGAATAGTCCAAAGGTTGGCTAAATATCCTTTTCCCAACAGATGTGCAATGCAGCCTGGAAACTTGCTCTCAGCACTAATCCAAACAATATGTTGAGACTTAGCCATTTGTAGCATTGCGGATATGAACATGATCCAGGGCAATGAGGCTTGGAGGCAGCTGGTCAAGCTGGACTCTGCATTTCCTATTAATGGAGGTTGTTTTTGGCAATGGTTGGTCTTCCCTGACATGCTGTTTTTAGTGGTGTGTCACATAATTGCAGGCTTTGTTAATGGCCTTCAAATGCTTTCAGAGTCTGGTTTGCCAGATCTCAACTCTATTGCTGATCATGGTTAGGGTCATTGCTTTTTTCTCCCTTTCCCCCTCTATCAAGACCCATTCCACCAATAGTGTGAATGAGCAGAGAGAAAGGTGGCTAACAAGATACGGAAAACTGAACAATTTTTCTTACTTAAAATGAGGTGCTTAGACATGAAAACACTCCTCCTTGGACTTATGGATACTATATCTCTTTTCTCTCCTGCCTGCTCTCTAGACATCCTGATATATCATGAATTAAACCTTTAATAAGGAGCAGTGGCTCAAGTGGCTAAGATGCTGACTGGGAGGCGGAAGGTCAGCAGTTCGTTTCCCGAGTACTGCAGAACGGAATGAGCTCCCGTCTTTGTCCCTGCTCCTGCCAACCTAGCAGTTCGAAAGCAAGAAATTGCAAGTAGATAAAAAGGGACCACTTCGGTGGGAAGGAAACAGCATTCCGTGCACTCCGGTGTCTAGTCATGCCTGCCACATGACCATGGAAACTTCTGCAGAAGCAGACAGCGCTGGCTCTTCGGCTTTGAAACAGATGAGCACTGAACCCTAGAGTCGGATACGACTGGCTTTCGAGCAAGGGAAACCTTTACCTTTACTTTAAACCTTTAGTAAGGAACACATATTTCTAAAATGAATTTTTTTTCCAGAGCTAAAGTGAACATTGAAAAACATGTGCTTTTAAAACATCCTGTTGACAGTTGTCAACAAAAAATAATTCTAGGTGGGAAAATACCCACTGCCTTGCTGAGCTATATTTCTAACTACTGTACTTTTCTAAAAAGGAAGGTTACTTTTTCATGAGCAGCTTTCTTCCTTCTCTCTAGCAACAAGCATTGCCATTTAGAATGAGACTGCATCAGCCCATTGTCCTTAGCTTCAACAGCAAGGTGTCTTCAGTACTTCTGTCACTTAAAATCATTTATATTTCTTTTTGTTCTATTTGAAAGCATATGTTAGTGGATGTTATTGACATAGTTTACATAAAATTTCAAATTCCTGCTTGCCCTTTTTCACATAAAAGAGGGTAGATTTAAAGAAATGTAGTCCTCTCACTGCCCCTGCCCTGGATTTGGGCTGTTATGTAACAAATGTTACACATTAATTTTCTTTGATATTAAATTTTTCATGTTTTGTGTCAGTGCTGGAGGCAATAGTCTCCTGAAATACCATTTATGTCTTGGCCCTGTTTTCTGTTTGTATAACACATAACAGTATTTCACAGCCCTATGTAATATTCTTAATGATTGCTTCCCAGATTGGAGACTTACACATTAAGGTATCATTTATTACTGCATATTGGCTGAAATCCTGTTACTTAGCTCCAGGTGCATAATTATAATGATGGCAGCAGCAGTGACAAATTGCTGCTGATTAAAGGCTTCCATTGGGGATTTTGTGGTGCACACGACTTTGTCATATGGTGTATGAGTTGTGTTTACCCTGAATAACCTTTAATCAATGGCACTTGGCCTTTAATCAGTGGCAATTTGCTACTAATGATTATATCATCTCCATTGCACACGTGGAACTACAGAACATGATTTCAGTCAATGGCAACAACTATTTTGAAGAGAGTTCTTTAAAAATGACTTTTTAAACAGGCTGTTGCATGTTACCAAAAATGATGAACAAGGGTTTCTAAAAGGTAGCACTACCTCTTATTCATATTGTTGTTGTTCAGTCGCACAGTCGATTCCGACCCTTTGCGACCCTATGGACCATTGTTCTCCAGGCGCCTCTGTCCTCCACCATCCCCCTCAGCACTCCCAGTTCCGTGCCCACTGTGTCCACAATACCATCTAGCCATCTCATCTTTGGCCTCCCCCTTCTTCTTTTGCCCTCCACCTTTCCCAACATCAAGGCCTTCTCAAGTGAATCCTCCCTTCTCATTTGATGTCCAAAGTACTTTAGCTTCGTCTTTACTATTTGACCTTCCAATGAGCAGTTAGGGTTGATTTCTTCTAAGATTGACCTATTTGTTCTCCTCGCTGTCCAGGGGACTCTCAAAACTCTCCTCCAACACCACATTTCAAAGGCATCTATTCTTCTGCGCTCAACTTTCCTAATTGTCCAGCTCTCGCATCCGTACATTACCACTGGGAATACCATTGCTTTGACTATGTTAATTTTTGTTTGCAATATGCAGACGATACCACCCTAATGGCAGAAAGTGAGGAAGACCTAATGTCTCTGCTTTTCACTATGTTCCCCAGGTTTCTCATGGCTTGTCTCCCAAGAATCAGTCACCTTTTTATTTCATGGCTGCAATCCCCATCTGCAGTGATCTTTGATCCTAAGAATGTAAAATCTGTCACTGCTTCTACTTCATCCCCATCTATTTTCCATGAACTGATCGGACCTGTTGCCATTATCTTGGTTTTCTTGATACGGAGTCTCAAGCCAGCTTTTGCACTCTCCTCCTTCAGCCCAATCAAGAGATTTTTTAGGTCTTCCTCACTTTCTGCCATTAGGGTGGTATCGTCTGCATATCTCAGATTGTTGATGTTTCTCCCAGCAATTTTATCCCATATTGTGATTCCTCCATCCCTGCATTGCGCATTATGTGCTCTGTGTATAAGTTGAATAAGCAGGGTGACAAAATGCAGCCTTGTCTTACTCCTTTTCCTATTCCAAACCACTCCATCATTCCATGTTCTGTCCTAACTGTTGCTTCTTGGTTCATGTACAGATTTCTCAGGAGGCATATGAAGTGCTCTGGTATTCCCATCTCTTTAATTACTTGCCACATCTTGTTGTGGTCCACACAATCAAATGCCTTAGTGTAGTCAATAAAACAAAAGTAAACTTGTTTCTGGTATTCCTTTGTTTTCTCCATGATCCAACGTATGTTGGCAATGTGGTCTCTAGTCCCCCTGCCTCTTCTGAAACCAGCCTGCACCTCTGGTAATTCTCTCTCCACATGCTGCTGAAGTCTATCCTGTATTATCTTGAGCATCACCTTGCTGGCATGTGGGATGAGTGCAATTGTTCGGTAATTTGAACATTCTTTGGCATTGCCCTTTTTTGGGGATTGGGACGTATACTGATCTTTTCCAATCCTGTGGCCACTGTTTTGTTTTCCAAATCTGCTGGCATATTGAATGCAGTAATTTGACGCCATCATCTTTTAGAGCTTTGAAAAATTCCACTGGGATACCATCATCTCCACTAGCTTTGCTGTTTGCAGTGCTCTTTAGGGCCTTTATGACTTTGCTCTCCAGGATGTCTGGCTCAAATTCAATTTTTTCATCATTGTGATTATCAGGAGTGTTGAGGTCCTTTTTGTAGAGTTCCTCTGTGTACTCTTTCCATCTTTTCTTGATCTCTTCTGCATCAACTAGCACTTTTCCGCCTTTGTCCCTTATCATGGTCATTTTTGCTTTAAATGTTACATAAGAACATAAGAACAGCTTTGCTGGAACAGGCCACAGCCCATCAGTCCAGCATTCTGTCTCACACAGTGGCTCACCATTTCCTTCAGGGTATTCCCAAGCAGATGCCTTCACCTGCTTAGGATTCCCTGGAAAATGATATTTAGAGATATCCTGCCTATCTCTCCAACCTGGAGGTTGTCCTTAAGTATCCATAATTATAGCCATTGATACTCTTGTCCTCCATGAACTTGTCTAATCCTTTCTTAAAGCTGTCAAGACTGACAGCTGTCACCACTTCTTCTGGCAGGGAGTTCCATAGACCAGTAATCCTCTGGGTGAAAAAGTACTTTCTCTTATTTGTTTGAGAACTAGTACCCAAAAGTTTCATGGAGTGTCCCCTAGTTCTAGTGTTATGCGATAAGGAAAACAGTTTTTCCTTATCTACTTTGTCCACACTGTGCACGATTTTATAAACTTCAATCAGGTCACCTCTTAGACGTCGTCGTTCAAGAGTGAAGAGGCCCAACCGTTGCAGCCTCAGATGGTAAGGAAGGTGTTCCAGTCCCCTAATCATTCTGGTTGCCCTCCTCTGCACTTTTTCCAGCTCCATAATATCCTTCTGGAGGTATGGCGACCAGAACTGTACACAGTATTCCAGATGGGGCCTCACCATAGATTTATAAAGAGGCAAAATGACACTTGCTGACTTATTTTCTATACCCTTCCTAATGATCCCTAGCATTGAGTTTGCTTTTTTCACTGCTGAGGCACACTGGGTTGACACCTTCATTGAGCTGTCCACCAGGACACCAAGATCCCTTTCCTGGTTTGCCATAGAGAGTTCAGAACCCATCAGTTTATAAATGTAATTGGGGTTTTTTGCCCCAACATGCGTCACTCTGCACTTACTAATGTTGAAGCTCATTTGCCACTGTTTTGCCCACTCCCCCAGTGCCAAGAGATCCCTATGGAGCTCCTCACAATCTCTCACAGTTTTCACTATCTTGTATAATTTAGTGTCGTCAGCAAATTTGGCTACCTTGCTTTTTACTCCTACCTCTAGATCATTTATGAAGAGGTTGAAAAGCAGGGGTCCCAGTACTGAACCTTAGGGGACCCCACTCTTGACTTCCCTCCACTTGGAGAAGTGTCCATTTAGTGCTACCCTCTGTTCCTGTCCCTTAGCCAGTTGCTGATCCAGGACAAGACCTGTCCCTTTATTCCATGACTGGTAAGTTTATTCAAGAGCCTTTGGTGTGGGACCTTGTCAAAAGCCTTCTGAAAGTCCAGATAAACAATGTCAACTGGATCTCCCTTATTCATGTTCCCTTGAATTCCCCGATTTTTTTGAAAAGATCTCTAGTCCTGCCTCTTTTGTTGTTTTCCTCCATTTCTTTGCACTGTTCTTTTAGGTAGTTTTCCTTATCTCTCCTTGCTTTTCTTGGAAATTCTGTGTTCAAATGATTGTATTTTTTTCCTTTCTCTTTTGATTTTTGCATTCCTTCTTTCCTCTACTATTTTAAGAGCCTCATCAGACAGCCACTTTGCTTTCTTACGCTTCTTTTCTTTTGGTATGATTTTCTTCACTGCTTCCTGCATGATGTCCCTCATCTCTGTCCATAATTTTTCTGGCACTCTGTCTATCGAGTCTAGGCAATTATATCTGTTCATCACCTCCACTGTGTATTCTTTAGGTGATATCTGTCTGGTCTCCTTGTTTTCCCTATTTTCTTTAGTCTAAGCCTGAATTTTGCGATCAGTAGGTTGTGATCTGAGCCACAGTCTGCTCCAGGTCTTGTTTTTGCTGACTGTATGGAGGTTCTCCATCTTTGGCTGCAGAGTATGTAGTCAATTTGGTTTCGGTGTTGGCCATCTGGTGATGTCCATGTGTAAAGTCGCCTCTTGTGTTGCTGGAAGAGCGTGTTTGCTATGACCAGTGCGTTCTCTTGGCAGAACTCTGTCAGTCTTTGCCCTGCTTCATTCTGTACTCCAAGACCAAACTTGCCTGTTATTCCCTCCACTTTTTTATTTCCTACTTTGGCATTCCAGTCTCCTAATATAATTTGGACATCATTTCTTGGTGTCTGTTCTATGAGGTGTTCTAGGTCCTCATAGAACTGATCCACTGTGGCTTCATCTGCACCAGTGGTTGGCGCGTATATTTGGATCACAGTGACATTGAAAGGTTTGCCTTGAATTCTGATTGACATCATCCTGTCATTTTTGAGGTTGTATCCCATTACTGCTTTTCTCTCTCTTTTATTGACAATTATGGCTACTCCATTTCTTCTAAGGTTTTCTTGTCCACAATAGTAGATATGATGGTTTCCAGAGCTGAATTCACCCATCCCTGTCCATTTTAGCTCACTGGTGCCCAGGATGTCAATGCTTATTCTTTCCATCTCATTTTTTTACCACTTCCAGTTTACCTTGGTTCATTGATCTCACATTCTATGTCTCTATGCAGTATTGTTCCTTGCAACATTGCACCCCCCCCCTTCCCTGTCCCTCTGTGGTGCTAAGCATCCTGTATCATCTAAACTGCTCCTTTGTTTTGCCTTTTGTTTTGGTCAATAGGGTTCTTGGCAAGCTTTGTGGCGTGGTTTGCCGGTTTCTACGCCATTTTTCTCTTCTCATACATTTTATCACAGTTTTTAAAAGTTTAAAACATTTTAGACAACATATTATCGTGCATATTATCACACTTTAAAACACAGTCTCTATGTCAGTTTCTATATTAAGTCAGTATAAAGTCTCTATGTGAGTTGCTATATTAAGTCTTCTGCATTTTTGCATATCAGCTACTTATCCATTGCATGGGACTCTGAGTCTCGCCCACTGCTTTTCCCCCTCTGCCCTTCTGCCAATTGGTCTTATCCTTTGGCACTCGGCTGGAGCCTGTAGGTGGTGGGTACCTACAGGCTCCAGCCGACTGGAAACCTTGTGGTGGCGGCGATTACGGGCCTTTTTGCTGCTCGGCCGGCTCTCCTCCTCCTCCTCACCCCCCGGCTGGGGGTGGTTGCCCGGCGGCGGTGATGGCTGGCCTTTCTGCCGCTCGGCCGGCTCTCCTCCTCCTTATTGAACACTTATTGTAGAACAATCCATCATGGGTTGGAATCTTAACAAATTGAAGCTAAGATCCAGCCTTCTTGCAAAATTTCCATATTTCTTCCCTAAGAATTCTGGGATTTCCTTGCAGTCTTGACCAATGTAAGACACTTGTGTTCCATTTAGCACGAGCCCTGCCATCTCTCTGCAACAATCTCTTCCCCGGGGAGAGAAACTGTGAAGGGGGGAGTGGATGAGTGGGAGCTTTTGGGGCGGGGAGGAGAACGAGGAGGCGAGAAGGTGTGGAGCTTTTTTTTTGTGCCGCTTCTCTCTCTCTCTCTCTCTCCCTCACACACACACACACACCCTCTTATTCATATAATACTTAATAAATAAAAGAACGACATGAGCTAGGGGTCTATTAGCTTTTCAGCTTCTTTGTGTTTCCTCTCAAAAATTATTTTTTCCTTCATTGAGCAAAGGAAAAATGAATTTAATGATGAACAGAAATTATTTAGAACAGTACACACATCTATACTATAAATCCAAGGGTTAACCGTTGGAACTTGCTATACGTTTCTCCACCCATCCATCCTATCCTGTACCGAGCCTCCTGCACTCGCCTGAACCTGTTACGGAGGTTACTGAATGTTTGAGAAAGGCGGCAGTGGGGCATGAGCCCCACGAACGCGAACAAAGGGAAAGTACTTCAATTCCCAACGTTCTCTGTGCTGCGCCATGCCACACCACACCATAGCCAATCAGGCTGAGAGCGTGAGCAAAAAGAACGTTGGGAAATGCGGCACGGCCAATTAAAATTGAGCCGCAGGAAAAAATGCCACACGAACGCAAACCACAAACGCAAAACTACAAGTCCCAGCGTCCTGCGCGCTGTAAGCGCTCAGAACGCTGAGAAAGCTGGCGCACGAAAAATAAAATTACAAAATGCAATGGGACCGTATGTTCGCCACAGGCGGACGCAGCACCTCAACAGCCACGCAAAACCAAAAGCCACAAAACGCCACCGCGAGACACCCACCACCCTTCTTTCCCGGAGCAACAGGGAGAAGAGGGACTCCCTCTCCTCCACACTATCCCGCCAAAGACACGGCGATACCACCACCGGCCTCAAAGTACCTTGAGCCGGGGTGGAAAAATCCCCCCAAAACAGGCAGCAGTTCATCAGGGGAAGCACCCTCCCTGGCGGATGACTGGCTGATGCCTTTGTACTTCTGAATACGAAAGCAGCAGCCAGCAATCAGCAAGGAAGAGCACCACCCCTTCCGGATCGCTGCCTGCCGATCTCCGGTTAGGTAAGCCAGGAGAAAAAGGAGACAGAGAGGAGAGAACCATCTTTAGGCAGAGATAGCTCTTCTCTGCCTCCTCCTTCTCCCCTGACCTACCTAACGAACCTTCCCGGGAGAAGAACAGGCTGACTGCCTCCTCCTCCTTCCCCCCATTGCTGCATTGAAACCAAAATTCGAAGTAGCAATGGGGAAAAGAGAAACCCACAGGCAGCCTGTTCTTCACACTACAGTAAACACCAAAAACAAACACCAAAATGAATAAAAAATAATAAAACAAAAATAAATCAATAATTAAAAATCATTAATAAACACAAAAGTAAACCACAAAATACACTAACAAAAACATCCACAATACCACAAAAGCACATACAAAACACCTAACTACAACACGAAAAAACCACAAATTACACAAACAACTAATTACACAAATAAACAACAACGAAATAAGAAAAATTAAACAAAACCAGAAATAACCAAACCAATTAAACAAACCTAACACTCAACCAAAACAAAAAAGAACAAACAGAAACACCTCCCAGCCCACCACCACAAAAACAAAACAAAGAAAAACCCCAGAAGAAAGAAAACCAGAGAACTCACCAGCACGTTCTCCCTCCACGACGACCGGAACAGAAATGAAGAAACAAAGACTACTTACCGGAAGAAGCCCCACCCCGAGGCCAGGAAAGAAAAAACACGTGAAACTAAAACAAAACCACTACCAGCCCCACCTGCCGGGCATAATAGTAAAAACAACTCAAAAACACACAACAGCCCCACCTAGAGGCCACAAGAGTAAAAACAAGTCAAAAACATAACAATAAATCAAAAGTTTACACAAATAACAAACATATGTTAAATAAATAAAATAAAAATATTTATAACATCTTGTGTTAAGTTTTAACGCAAATAAAAACCCAAAACATCTAAACACAGTTTAAAAACATTTAATTTAAAAAACATGTACTTTCACTTTTAAAAAAACAATTACCTATGGTACAACTATTTACAACCCCCCCCACGCACACACAAAGTAAAACATTATTTGGTTAAATACAATAATTTGAAACAATTATATCATCCTTTGTTCTTTTTTTAATCCACAAAAAAACCCCAAAAAGCTGAACACAATTTATAACAGCCCGGCAACGCCGGGCAAAACTATGCTAATTGTCCTATAATACTTTAGCCCTTTCCTGTCTTCCATAAACTTGGAGCCATTTACAACAATCTTATCAGGCAGATCAGACTGAGTTATGTCAACTGGCCCAAAGTTACCCTTGTATACCAGGAGTTTGAAACTGGCCTTCATGGTATCTACTCTTAAAATAGCATTTCACTTCTCCAGCATTGGTAAACAATACCCGGCCCATGCCATTGCCCGGGGGATGGAAAGCAACTGTGACCGCTGTCCTTCGAGGTCCGCCTTCGGTCAGGGATAAAGGACGCTGTGGCCCCAATGCTGGAGGACCTCGCCGCCCCTCCCGGTCACTTGCCATAGGTCAGGGGATGGAAAGCAGCTGCGGCTGCTGTCCTTTGAGCCCCATCTTTGGTCAGGGATAAAGGACATTGTGGCCCCGATACCAGAGGACCTCGCCACCCCCACCCGGCCCTTGCCACCACCTGGGGGGTGGAAAACAGCTGCGGCTGTCGCCACCATTCTCTGGGTCCTGTCTGTGGCATGATCTGTGCGGAGACGGTTACTTTTTTGGCGTGGGCTCATTAATTGAAGGATTCCCACCCCCTTTGCAATTTTTTTTATGATGATATTTTATAATGTTGTATTTATGACTTGTATGATTTTGTGATGTTTACCTGTTCTGTGAGCCGCCCAGAGTCGAGCAATTAAGGGGGCGGCATAATAATAATAATAATAATAATAATAATAATAATAATAATAATAATAATAATAATAATAATAATAATAATAATAATAATAATAATAATAATAATAATAATAATAATAATAATAATAATATCATGAAAACAGAAAGAAAAAAGCAATTTTCTAGCAAAAAGTGGTCCCTTGAGGTAAACAATGTGAAACTTGCTTCTCATTCCAGCTTAGAGTGAATTGTATGAGGAATAAAAATACAAAAAGTACTTCAGCAGTTTAGCTTGGTTTAAAGATGTTTACAGAATTCTAAGGGGTTTTCATTTTTGTATTCTTTCTTTCTTGTATTAGAATGTGGAACACACATGCCACCCAGTGGCTAATGGTGTAAAAATCTCAGTCCATCTATTATCTTCTATTTAGATAGGTTAAATTTCAGGAAATCTTGAAGCCAAGTCAGGATGGTAGTGGTGGTGAGGTGATGACGCTGATGATCTTTGGTTCAAAAAGCACACAGAGAATTTTTTGGAAAAGTTTAGAATGCATACACTGTATCAAACCTACCCATTTCATTAGAGCAGGCATTCGCAACCTACAGCCTGTGGGCCAGACTCGGCCCCCAATGCCAATCCATCCAGCCCCCGACACCCTCACTGCTCCCGGAAGTGGAAGTAAAATGCACAGAACGCTGCTAAATGCACAGAAGTACCAGCATAAGGTTGCGCAATTACCATTGAATGAGTGATTTATGACTTTGACAATGGCCTGCAAGTGGCCACCAGTAACAAAAGAGCTGCCGCTGCCAACACAGTTCCTGCTTGCTACCATCTCAGAGAAGAAAGGGCTATTTCCTGCTCCAGCTTATCACACTGAAAGCCCTACTGTGCTTTAAAATGGGCACTATTTTAAGAATTAATAGGGCTTTAAGATGTATCCTATGACACAGTAAGGCTTGTGTCATGAAGAAACCAAAGAGCCTTGGCATTCCACATTGGTTTAAATGGGTGTCTAGTTATGGCAAATGACTCATTTTCTTAAATTGAAGGGCCGTTGTCTACTTATTTTTGGAATAAGCACATTCAACTATGTAGGACATGTTTTTGAGCAAGCATGCATTGGATATGACCATAAACATTGTAAAAACTGTGGATAAAATCAGTTCTTCGGGGTGTCTGTGAATGCACACTGATGAGTTCTGTGCATGCATGAGAGCCGTTCTTGGAGCTTTCAAGCTAATTGGACAAAATCAAATGTTAGACATCTATCTATCTATCTATCTATCTATCTATCTATCTATCTATCTATCTATCTATCTATCTATCTATCTATCTATCTATCTATCTATCTATCTATCTATCTATCCCAATAGCATGATAAATCAAGGTTACCTTTGTATTCAGAACAAGTAGCAGATCGAGTAGCACTTTTTTCTTTTTATTATTGTTGAACTTCCATTTCATAAGTTTAGCATTAACTGAAACAGACTTCTCAGCATCTGTTTGTTCACTGTGTTTGACAAACATTCATCAGTCTTTCAGTTGATAGAAAAGACATGGGAGCCTAAGGAAAATGAGAACTAACCTTGTGTTGTGTTCTTTCTTTACAAAATATTTACCTCTACACTGTAAGGGGAAATATGCTGGGCAAATTCCCAGAACTAGATCAATTACCAGAAGATAATCAGTCTTCTGCAACATGGGAGAATAGTTTTCTAACAGCATCTCCTAACACTTCTATAGTAGTCAAATACAAAACAGTATTGTGTCCAGATATATCTGAAGACCTGAATGCAGGACATTAAATGCTGTAGTTTCTGATTAGCAACAAAATATCTGGCCGCTGAATTTTGCTAAGCCACAATTAGACAACAAGATGGAATATCATACTCAAGGGTATTTAGGACTGCTAACCATTATTTGTAGAATTTGAAGGCAGCAATGACTTTCTTGTGCATTGTTTTTTTCTTTCCTTATACATGAGTATAAGGCTTGTAAATTGGTCAAGCAAGTATTAATTTGCCATAATTTATTGGTCCCTTTGAACTGGTGTCTTTGATTCTCAGATTTATTTTTATCTGTAGGGGTACACAGAAAGAGCCTCGTCGAAAACTGTGGTATTTTTGAACCACAATTGGGCATACCCTGGTAATGGCAACCTTGTGTTGCTGGCTAATATTTCTCACACTAAGTCAGGCAAAAGGAACTGCAGAATGAACTCGCCCAAAAGTTGCCTTTATTTTCACAGCTTCATATCTGGCCTAGATACAAAAGAAGAACTATCTGTAAACATTTTGTTTTGATTAATGACTATGAAAAATATTTTATTGAATTTGAAATAGAAAATATTTTATTAATAGCCTTTACCCGTTTCCCACAAGTTATTCATTTCCACAAATTATTTAGTTTGTCATATTCAGGTTGATGAAATAATTAACTGGGAAGGAATCTAAGTATGTAGCTATATGTATATACATCCAAGCACTTAAGTGTGTATGTATGTGCACACACACTCACTATCTATACATGTACAGTAAAACTTCTACTTACGAAAAAAAGTCCATTCTGTAGGCTTTTGCTTAAATTGGTTTTTTATGTAACTTGAAGCAAACCCAAAGGAAAAATGAATTTTTATGTAACTCGAAGCAAACCCATAGGGAAAAGAATCTTTATGTAACTCAAAGCAAACTCATAGGAAATCGTGTAAATTGGGACATGGTTTTAGCACAAAATCATTATGTAAGTCGAATTTTATGAAACTCGAGGCATATGTAAGTCGGGGTTTTATTGTACTGTACTGTATGTGAGAAGAAGGGATATTTTCTTCCTACTAGTTGGCAGATTATAATTCTAAATGTCAAGACTCTTTAAAATAATACAGCATTTTAAAGTGTTTCTAAGAATATATTGCACAGTCAATGCATAAAACTACAGAATGAACTGTGAAAGACTTACTTTAATAATAATAATAATAATAATAATAATAATAATAATAATAATAATAATAATAATAATAATAATAATAATAATAATAAGAATAAGAATAAGAATAAGAATAAGAATAAGAATAAGAATAAGAATAAGAATAAGAATAAGAATAATAATAGAATAAGAATAAGAATAATAGACGAAAATGGCTAGATCCAAACTGAGCTTGTCACACTTCAGTCCCACTGAAAACAATAATGTGTGTGTTAATCATCACAAGAGTTTGTTGGACTATTACTTCCTTGTGACCCTTCCTGCTGATTTGCACTTGGTTATCAGTGTTAATCAACTATGCTGGAGGCTACGTTAATGCAGAAAGAGGTGTGCAGTTTGGGTTTGCACAGGCACATGCATAGTTCAGTATGTATGTAGTTATGCATGGTTGAAAGAGATATGGGGAAGGGGAAGCTTCGATCCCATTTTTGTGAGCCACACACCTTACTGGTACAGTATGTTGTTCTCCAGGCCACAGTCTGCTGCCACACAGGAGAAAATATATTATCTGATATTGGAATAAAATTTGATCCTGGCTGGATCTCACCCAAGAATTCGTAGGGCTGCAGATCTTGCCTAAGGTGATCGCCTGCAGAGTAAGTAAAAGCTCACTCTTGTTCTGTTGCCTTGGCCAGGTGACCTCAGTGATCTCAAGTCTGCCAGAACCTCCACCTGTCACTTCTCCTCCCATTGCCAAGCAGCCCACACCATCAGAAGAGAAACTCTCTTTGCAAACTGAGCTTACTGAACCAAAAGAGACATTGCCATCTGCTTCAAGTGGTAAGACTAGTTATTTTTCCCCATACGTTTGCTGGTTGTCATATTTAAACAATAAAAATACAGGTACATACAATTTTAGATGAGACTATTCAGTTTCTATTTGTAATGTTGTGCAGAAAAGTGGGAAAGGGGAAATCCTTGAGTGTTGTGTACTCTTCATAAAAGCAAGTACAGTAATACCTCGGATAATGACCAAACTTGGTTCCACAAGTCTGATTGTTATCTGATTTTTAGCGTTATCCGATGCATACATCGGATATCGCTTAAAAAAGCCATCTGCCTCTGGAAGGGGCGGAGGACCCAATCCGCGCTGTTTCCGATGTCCTCCGACCTACCCAGGCGCTGGTGCAAGGCAAAACCTGCTGCTGAGGAAGGAGTTTCGCTGGCATTTTGCCTTGCACCAGCCCCTGGGTAGGTCAGGGGACGTCGGTAACAGCACGGACCGTGTCCCACGCCCTCCCCAGAGGTGGCTGGGGGAGCGGAGCGTCCAAAATGGAAAAAAAAAGTCAGTTGTGACCAATTTTTCCTGCCCATTTTGGGCTCTCTGCCCCCACCAGCCACCTCTGGGGAGGACAGAGGACCTGATCCGTGCTGTTTCCGACGTCCTCCAACCTACCCAGGTGCTGGTGCAAGACAAAGATAGCGATTTTCCCCCGGCCCCAAACAGCGTGAAAAGGTAAGAGATCAAACACGATGCATCGGATAACGCTAAACGGTCATTATCTGATGCAATTGTTTTCCCCAAATAGCTGGTCATTATTCGATTTGGTCGTTATGCGATGCAGTCGTTATCTAAGGTTTTACTGTACTTACAGGCTTTTGAGAGCTCCCCATCTTTCCATCAGATAAGTTGTTGCAACTGTGGATTCTATTCACTTTTTGCCAAGTATGTCATTCAATGTTCTGCATGATTATTACTAATTCATTTATACTTTTTCTGCACTGTACACAAAATACCAGTATGTAGCCTGAAGAAGTGGCATTTCAACAATGAAAGCTTGCTGATTAATAGATTTTAGTTGTTCACTAAACATATCACCTCTTCCTACATTTCAGACTCTGAAGTTATCTGTGACATGCTTTTATTGAATCTGAACACCAAGCATGTGGTTTTTCTTCTCCTATTTACACATAGTTCTGCACAATCCTTTTTCTTTTTCCACCGTAGCTGGAATCAAAGGTGAGAAAGGGAACGCTGGAGAAAAAGGTGAACGTGGCCCTAAAGGAGACTCTGGACTTAGTGGAGTATTGCCAGAACACAGTGCCAAAGGGGAAAAGGTAAAATGATAATAGTTAGCAATTGTTATATGTTTTTACCCAACGTTGACAAAACTATGGGTATCCTTGTAGAAGAAAACAGGGCCAACACCTGTCATTTTTATTTTTTTATTTTTTTGGCATCAATGATCTAGTTTTATTGCCTGGCCACTCTTCACTTCTTACCCTTTGTGTCTTGCCTCATGCCAGAGGTTTTGCCAGCATGAAGAAAATTGTGGTTTTCTTTGAGCAGTGAAGTGAAGCTCACAAGAGCTGGACATTAAAAACAATAACCCAGTAATGGTTATTTTGCCATAATTCTCGTGTGTGTGTGTGTGTGTGTGTGTGTGTGTGTGTGTGTGTGTGTGTGTGTGTAGAAGACACACACAGAGATAAAAAAACCTTTTTAAATTGTAGAAACAAGGAGAGCCCTAAAAAATGTGGAAGAGTAATCATGTCATGCCATCACACCTTTCCATCCTCTTTAAGTTGATCCTTGTAGCCATGTTTAGTGCTGGACACATGAATCTGGAGCATCAGCTAAAATTTGGAAGACAGCTTTCCTATTGATTTTCTGGGAGAAGAATAGTAGAACATCTTAGGAGATGTATATAGAAATGTGTGAGACCTGGGTTTCATGTGAAAATTTGTATACTTTCACGTGTTGAGATTGCAAGACCTGTACTCTGAAGGTTTCTTTTTGTTGTTGGGACAAAACTGAAGTTTGTGAGATGAGACTTGGGTTCATAGTAAATATATTCATTGGCCCATCTTTTAACACAGGTGTGGGTAACTTGTGGCCCTCCAGACCTTGTCGCACTGTAGATCACATCTTCCTTTGCCACACCCACTAAAATGGATAGGAGTTGCTGTCCAGCTACATTTGGACAGCCAAAGGTTTCCCACCCTGAATTTAAAATATGATTTGAGCATACCTTTTCTTTGCTTAGCTTGTTATCAGTGTATATTTGTTTCCAAGTACAAGTGATGCAACCTCATTTTGCTGGATTGCTTATAGTTATGTCATACTGAAGTGTTTTACCTATTACTTTTCAGGGAGAAAACGGAGAGCCAGGTGTTAAGGTGAGCATGGCTTTTGTACCGTTTAATTTTAATAGCACTTTCAAAGTACTGTGTTAATTTATTCCAATTGCTTTTTGCATTGGATCATAGATTATAGCCATTCTATATACCAATGATGGTGAACCTTGGCACTCCAGCTGTTCTTGAACTTCAGTTACCAGAAGACCAAGTCAGCACTCTTGCTTCTGAGAATTGAGGTTCAAGAACAGCTGGAGTGCCAAGGTTTGCCATCACAGCTATATACCAAAGGTAGGCAATTTTAGCAGGTCTAGGAGCATTTTTGCTTCTCCAGAGCAAACATGGACCCTACTCTTCCCAAAATGATTTTTTCATATTTTGTTCAAAACCAGAAGTAATCAGATGATCATTTCTAGCTTCCCTGGTGGCTTAGTGGTTAAGATGCTGAGCTTGGAGACTGGAAGTTTGGGTTTTGATACCTGAGGGCTGCACTTAGGGACATGAAAGGACCCTCATTTGGGCATTCCCTGAGTGGAGTTTCTCCAGCAAAAATCCTATCAACCCAGAATAATCTCTGACATGAAATTAATATTATAGTTTTGAAAAACAAGCAGCAGAAAAGCCCTCCCTCAACACTAAAGCAAGTCTTTGTGCATCGAGAGAAAACTCCCAGGATTGGAATCTCCCTTTTTGAACAAAAAACACACCACAACACCCCAAAATTGGATGGACAGGTCCAGAAGGGTTGGGTAACTTGGTACCTCCAGGCCACATTTCCTATCTTTGCTAAATATGATTAGTGGACTTATTTTCCCAAGTGCAAATTTGTATGTGTATGAAAAGGCATCATCCAGGGGTTCCTGTTGCCTTTGAGATAATGTGTGTTGCTTTTGTCCATGAAAAAACAAAGCTATAAGTGCTATTTTGAGTGTGGACATGTGTAACAGTTTCCAGCAATATGACAAATGCCCCAAAGATCACTTCCTCCTCAAAACTAGGACTGACCTTTTATTAACAACTTTTTCAGAGAGGTTAGGGATTTGAATGTGGAATAAAGAGTAACAAAAATGTATATGTAATTAGATCTCAAGTGGTGTATAAAAGAGAAGAGCAGCAATGCTGTCTTGAGAAAGAGAACTAATGAAGCGAGTCAACAGGTCCTTACCTCCAGCCTCAATAAGCACAAATAGAAATGATGTCTGGGTTTTCCCCCATTTGACTTATTTTCTTCCATACATCTAGGGAAATGCAGGCTTTGGCTATCCAGGCTCTAAAGGACAGAAAGGTGAACCTGGTGCTAAAGGGTCTCCAGGACCCTCTGGGCCCCCAGGCACCCCTGGGACCATCGTGAGGCATTCGGATGGCTCTGTGGTAGAACACATTGCTGGGCAACCAGGACCCATTGGCCCTCCAGGGTTACCTGGGAAAGATGGCCTGCCTGGAAAGGATGGAGAGCCGGTGAGTAAACTTGTCACACAGTTGAAATGTTTGAAATGGTAGCTGTGTTAGTCTGTGTTTCAAGCATATCAGAGAGTAAACAAAGCAAAAATGTAGCACTTTTAAAGTGCTGACATATCTCTCGGAGCTCCAACAGAAGCTGACAGCAATGCTTCAAGCATCAGTATAACATCAAGATTCAATGCTCTGTACCATTATAGTCCCTGCTAAAAATATAATTTTAGCAAGCAAGTAACTGAAAATCAACCATTAATTGATAATAACAGTTTTGTATTATAGCCTCCAATGCAGAGCTGGCTAAGTAATTGTGGTCCAAATTCCTTAGCCAGCACTGATTCAAAAGTGCTACATTTTTAATGGGAGTTCCAGATGTAAATAATTTTTACCTACTAATTTATGTTAATAATGAAATTGTTTATTTATAGGTATAAAGACAAAGAAACATTTCATTATTATTCTGTCAAATCACTTTCCTCAAGTCACAAGTGATTTGGCAGCATATAAGTATTTTTAGGGGGGGAAACCCAAACAAAGAAAAAAAAACACGCTGCAGCACTTTAAAGACTAACTGCTATATTTTTAATATGAGCTTTTCTGGATCAAGTCCACTTCATTAGACATATATATTTTATTTCTGCTGTGTGTGTTTTTGTGTCTGCTGTCTCTAAAATACATTCATCTGTTGGATACCCATCACAAAGGTTTGAATATTAGCCAGAGTTTCTGGGACATTATCAAATTTGATGCACAAATTGTTATATGCTGCTATGTGTGTTGTATATTATATTTTGTTATATTTTATCCCTTCACAAACTTTCTCTTTCACAACATGTCTCACAGAACAAAGAATGTGCTCACACAGTAATACAAAGGTTAAACCAGGGTTCTCCTTCGTATAGTTTGTGAATCCCCACTATTGGGTTATGCGCCTGCGCAGAACACCGATCGGAGGCTTAAAAAGCTCATTGGTCAAAGGTTTTGGCGGTAAGACCGCCCACCGTACCGCCCACCCTGAGGCGCCAGTCCGCCATTTTACATCAGTTCTCTTCTTTCCGCCTTAGCAGCAGGACGATCGTTGAGAGCTTCCTCAAATTTTTTCGTCTTTTCTGAGGGAAAGTCTTCGACGAACTTTAACAATTTTTTCGGCAATCTTGTCCTTTGGGCAGGATTGCACCCCGGTGCTGTTTCTTCCTTCTGGTGGACTCAGTTACCTACTCACTCCGGTCACCGTTTCCCCCCTCAAGGGGGTGGCGGCTGGCCTGCCCTTCGTGGTGCTCGCCTTCTCGAACCTTCCGCCGGGAATTTTTTTTGATGGCTGCAGCCTTCAAGCAGTGTTCTGCTTGCCTCAAGAAGTTCCCTGCCTCTGACGGGCATAGCCTCTGTCTTTTCTGCCTGGGAGAATCACACCAGAGCCAATCCTGCGCTCACTGCAAGAACTTTACACGATTTGCAGTTCAGAACCGGAGCAACCGGTTGAAAGCGCACCTTATGGAGCTCGCTTTGGCTCCCGCCGCGGCTGCTTCCACATCCGCTGGTGCCTCTCAGCCCTCTTGGCCTCTGCTGCTACCTTCTTCTTCCACCCTCTCCATCAGAAAGAAGAAAAAGAAGGAGAAAAATGGGGAGAAGAAGAAGAAACATAGGTCGGAGGAAAGGCGATCACTCCCACCTATGCCTCGCCCTCCTATCTCTCCAGGGCCTTCGCCTCCCTTTTCGGTCGCGAGATGTCCTTCACCCGGATCCTCGATGTGGGGCGGACAGTCCTCTTTGGGATCTCCTGCAAAAGGTCGCAGGGCTGGGGTTCCAGCTCGCCCACTCCAGGTACTCTCTTCTCCGCCTCGTGAGAGGGGCCATCCACGCACGAGGCAGGCATCTGTCTCTCCGAGGCCTAGGACTCCGACAATAGACAAACCGGCAACCACCATACCGGCCACCGTTTCGTCTCCTATTATTCTGACCACCATTTCGCCTGCCACCGCAAGCCCTAGGGATGTTGGTCCTGCTGTCGCTCCGCCGACCTCTCGAGGGTCGAGCGTTCGTTCCGCTGGCCCACCCATATCGTCTTGGTGTGGTCCAGACGTCAATGCGGTGAGCTCCCAGCCCGTCGACCTGCCCAGGCCGTACTGGCGTGGTCCCGACGTGGATACCAGGATTCCTCCCTCGTCCTCCGATGATTCCAGCGCGTCTTCGGAGGAGGACGAGGGAGACGTCGATGCCGACAAGACGCCGGATCAGGCTATCGGCGCGATTGACCCACCGCGTGGTGAGGATCAACGCTCCCTTACGGCGATGCTCACTCATTTGGGGACCGCTCTTAATCTGAAGGTGGACCAACCGCCACTGGAGGGCGAGGACCAAATGACCGCCAAACTGGACAAAAAGGCGATTTGACCGGTCCACATCACCATGCTTCCTTCCATGCTGACGTCAGCGAAGGCAACATGGAGGAAGCCGGTGTTGTCGCAATCCGTTTCGACCAGACTCGACGGAATGTATAGGGTCTTGGACGAGAACGTTGAGTTTCTCCAGGCGCACCCTTTGCCGAACTCTTTGGTGGTCAAGGCCTTCCAGCATAAAACGGCCATCAGTGGTTTTCTGGTACCTTCGACTCCGGAAGGGAAGAAACTGGACGCGGTGGGCCGTAAGTTTTACGCCACCGGTTCCCTCTTCCTGCGAGCCGCTAATTACTCAGCGGCCATGGGCCTCTATCAGTCCCACCTCTGGGAGCAAGTGAAGATCCTTGCTGCAAAACTGCCTGCCAATGCCCAGAAAGAATTCGACTCTCTGGCTGCAGAAGGAGACTTTCTGGCAGAACAGCAGGTGCGGACTGCCAGGCACATCAACGATTATGCGGCCAAGGACATGTCTTCTGCCATTCTGCTCCGTCGCCATGCTTGGCTCAGGGGCACTTCTCTCGATGACGCCATGAAGAAGCTCATCGAAGAGTTTCCATTTGATGGGCAAGACCTGTTTGGACAAGACACCGATAAGGTGCTTAACGAACTGCGGCAAACGAATTCGACGGCTAAGTTCCTGGGACTCACCTCGCCGCTCAGCCTACCAAACCGCAGTTCCAACCCTTTACGCATCGATATCGGGGGAACCCACAGCAACAGGGCGGCTCGACTGACCAGCCCAGGCCCAGTTTCTACAAACAGAGACGCCAACACAAGCCTCGCTACCAACCTTACGGACAGGGCAAGCGTTCCGACGCAAAATCCAAGTCCTGGGTTTGAAGCTACGCAGGCCAAGGCTCTTTCGCTCCACCTCCCGTACCTCCCCCTCCGGAACGTCCTCCAGGTGTGGTCAGGCATCACGACCGACCGGTGGGTCTTGAAGATCTTGTCCGCTGGTTACACCATCGAGTTTGTGCGAGTGCCTCGGGTAGGAAGACACCGTTTCACCACCTCGTCCTCCCATTTGGAGGAAGAAATCTCGACTCTTCTGTGCAAGGGAGCCGTCGAGCGGGTAACACTGACCGATTGGGACAACGTTTCTACTCGAGATACTTCGTGGTTCAGAAGAAGGACGGAGGACTTCGCCCAATTCTGGACCTGCGCCGCCTGAACAGGTGCATCCACACCAGGAAGTTCCGGATGGTGACCCTGCAGACCGTCCTCCCCCTCATCAACAAAGGGGACTGGTTCACAGTGATAGACCTCAAGGACGCTTACTTCCATATCAGCATCCTTGAGGAGCACAGGCGGTTCCTCCAGTTCCGAGTCGGAAACTCTGTGTACCAGTACCGGTGCCTACCGTTTAGTCTGGCTACGGCACTGAGAGTCTTCACCAAGTGCATGGCTCCGGTGGCTGCCTTCCTCCGTCAGAAGGGGATCAGGGTCTTCCCGTACATCGACGACTGGCTGATTGTCTCCCCCACCAGCTCGTCGTCCATTCGGGACACGCAGTTCACGGTTCACCTCATGGAGAGTCTTGGCCTCAGGATCAACTTTGCCAAATCAAAGTTGAATCCTTCTCAGCGCGTCGAGTACATTGGAGCGGTACTCGACTCGCTAGTTACCAGAGCCTTCGCCCCCCAGAAACGCTTACTGGACATTGCACAATGGGTAAGCGATTTCAGGAACAAGCCCTTTATCAGGGCGAAAAAGGCACAGAGACTTCTAGGCCTCATGGCCTCAATGACGGCAGTAATTCCTCACGCCAAGTTAAAGTTCCAGTCCCTGCAGTCATGGCTCCTCCACGAGTTCGACCCGCTCAGGGAGGGCCAGTCCAAACAGCTGACTCCGTCTCCAGAGCTGATAGACCAGCTACTGTGGTGGACGATGCCGCTCAATGTGGCCACAGGAAAGAGTTTTTACCCCCCCCACAACCCTTGTTGCAGGTTCTGACTGACGCAAGCAACCTTAGCTGGGGGGGCTGCCTGCGGGACTCTTGACGGTCAACAACGTTTGGTCACCCCACGAGATGGTGCACCACATCAACTATTTGGAGCTGCTGGCCATTTGGAAGGCCCTACGTTCCTTCGAGGCTCTGCTCACTGGCAATGTGGTTCAAGTGGCCTTGGACAATACCATACCTGAACAAGCAGGGAGGGACAAGGTCCACCATCCTACTTTACCTTGCGGTGCAACTCTGGGAGTGGTGCCTGGAAAGACACATCTTTCCGATTGGTGTACACATTCAGGGCAAGCTGAATGTTCTGGCCGACCACCTCAGCGTCTCACCTCGACGACCCACGAGTGGGAACTGGACAACGAGGTGTTTCCGTCCCTTTGCGGGACTTGGGGGACTCCGAGTATCGACCTCTTTGCATCGGAGTCCAACAGAAAATGCCACAGGTACTGTTCCAGAGTAGGCATCGGACTGAACTCCGAGGGCGATGCCTTCATGAAACGGTGGGATCAGGACTACCTCTACGCCTTTCCCCTGTTCCCTCTGGTTCAGAAGGTCACCAAAAACAAAACACAAACAGCACCCAGCCAAACACCACAAAAACAACAAAAAATACACCAAAACAAAACACACACACACACACACACACACACACACACACACACACACACACACACACACACACACACACACACACACACACACACACACACACACACACACACACACACACAAAATAAATAAAACAAGGGAACTTACCAGCAGATATCCTCACTCCACGACGGCCGGAAACGAAATAAATAAAGAAACAGACTACTTACCGGAAGAAGCTCCACCCAGAGGCCACGAGAGAAAAAACAGTCAAAATACAAGAAAACACCTTACCAGCACCACCTGCTGGCCACAAAAGTAAAAACAATTCACAAAGACACAACAGCCCCAAACAAAAGGCCCCAACAGTAAAAACAAGTCAACAAAATAATACAAAATCACAATTTAACACAAATCACAAACATATGACAATAAAATAAAATAAAAACTTTTCAAAAATCCTGTGCTGAATCTTAACCTATAAAACCAAGTGTTCACCGTTGGAATTGGCTATACGTTGCTATGCGTCGCCCTACTGACCCGCACCCTTCCTTCGTGCGCACGGCCGAATAGCCTACGCAGGTCAACGAAGGATTTAAAAATCCGGCACGGGGGCCTCAGCCCCACAAACGGCAAGAAAGGGAAAGAACTTCACGTCCCAACAGTCACTGCGCCGCGGCGCGCCAGAGCCAATCAGGCTGAGAGGCTCTGGCACGGCGCAGCGTTCGGACACGCGCCGCAGCCAATCAAAAGAAAAGCATTTAAAAAAACGCATCACAAACACAAAGCACCAACCTATTACTACAAGCCCCAGCGTCCTGCGCGCTATGAGCGCGCAGAACGAGGAGGCAGCCGGCGCGCGAAAACAAAACTTAAAGAAAGCCGGCTCCGCCGCCATTCATCCCCACGGGCGAGCCAGCATGGCCCGTGGGGGAAGAAAATGAAACAAACCCGCCGCCCATGCTCTTCCGTTCGAAGAGCCAGCGGCGCGTGAAAAAAAATACAAACAAAAAACCCCCACAACTCCCCTTCTTCACCACGGGCCAGCAAGTATGGCCCACAGAGGAAAAATAAACCTCGGCCGCCGCTGCCCTTCCATTCGAAGGGCCAGCCACCGCGCCAAAAATAAAAACAAACCACCCACCACCCCTCCCCCGCAACTGCCCTTCTTCCCAACGGACAAACAAGCATGGCCCGTGGGAACGAAAGGCACCCTCCCCGCAACAACGCACCCTTCCCAAGGGCCATCCAGCATGGCCCATGGGATCAAAAGGCACCCCCGGCCGCAAGTTCCCTTCCTAACCACGGGCAACCAAGCATGGCCCATGGGAAGAAAAGGCACCCCCGCTGCAAGTACCCTACTTTCCCACGGGCCACCAAGCATGGCCCGTGAGAACAAAAGGCACCCCCCCTAAAAAAAGGACACACCAAAAAACAAATCAAAACCATTCAAAAACAGAAATCTAACCTTTAAAAAATAAACACAAACAAAGACAGGAAAACATACAACAAAAAACAACAGCCCCCCCCCAACAAAAACTCAACTCCCCCCAAATAAATAAATAAATAAATCAGAGTGCTTACCATGAAGACGTCTTCACTTCATGGAGACAGGAACTCGAATGACCAAAATAAAGGAAGTAACACTTACCGGAACTGAAACCCAGAGGACAAGAGGAGAATGGAAGAGAGGAAACAAAGTTCACCACCGCCACCCAGAGGCCAAAAGAAAAACGAGTAGAGGATGCATTCATGATGTGCTAAATGAGGAGTTCTCAACCTTTTCAAGTTGAGAGCCAGGACACACTCCCTCAGACAGCTTTGGGGGCCGGATGGCGATTTTGCCCTTCCTCCACCACATGGCCCTTCCAGGTGTGGTGTAGGAGTGTGGAGCACATGATAGATAAAGATAAATTCATAATTCCAAAATGCAGAAAATAAGTTTGCAAAACATTCCAAAATATACACACTACTCTCAAAAAATAAAAAATTACATAAATCACTTTAACACCAAATTAAATATAAAATTTAAATTTTTTTTTAAAAAAATTAAATTTGTATGAACAAAAATAAAATAAAAAGTCCGCCACAGCCGGACCCAGTGCAAATAAGCCACAAATTCAAAAAAACTTTAAAAACCATTAAACACAGCCCAGCACGATTTGTACAGGAAAACAAAAAAAAAAAACACCTTACCTGTCCAAAACATTTTAAAAATGCACGGCATTTTTTTTATTAAAAAAAAGCCCAAAAAAAGCCCGCCAACGCCGGGCAACCCATGCTAGTTTTAACTAAAATAAAAACGCAAAACATCTAAACACAGTTTAAAAACATTTATTGTAAAAAAAACGTACTTTCATATTTTTAAAATTATTACTTATGGTACAACTATTTTTTTAAAAAAACATACTAAAACATTATTTGGTTAAATAATTTTTTTTTTTGTAAAAGTATATCATCCTTTGTTTTTTTCTTAATCCACAAAAGCAAAAAACCAAACACAACTAATCACAGTTTATAACAGCCCGGCAAAAAATAAATAAACATATTAAAAATTTCAAATATAGACTAGCCTCTCCTTTACAAACATTAACAAAAATAAATAAATACAAACACCATTTAAAACAGCCCGGCAACGCCGGGCAACCTCTGCTAGTCCTGTATAAGTTCATACCTTGAAGTCTCACTCCTATGTCTGGTGAAGTGGACTTGATCCACAGAAGCTCATGTTAAAAGTATAGCAGTTGGTCTTTAAAGTGCTGCAGCGTTTTGTTGTTGTTGTTCTTGTTGTTTCCCCTGATATGCCTGAAACACAGACTAACATGGCTACTATTCCAAAAAATTCATATAAGTATTATTGATTTTCTATATAATTTTTTCAGCTTCTCTTCTTTTTACCCGGCATATTTGTTCCTCCATTTCTTTCTAACTTGTCTCTGTGTGAATACTGAGGGCCTCATTAATTAGTGTTCTAGCTGTTATTTATTTTTACTTGTGAAGTTATCAAAGTAACACCCTCCCCTTTCCCAACTTTGCCCAGTCGTCTGTCTTTTCTTGACAACTTTATGTCTAAACCATTTTCAATACAGAGATTGTTAGACATTACTATCAGTGTTCTCTCTTAAATGCTGAAAAGCAAAGTGAACCTGTGATGTAAGGCTTGATTGAAATGACAGTGCTGAATTACAGTATTCTGAACAAATCTGGTTTTTGCTAACTAAATATCCTTTATTCTTGATAGGGAGATCCTGGTGAAGATGGTAAACCAGTAAGTTATACTATTTGAATTTCACACCTTCCAGTTAAATACTGAATGTTTAATTGGTAAAATTATAAATTAATTTACAATATTAACTTCTTTAGTACTACTGTATGTGATACTATTTTGTTTTTGAAGAAAACTAAACTAAAGGGCAAACTTACATGTGTTTACTTAGTTGTAAGTCATGTGTTTTTCAGTAGGACTTTCTTCCTAAACATTGTAATTATAATTACAACCAATATGTATGTTGTGTGAAGAATTCCTCAGCAGCTGTTTGATTTTAATCAGATACAGACACATAGACACCTGATATTGGGGCAGGAGGTCTTGATGTTAAACCCTTGATACAGTACACTCTTTCATATGTATGTGCATATGCATGCGTGCACGCATGCACGCAAACATCAGCAAATGTTATGAATTCTTGCATATGATTTCTGATAATATCCAGGCCTGTTGTTGCCACTTATTTACCTTGTTTGTTGCAGGGTGATGTTGGTCCGCAAGGATTTCCTGGTACCCCGGGTGAGCCTGGACAGAAAGGTGAAAAGGTATGGGCTGTTGGATCACATGACAGTTGTTTGACTTATTTCCATTGAACTCAGAAATGCAGTGCACAGTAGCATGTTTGAGCTCTTCAAGTAAGTTGCAAATGATCTCAGTTTTGTCATTTTCTCTCTGCACTTAGGGTGATCTTGGTGTGGGCGTAAGAGGTCCCCCTGGACCACCAGGACCACCTGGGAAACCCGGATCCAGTTCTAAATTGGACAAGCTGGTGAGTTAAAGATGCAGGGTGGAGCATATTCTTCATGGTACTGGCCCCCTCTGGATCACTGCTAGATAGTATCAAAATATTGTACCACAGTGAAGTTATCTGCATTTTTTATAGGCAGTACTATCACCTTCACTAATATTTTTTTAGGTTTGCATATCTCGACTTCTGAACTTTTTACATTTTTGATTTGCTGTGCTCTTAAAGGTCTCAATTGATTTTGCCTAATTACTGATGGCATGTATTATTGTAATCTGTCTGGGGTATCAGTAGGTTTTTGTCACAAAAACACTAGATAATCTAATGGGAAGGCAGTAATGCTTTTCATGAATGCATCATGTACCAACTGTGTGTGTGCGTGTGTGTGTGTGTGTGTGCTTGTGTCTGTGACTGTGTCTGTGTCTCTGTGCGCACGCATGACTGCGTACTGTCATGTTATTTAACTCATACAGTTCTTCCTCTAGAACTGCTTGACTATTTTAGATTTACTTTTCTTACAGACATTTATTGATATGGAAGGGTCTGGCTTTGGAGGTGATTTGGAGAACCTACGAGTATGTACCTAAACTACATGAGCCGTTTAACTAGTGCTGCATTCAGTCTGCTTCTTCATGGGTGGTGGCTGTTTCTAGTTCAGTAGAATCTGCAGGTGACTGTCTTTGGGTGACGTGTGATCAGTTTGAATAGATAACCTTCTGTTTTTTTTTTGCTTTTCAGGGCCCAAGAGGAATGCCAGGACCTCCAGGACCTCCTGGTGTGCCTGGTTTGCCAGGACAACCTGGAACGTTTGGAACAAATGGCACAGATCTTCCTGGGCCACCTGGCCTCCCTGGGGTCCCAGGCAGAGATGGTAGCCCAGGACCCTCAGGGCCTCCTGTAAGTTGAAAGGGATTCTGGGAGAGGTTATGAAGGCCCATCATGTGAGGCCCATCATGTGAGACTGTCTTCACATCCTTGGTCCATTGTAATTTCTTTCTCAGGTTAGGTTGTATTTTAAAAATAGAGATATAGGTGAGAAGGAGTGTGGGTTCTAAAGATACGTTGCTGCCATGGGGTCTATAGGGGAGATCACCTTGGAGAGAGGTGTTTGAATAGTATTCTCTAGCTTGACATTGACTTGCTAATGTGAAAATTAAAATGAGATGATTCAAATAAACAGACGTTAAATTTGAAAGGTGAGAGCTATTTTTGGACGATGAACAAGATATGGTTCTTATCCATATCACTGCAGGTTAAGCTCTGCCTGTTTGCTTCCATCATGATTCCAACAACCATCAATGCCAGCAAGACTTGGAAGGTGTCAGCAAATATTAATAAGAGGCCTGACATCTTCCAGCAGAGATTCCTCCGCTGAATCTTAAAAATCTGATATTTTGATCATATTACTAATGAGAATGTGCTTCAAAGGAGTGGTTCATGCATATTGCATAATATGGTCATGTACAGAAGACTCCAACTGGTTGGTCACATCCTTTGCATGGAGAACAATCAGATCTCTAAGGTGGCAATGAGCCATATGCCGCCCCCCGGCATGCCAAATGACAACAAGGGTGACCCTTAATAACATAGAACACTGACGCAATATTTGAAGGCATTGTATACCACTTGGGAGGATGCCGAAACACTCTTCCAAGATCAAACATGCTGAAAAATCTTTGCTCTCTGATATGCCACATAGCCTGGGAGGATATCTGTCTATGTATAGCAGGGGTGCCCAAACTACAGCCCACAGGCCGGATCAAGTCCTCGATGCCAATTCACCTGACCCATGCCACTCCTGGAAGCAGAAGTAAAATGCACCCGTGCATGCGCAGAATGCTGCCATAAATGCATTCTGCACATGCACAGGACAAATTTTACTTCTGCTTCTAGTGCGAGGAACCAGCTGGGGCCAAAGACGCTGTTCGTGAGCTGCGCCTCCCCGCCCCTTCCACCGGCAGGGAAGGTAAAAGGAGCCCAGCTGGGGCCAAAGACGCTGTTCGTGAGCTGCGCCTCCCCGCCCCTTCCACCGGCAGGGAAGGTAAAAGGAGCCCAGCTGGGGCCAAAGACGCTGTTCGTGAGCTGCGCCTCCCCGCCCCTTCCACCGGCAGGGAAGGTAAAAGGAGCCCAGCTGGGGCCAAAGACGCTGTTCGTGAGCTGCGCCTCCCCGCCCCTTCCACCGGCAGGGAAGGTAAAAGGAGCCCAGGTGGGGCCAAAGACGCTGTTTGTGAGCTGCGCCTCCCCGCCCCTTCCACCGGCAGGGAAGGTAAAAGGAGCCCAGCTGGGGCCAAAGACGCTGTTAGTGAGCTGTGCCTCCCCGCCCCTTCCACCGGCAGGGAAGGTAAAAGGAGCCCAGCTGGGGCCAAAGACGCTGTTCGTGAGCTGCGCCTCCCCGCCCCTTCCATCGGCAGGGAAGGTAAAAGGAGCCCAGCTGGGGCCAAAGACGCTCTGCATGAGCTGCGTCTCCCCACCGGCGGGTGCTGTACTTGGGGTTTTTTTGTATGGGAGAGACTAAGGGTAGTTTGTTATGGGAGAGATTGCCAGGCCAGCCAGGGAGGAGAGGCAGCATTCTGTCCAGGGCAAGCAGGGAGGCTCCGGAGGCCAATATAGAGGTTGTGATGGGCATGGGGCGATATAGCGGGTACCGAGGGGCGGGCCGCACTCGGGGAACGCGGGGCAGATGCTTAGTATCTGTCCCTCGTTCCAGCTCCACGGTTACACCTCTAGGACCTGAGCAGCTGACCCAGGGTGACCCTGTCCTTAGGCTGCTGCTGATGAATGCCAGGTCGGTTTGTAATAAGGCCCCCCGATACAAGACTCTATTATGGGGGAGCGGGCCGACTTGGCATGTATTACTGAGACCTGGCTGAGACCAGAGGATGGGGTTCCTCTGTCAGAAATGTGTCCAGCTGGGTTCAGTACTTGGCACCAGCCTAGGGATAAGGGTAAGGGCGGTGGCGTTGCCATTATAGCCAGAGAGTCACTGGGAGTCACCAGGGCTACTGCTCCACAAATTCTGGGTTGTGAAGCCCTGCTTCTGCGTCTGGGCTCTAAGGGTCAGTTGGGAGTCTTACTCCTGTACCTGCCCCCTTGCAGGGTAAGAGACTCCCTGCCTGAGCTCCTCGAGGCCATCTCAGCGTTGGCGTTGGAGTTCCCTAGACTGATGGTTCTGGGGGACTTCAATTTACCCTCGCTGGGGACTGGCTCCGGGGTGGCTCAGGAGTTCATGGCTTCCATGGCAGATATGGACCTGATTCAGGTAATTCAGGGCCCGACCAGGGGCAGTGGCCACACACCAGATTTAATCTTTTTGTCGGAGCGGTGGCAGAGTGATCTGAGATTACGGAAATTAGACATATCACCTGTGCCATGGTCAGATCACTATTTGGTGGCTCTAGACTTCCTGGGTGCATCGCTTCACCGTAGGGAGGCAGGGCCTATTAGAATGGCCCGCCCCCGGCAACTGATGGATCCTGATGGATTCCAGAGGGAACTGGGGGATTTCCCTCTGGATCGGCAACACGATTCGCCCGAGGCACTGGTCGACCTGTGGGACAGGATGACAACAGCGGCCTTGGATGAAATCGCACCACTACGGCCTCTCAGAGCTCATCGAGCTAGGTCATCGCCATGGTTCACAGATGAACTGCAGGAGCTCAAACGGGCAAAGAGACGCCAAGAGCGCCGCTGGGTGAAGACCCAGAGAGACTCCAATTGGACACTAGCTAGAGCCGCTATTAGGGCCTATCTAGTGGCGATGGAGGTGGTGAGGCGACAATACTTCACCACCCTTATCGCCTCCGCTGATAATCGCCCAGCCACCCTGTTCCGGGTTACCGGGTCTCTCCTTGGCAGGGGGACCCCGGTGCCTGGTTGGCAGGGGTCGGCTGAGGACTTTGCTGACCATCTAGTGGAGAAAATCGATCGGATTCGCTCTGGGTTTAATCCTGGCGTGGATGGGGAGGGTCCGGAGGGAGTCGGAGCACAGTCTTGCCATGCCATCTGGGACTGGTTTGATCCAGTTGCCCCTGATGAAGTGGACAGGCTCCTTGCAGCTGTGCGCGCCACTACCTGCCCCTTGGACCCCTGTCCCACCTGGTTGGTGAAAACCTCCAAGGCAGTGACAGGTGGCTGGGTTGGGGCTGTGATCAATGCATCATTGCGGGAGGGGGTGTTTCCTGCACCTTTAAAACATGCTTTGGTGCGCCCCCTCCTGAAGAAACCTTCCCTCGACCCAGCTGTCCTAACTAACTATAGGCCTGTCTCAAACCTCCCCTTTTTAGGGAAGGTGTTGGAGAAGGCAGTGGCGTGTCGGCTGCAGGGGGTACTGGATGAAGCGGATTATCTGGACCCTTTTCAGTCAGGATTCAGGCCTGGATATGGTACCGAGACGGCATTGGTCGCACTGATGGATGATCTCTGGCGGGAGCGGGACGGTGGTCATCCATCCGTCCTAGCTCTTCTTTACCTCTCAGCGGCTTTCGATACCGTTGACCACGGTATCCTTCTGGAACGGCTCCGAGGTTTGAGAATCCAGGGTACTGTGTGGTCCTGGTTTTCCTCATTTCTGAGGGGTCGGTCCCAGTCGGTGTGGTTGGAGGATGAGCGGTCCAGCCCTAGGCCCCTCAAATGGGGGGTTCCTCAGGGCTTGGTGCTCTCTCCTCTCCTATTTAACATCTACATGAAGCCGCTGGGTGAGATCATTCGTTCCCATGGGGTGCGGTACCATCAGTACGCGGATGACACTCAGTTGTACATCTCGGCCCATGGGGACCCCAGTGATGCCGTCAAAGTCCTTTCCAGATGCCTGGTAGCTGTTGGGGTCTGGATGGGGGCTAACGGGCTACAACTGAATCCCAGCAAGACTGAGTGGCTATGGATAGGGGGTCCTGCGTTAATCCGGGAGCTACCATCGTTGGTTCTGGATGGGGCTATTTTGCCCCAGACAGACCCGGTGCGCAACTTGGGGGTCCTCCTGGATTCGCGGCTACTGCTAGAAGAACAGGTGGCGGCTGTGACCAGGAGGGCCTTCGCCCAACTTCGGGTGATCCGCCAGTTGCGCCCACTCCTGGACAGGGACTCCTTGCTCACGGTCACCCATGCTCTGGTTACCTCCTGACTAGACTATTGCAATGCGCTCTACATGGGGCTGCCCTTGACGACCATTCGGAGGCTACAGCTGGTCCAGAATGCGGCTGCTCGGGTGGTGATGGGGTGTGGGCGTTATGCTCATGCTTTGCCACTGCTCCGGGAGCTGCACTGGTTGCCAGTATGTCTCCGGGTGCAATTCAAGGTGCTGGTTTTGACCTTTAAAGCCCTATATGGTAGTGGGCCAGGTTACCTAAGAGACCGCATCGCCCTGAGGACGTCTGTCCGTCCAACCAGAGCGGACCGGAGGGGCTCTCTAATTGTTCCATCAACCAGAGGGGCTCGCCTCTCTGGCACAAGGAGGAGAGCCTTCTCCGTGTCTGCACCGGCCCTCTGGAACCTCCTGCCAACAGAATTACGTCTTCGGACGGAGTTGCTGCCTTTCAGAAGGGATCTTAAAACCTGGCCCCCAAGTGTGGGGTGCAGGTGGAAGGGTAACCACCATGGGGTGGTTGGTGTAGAGGAACTCTTCCCCATGGTGCCTTTCGATCCTGCAGCCCCTGCTTTTTAGGGGGTGGGTAGTCTTAATTTGTTTTTACTGTTTTAACTGTTTTTAGCATTGTGATTATATATTTGAAATGTTGTATTTATTATTGTATTTGTGAATATTGTATTTACATTTGTAAACCCCTTGGGTTGCCCTGGGGTTACGTTTATGTTGTTAGCCGCCCGGAGTCGGCCTTGTGTTGAGTGGGCGGGATATAAATTGAATAAATAAATAAAATAAATAAAATAAAACCATGTGTTTGGCCCGATCAGCTGTCCAGGGAGCATAGTCAGGCCCATGGCCTTAAAAGTTTGGGTACCCCTGATGTATATGTTAACCAGTGCAGACATCTGATAAGAAACAAAACAAAAGTAAACAAAAAACAAACAAACATTGTGGCACCTTATAGACTAACTGCTATATTTTATTTGAGCTGTTGTGGATCAAGTCCACTTCCTCAGAAAAGGTAGAAAACCTACTGATTTATTTTCTGGTGTTTTCCAGGGCCCTTCTGGTCTACCAGGAAGAGATGGAATTGCTGGACAGCCTGGAGAGAAAGGAGCAAGCGTATGTATCTATCTTCTGCGCAAGCTCCTTTGACAGAGTTATTCATAGTTGAAAAACAAATTTATTTTTCCTTTCCTGTTTCTAGGGAGAACCGGGAGAACTAGGCTTGCCAGGAGCACCTGGACCTAAGGTAGAACAGCTTACTTTCTGGAGAAATTGTTACATTTCCATCTTTTAGTTCTGAGGTGGCAAAATGGTGAATGGTAAAGACAGTTTCTTGCGAAATTAAGCTTTGAGTATATATACTTGGGTAAGGTAGAGGTCTCCCTTGCTCGGAAAGCAGTTGTATCCAACTCTAGGGGGTAGTGCTCATCTCTGTTTACAGCCCATAAGCTAGCGCTATCTGCGTCTGCAGATGTTTCTGTGGTCATGTGGCAGGCAAATCTGTCCAGGGATCTTCTTTAAAGATGAAGGCCCAGCCCAAGGGCAGTACCCCATCATTCTCCTTTCTCCTGCTCCTTTTGTATCTCACTCTCCTTCCCGCATCCTCCTTCTGTCAATCCCAGGTGTCCTAATCTTTCTTGTCCCTCCTTAAACTTCTTCCTCTCTGTCTCCACAACCATCATTCTTATTTCTTGCTCCTCCTCCCATTCCTCCTCTACCACCTCGAGACCCCTGGCTTCCTCCAAATGGTCATAATCCCAGTCCATGGGGGAAGTCGAGGTCTCAAAGTCTGGACCCTTGTCTGCAGGGGTCAACTGGACACCTCCTCTCTGGAGTCACCTCCACAAAGCCATTTCAAAAATCTCCCTGCCAGGGAAGCAGTGGGGGGCATCAGCAGGTTCACACCAGTTCTCCAGAACCTGTAGCAGAAATTCTGGCTGGCCCCACGCATCCAAGTTTTGAAATAAAGTAGTCCTAATTCGGGTGCAACGCAGGGCTTTCCCCCTGGCCACACCCGCCATACCACACCCACAGTGTGGCAGTACATTTTTTTGGAGACCACCACTGCAGGGAAGGTACTGCCTTTGGGGACATCACTCTGAAATCCATTTCAAAATAATATGTCCCTCAAAGAATGTGGAAAGTTGCAATATTGTGCCATTGAGAATAGAGAATTCTGGAGCAACCTGTGGTTCTCCACCTATAGCAGCATGTAATAATGAAAGAAATACAGGCTTTTACTTTAGATCCAAGGTGGGGAACTTGTCCCCAAACTTCTGCTGTGAGATGTTAACAAATTGGCACTCGTGTTATTCCTGATCATACTAGTGGGGCTCATGGAATACCTTATGGAGAATTTTTTTCTTGGACCTGGTCATTCTTCTACTATGTTCACAAAATTTCCATGTGCTACTTCGAGTCGCCTTCGGGCTGAGGGAAGCGGGATACAAATAAAGCTATGATGATGATGATGATGTGATATGTCCCCTTCCCCTGCATCCTTTGGGCAATCTAGTTATAGATAAATACCAACTCTGTCTACTTTATTAAGATAGAATTCTAAATAGATGGGAGAGGGAGAAAGGTGTATATTTTAATTCTCCTTCGTATAGTTTGTGAATCCACACTCATGGGGGTTATGCGCCTGCGCAGAACGGCCGATCGGAGGCTTGAAAAGCTATTGGTCAAAGGTTTTGGCGGTAAGACCGCCCACCGTACCGCCCACCCTGAGGCGCCCGCGCGCCATTTTACCTCAGTTCTCTTCTTTCCGCCGTAGCAGCAGGACGATCGTTGAGAGCTTCCTCAATTTTTTCGCCCTTCTGAGGGAAAGTCTTTTGGCAAATTAAATTTTTTTCTCGGTGATCTTGTCCTTTGGGCAGGATCGCCACCCCGGTGCTGTTTCTTCCTTCTGGTGGACTCAGTTACCTACTCGCTTCGGTCACCGTTTCCCCCCTCAAGGGGGTGGCGGCTGGCCAGCCCTTCGGGGTAACCGCGTTCCAGAAACTTCTGTTGGAAGAATTTTTTCTTTGATGGCCGCGGCCTTCAAACAGTGCTCAGCTTGCCTGAAAAAGTTTCCGGCTTCCGATGGGCATAGCCTCTGCCTTTTCTGCCTCGGAGAGTCTCATCAGAGCCAGTCTTGCCCCCACTGCAAGAAATTCACCCGTCTGGCCGTGCAAAACCGGAGCTACCGGCTCAAAGCGCACCTGATGGAAATCTCTCTGGCTCCCGTTGCGGCCGCTTCTACCTCGGCTAGCGTCTCTCAGCCTCCGCCGCCTTCGACCTCTTCTTCCGCTACCATCAAGAAGAAGAAGAAGAGGGACAAGAACGGAGACAAGAAAAAGAAGCGCGGGTCGGAGAAGAGGCGATCGCTCCCACCTACTCCGCACACCCCTGTGTCTCCGGGACCCTCGCCACCATACTCGGTCGCGAGATGTCCGTCTCCTGGGTCTTCCATCTGGGAAGGACGGTCCTCCTTGGGTTCGCCTGAAAAAGGACGCAGGGCTGGGGCTCCAGCTCGCCCACTTCAGGTACTCCCGTCACCGCCTTGTGGGAGGGCCCGCTCGCCTATGAGGCAGGCTTCCGTCTCCCCAAGGCCCAGGACTCCGACGCTCGACGACGCGGCGATCACCATGCCGGCCACCATCTCGTCGCCGATCCTACCGGCCACCGTTTCGTCGCCGACTCTGCCAGCCACCGTTTCGTCGGCCACCGAGGCAGGCTTCCGTCTCCCCAAGGCCCAGGACTCCGACGCTCGACGACGCGGCGATCACCATGCCGGCCACCATCTCGTCGCCGATCCTACCGGCCACCGTTTCGTCGCCGACTCTGCCAGCCACCGTTTCGTCGGCCACCGTTCCGTCGCTCCCGACGGTGGGGGACCCATCCCAGATGGAGTTCCTGAAGGGGATGTTTGAGGTCATGGCTCAGACTTTTGCCAACCAGTTCAAGACCTCCATGCCTGCGGCCTCTGCGGCTCCGGTACCGACCACCGCAAGCCCCAGGGATGCTGGCCCTGCTGTGGCCCTTCCGACCTCCCGAGGGTCGAGTGTCCACTCCGCTGGCCCACCCACATCGTCGAAGCGGTGGACTCCCATCCCGCCGGCCCACCCAGGCCGTACTGACGCGGTCCCGACGTGGATGCAAGAGTTCCTCTCTCGTCCTCCGATGACTCCAGCGCCTCTTCGGAGGAGGACGAGGGAGACGTCGACGCCGAACGGACGCCGGACCAGGCCATCGGCGCGGTTGACCCACCGCGTGGTGAGGATCAACGCTCGCTCACGGCCATGCTGACGCGCCTGGGGACCGCGTTGAACCTGAAGGTGGACCAGCCGCCACTGGAAGGTGAGGACCAAATGACCGCAAAACTGAATAGGCGTGCGGTACGGCCGGTCCATATCACCATGCTTCCATCCATGCTGACGTCGGCGAAGGCGACGTGGAGGAAGCCGGTGTCAGCGCACTCCATTTCGTCCAGGCTCGACGGCATGTATAGAGTCCTGGACGAGAACGTCGAGTTCCTGCAGGCGCACCCCCTGCCGAATTCCCTGGTGGTCAAGGCCTTCCAACACAGGACGGCCACCAGCGGGTTCCCGGTGCCGTCGACCCCGGAAGGGAAGAAGCTGGACGCGGTGGGCTGCAAATTCTATGCCACCGGTTCCCTCTTCCTCCGCGCCGCCAACTACTCGGCTGCCATGGGCCTGTACCAGTCTCACCTCTGAGAGCGGGTGAAGGCCGAGACGGCGACGTTACCTGCTGACGCCCAGAAACGGATCGACGCGCTGGCATCCGAGGGCGATTTCCTGGCGGAGCAACAGATGCGAACCGCCAGGCATATAAATGACTATGCGGCGAAGGACATGTCGTCTGCGATCCTGCTCCGTCGCCACGCCTGGCTTAGCGGCACCTCCCTCGATGATGCTATGAAGAAGCTCATCGAGGAGTTTCCTTTCGACGGGCAAGGCCTTTTTGGGCAGGACACGGACAAGGTCCTCAATGAAATGCGGCAGACCAACTCCACCGCCAAGTTTCTGGGGCTTACCACGCCGGCTCCGCCTGCCAGGCCGAGGTTCCAGCCCTTCACGCGGCGCTACCAGGGAAACCCGCAACAACAGGGTGGCCCCGTGGAGCAGCCCAGGTCTGGCTCTTAGAAGCAACAACGCCAGCACAAGCCGCGCTACCAGCCCTACGGGCACGGCAAGCGTTCGGACGCTAAGTCCAAGTCGTGCGTTTGAAACTGCGACAGCCGAGTCTCTCGCGCTCCATCTCCCGTACCTCCCCCTCCGGAACTTCCTCCAGGTATGGTTGGGCATCACGGACGACCGGTGGGTCTTAAAGATCTTGTCCTCTGGCTACGCCATCGAGTTCGTGCGGGCGCCTCGGGTAGGAAGACATCGTTTCACCACCTCGTCCCCTCATTTGGAGGAAGAAATATCAACTCTTCTGTCCAAGGGAGCCATCGAGCGGCTGGCCCCGTCCGATTGGGACAACGGCTTCTACTCGAGGTACTTCGTGGTCCAGAAGAAGGACGGAGGACTTCGCCCGATCCTGGACCTGCGCCGCCTCAACAAATGCATCCACACCAGGAAGTTCCGGATTGTGACCCTGCAGACCGTCCTTCCCCTCATCAACAAGGGGGACTGGTTCACAGTCATAGACCTCAAGGACACTTACTTCCATGTCTCCATCCTCGAGGAGCACCGAAGGTTCCTTCGATTCCGCATCGGCGATTCGGTTTACCAGTACCGATGTCTACCGTTCGGTCTGGCCACGGAACCGCGAGTCTTCACCAAATGCATGGCTCCGGTGGCTGCCTTCCTTCACCAGCGGGGAATCAGGGTCTTCCCATACATCGACGACTGGTTGATTGTATCCCCCACCAGCTCGTCGGCCATTCGGGACACGCAGTTCACGGCCCACCTCATGGAGAGTCTCGGCCTCAGGATCAACTTCACCAAATCGAAGTTGATCCCCTCTCAACGCGTCGAGTACATCGGAGCGGTACTCGACTCGCTTGCCACCAGAGCCTTTGCACCCCAGAAGCGCCTGCAGGACATCGCGCAGGGATTGAACGACCTACGCACCAAACCGTGCATCCGGGCGAAAAAGGCTCAAAGACTGCTAGGCCTTATGGCCTCAACGACGGCTGTGGTCCCTCACGCCAAGTTAAAGTTCCGGTCCCTACAGTCGTGGCTTCTGCACGAATTCGATGCGCTCCGGGAGAGTCAGTCCAAACGGCTAACTCCGTCCCCGGAGCTGAGGGACCAGCTGGTGTGGTGGACGACACCACTCAACGTGACAACGGGGAAGAGTTTTTACCCCCCGCAACCCTCGTTGCAAATATTGACCGACGCAAGCAACCTCGGCTGGGGGGCTGCCTGCGGGACTCTCACGGTCAACAACCCTTGGTCGCCTCAGGAGATGGTGCACCATATCAACTACTTGGAGCTACTGGCCATTTGGAAGGCCCTCCGTTCCTTCGAGAGCTTGCTCACGGGCAAGGCGGTCCAAGTGGCCTCGGACAACACCACGGCTGTGGCGTACCTGAACAAGCAGGGAGGAACATGATCCACCACCCTTCTTTACCTCGCTGTGCAACTCTGGGAGTGGTGCCTGGAGAGGCACATTTTCCCGATTGGAGTGCACATTCAGGGCAAGCTGAATGTCCTGGCCGACCATCTCAGCCGCCTCACCTTGACGACCCACGAATGGGAACTGAACGACGAGGTGTTCCAGTCGCTTTGCGAGGCCTGGGGGACTCCGAACATCGACCTCTTCGCATCGGAGTCCAACACGAAATGCCACAGGTACTGTTCCAGGGCGGGCATCGGTGTCAACTCCGAGGGCGATGCCTTCATGAAATGGTGGGATCAGGACTATTTCTACGCTTTTCCTCCGTTTCCCCTGGTCCAGAAGGTCCTCACCAGAATGCTTCAGCACAGGACCAGAGCCATCCTAGTGGCCCCAGCATGGCCTCACCAACCATGGTTTCCGCTGCTGTTGCGCATGTCATCTCAGTATCGCACGCTACCGGAGTCACCGACGCTCCTCCAAATGGAGCAGGGCCAGCTCCACCACTCGGACCTGCCCAGCCTCCACCTCACCGCGTGGAGGATAACCCCAGACTGTCCAGGATCCTGGAACTAGCCAGGCGCCCTTCCACAAGGAAGTCCTACGCTTCCAAATACAGACGCTTTTGTGCTTTCCTGGCATCCCAGCAGACCCCCCTCTCGCAGGTGGAACTGCAGGACGTCTTGACCTACCTCCTCCATCTGGCGGAGTCTGGTCTCAGCATCGCCTCCATCCGAGTACACCTCACAGCGGTGGTGGCTCACTCTCCAGCTGGCTCGCCCGCTTCTAGCGCCTTCTGCGACCAAGCGCAGTCAGGACTCCGACGGCCCAATGGTCACTCTCCACCATCCTTAACGCGCTCACCAGGACTCCTTTCGAGCCCATGGCTACCGCGGATGCTCGTCTCCTCACATGGAAGACGGCTTTTCTGGTGGCCATCACGTCTGCTCGACGAGCTGGTGAACTGGTCGCCCTGCGGGCGGACGCACCCTTTCTCCAGTTCTTCAATGACCGTGTGGTGCTCCAACCGGACATCACCTTCCTCCCCAAGGTGGTCTCCCAGTTTCATATGGCACAGACTATCTCCTTGCCAACATTCTTCCAGAACCCCGCTAACGCCCAAGAAAGGACTTGGCACATGCTGGATGTCAAACGGGCTTTATTGTTTTACACCAGCAGGACAAGGGAGTTCAGGAAGTCACAACGCCTTTTCGTGGCATATGGGGGCAAGTCCAAAGGTGAACCCATCTCTGCGCAGCGGTTCTCCAAATGGATCACCTCTACCATCTACTTGGCCTACGAGTCGGCATCGCTGCCCCCTCCACCGCATGTCAGGGCGCACTCTACCAGAGCGGTTGCAACATCCACGGCCTTTCTGGAGGGCACACCGCTTGAGGACATCTGTAAGGCTGCCACCTGGTCCAGACCTTCTACATTTGTCCAGCACTACAGGGTGGACACCAGAGCCACTGCGGACGCCAGGCTTGGCTGTGTCGTCCTCACTCGGGGGCTCCGGGCCCATCGTCCTTGACAGCTCACCCTGCCTGACCGTCAGCATCTTCATCGTGGGATCATCTCATCCAACTGCCCACCGACCAAGTAAGTGTGAGCTTGCTAATCTCCCATGAGTGTGGATTCACAAACTATACGAAGGAGAAAGTTCGGTTTCACTTACCAGTGATAACTTTCGTTCTTCGAGTATATAGTTTGTGAATACACACTACCCACCCTGCCTCCCCTCTTGAGCTGCACGGATGAGATCAATTGGTTTATCCTGTGCTTGGCTTAAGTATGGAACTGAGGTAAAATGGCGCGCGGGCGCCTCAGGGTGGGCGGTACGGTGGGCGGTCTTACCGCCAAAACTTTTGACCAATAGCTTTTCAAGCCTCCGATCGGCCGTTCTGCGCAGGCGCATAACCCCCATGAGTGTGTATTCACAAACTATATACTCGAAGAACGAAAGTTATCACTGGTAAGTGAAACCGAACTTTTTTCTGCTCTTTGAATACAACTGCTTGCAGTATTATTAAATGTACATTACATAGAAACAAACACAGTATAGATTAGTATTAAATTAATTATTAGCCACCTAAAATTCAAAAGAAGAGATCCATTTAATGAACGTGGTTTGTTGTTTTCTGTAAACTAAGCTGATGTAGACTTCAAAAAATTATTTAATCTAAAGCAAGGATTATCAACCTGTGGGCCAGATGTGACCCATGGCACCATTTCATGTGCCCCCCACCCCCACCCCCACCACACCAGGAAGTGCCATGTGGTGGAGGAAGGGCAAAATAGCTGCCCAGTTCCCGAAGCTGTCTGAGGGAGCGTAACTCGGCCCCTGGCGTTAAAAGATTGAGATCTCCTGGTTTAAAGATTCTGTGACAGAAACGTAAGATTTTGAGCATATTTTTAACGTTGTCTGGACTGTAGCAGATATTTCCTATATAGAACCAATAAATTCTTGCTTATGTAAGATGCTTATCTGTTTGAGCCACCAATGAAAATCTTTGTGCAAAGCATATAGGGGTATGCTAATCTGTTTCTGGAAAAGCAATAGTAGTTCTTATAGCACCTTAAAAATTAGCAAGCTTTATTTGGCATACATTTTCATGGATGTTAACAAATTTCTTTAGATTTCAATCCACTTCTTTAGATTTTAACTCCCCTTCCTTTGGTGTATCTAAATAAAAGGGCTGAAATCCATGAAAGATTATGTTGAATGACACTATTTGTGCCACTACATGTGTTGTTTTTAGGTTGTGAGCAATTTTTTTTCCACAGACACTGAACAGATCACAGTTTGGCAACCATCAGACTCAATATGACCAGTCTAAGGAATTCCCCCAGTTCTGTGTACGCCTCCACATTTCCTGTGCTAAAATTTGCACAGATATTTAATACACTGAGTTGGAAAGCTCTATGGCCGTGATGGCGAACCTTGGCATTCCAGATGTTCTTGGACTTAAATTCCCAGAAGCCCAAGCCCCTGTGAATCCACACGAATGGGTTTACTGTAATTCATCTTGCCCACGCCGCCCTCATCACTCCCGGAAGCGGAAGTAAAACACGCATGTACGGGCGCATTTTACTTCCACTTCTGGGAGTGACGTGTGGAGCGGGCCGGATGAATTGCAGTAAGCCCATTCGTGTGGATTCACAGGGGCTTAGGCTTCTGGGAATTGAAGTTTTATTTTTATTTATTTATTTTTCACGCTTATATACCGCCCACTCAGGTACAACCCAACTCAGGGTGGTTTACATAGCGGACAGCAAATACATAAAAGACACATGATAAAAAAGTTAAAAGTTAAAAAGGTTTTAAAAAAAACACCCCTAAAAGGTGCGCAAGAACCGAAGGGACCTTGGGGGAAGGCACACTTCTCTATACCAACCACCCAACGGTACCCCCATCCCCACCCGCACCCCAAACTTGGCCCGCCAGCCAGGTCTTTAGTTCCTTCCTAAAGGGCAACAACTCCGTCTGGAGACGCAGTTCCACAGGCAGGAGGTTCCAAAGGGCCGGTGCGGACACGGAGAAGGCCCTCCTCCTTGTGCCAGAGAGGCGAGCCCCCCTGGCTGATGGCACAATTAGAGAGCCCCTCCGGTCCGCTCTGGTTGGACGGACAGACGTCCTTAGGGCGATGCGGTCTCTAAGATACCCTGGCTCACTACCATGTAGGGCTTTAAAGCTCAAAACCAGCACCTTGAATTGCACCCGGAGACAAACTGGTAACCAGTGCAGCCCCCGAAGCAGTGGTGAGGCATGGGCATAACGTCCACACCCCATCACCACCCGGGCCGCCGCATTCTGGACCAGCTGCAGCCTCCGAATGGTCATCAAGGGCAGCCCCATGTAGAGCGCATTACAGTAGTCTAGTCTGGAGGTCACCTGAGCGTGAGTGACCATGAGCAAAGCATCCCGGTAAGGAGTGGGCGCAACTGGCGAATCACCCGAAGTTGGGCGAAGGCCCTCCTGGCCACAGCCGCCACCTGTTCTTCTAGCAGCAGCCGCGAATCCAGGAGGACCCCCAAGTTGCGCACCGGGTTGGTCTGGGGCAAAACAGCCCCATCCAAAACCAAAGATGGTAGCTCCCGGGATAACACAGGACCCCCTATCCATAGCCACTCAGTCTTGCTAGGATTCAGCTGTAGCCCATTTGCCCCCATCCAGACCCCAACAGCCTCCAGATAGCTGGAAAGGACTTTGACTGCATCACTGGGGTCCCCACGGGCCGAGATGTACAACTGTGTGTCATCCGCGTACTGGTGGTACCGCACCCCGTGGGAACGGATGATCTCACCCAGCGGCTTCATTTAGATGTTAAATAGGAGAGGAGAGAGTACCGAGCCCTGAGGCACCCCATATTTTAGGGGCCTAGGACTCGACCTCTCACTCTCCAACCACACCGACTGGGTCCGGCCCCTCAGAAATGAGGAAAACCAGGACCACACCGTACCCTGGATCCCCAATCCTCGGAGCCGTTCTGGAAGGATACCGTGGTCAACGGTATCGAAGGCCGCTGAGAGGTCAAGAAGAGCAAGGACGGACGGATGATCGCCATCCTGCTCTCGCCAGAGATCATCCATCAGCGCGACCAATGCAGTCTCAGTACCATATCCAGGCCTGAATCCTGACTGGAATGGGTCCAGATATTCCGCTTCATCCAGCACCCCCTGCAGCTGACGTGCCACTGCCTTCTCCAGAACCTTCCCCAAAAAAGGAAGGTTGGATACAGGTCTGTAGTTGGTTAGGATTGCTGGATCGAGGGATGGCTTCTTCAGGAGGGGGCGCACAAGAGCATGTTTCAGCAGTGCAGGAAATATCCCCTCTCGAAAAGACGCGTTAATTATAGCCCCGACCCAGCCACCTGTCACCGTCTTAGAGGCTTTTACCAGCCAGGCGGGACAGGGATCCAATGGACAATTAGTGGCACGAACCGCTGCAAGGAGCCTGTCCACTTCATCCGGGGCAACAGGATCAAACCGATCCCAGGTAACACCGCAAGACTGCGCACTGGCTCCCCCCGGACCCTCCCCGTCCACGCCAAGTTTGAACCCCGAGCGGATCCGATCGATTTTCTCCACCAGATGGTCAGCAAAGTCCTCAGCCGATCCCTGCCAACCAGGCACAGGCCCCGCCCTACCCAGGAGGGACCTGGTCACCCGAAACAGGGTGGCTGGGCGATTATCAGTGGAGGCAATAAGGGAGGTGTAGTACTGCCTCCTCACCACCCCCATCGCCACTAGGTAGGCCCTAATAGCGGCTCTAGCTAGTGTCCAATCGGAATCGCTCTGGGTCTTCACCCAGCGGCGCTCAAGGCGTCTCTTTGCCCATTTGAGCTCCCGTTGTTCTTCAGTGAACCACGGGGATGACCTAGCTCCACAGGCTCTGAGAGGCCGTAGTGGAGCGATTACATCCAAGGCAGATGTCGTCGACCCGTACCACAGGTCAACAATTGCCTCAGGTGAATCGTGTCGCCGATCCAGAGGAAATTCCCCCAGTTCCCTCTGGAATCCATCCGGATCCATCATTGCCGGGGGCAGGCCACTTTAATCGACCCTGCCTCCTTACGATGAAGTGTCGCCCCCAGAAAGTCTAGAGCCACCAGATAGTGATCTGACCATGGCACAGGTGTTATGTCTAGCTTCTGTAAACTCAGATCACTCTGCCACCGCCCCGACAAAAAGACTAAATCTGGCGTGTGGCCACTGCCCCTGGTCGGGCCCTGAATTACCTGAGCCAAGTCCATAGCTGCCATGGAAGCTATGAACTCCTGTGCCACCTCGGAACCAGACCCCAGCGAAGGCAAATTGAAGTCCCCCAAAACCATAAGTCTAGGGAACTCCAAAGCCAATGCCGAGATGGCTTCAAGGAGCCCAGGCAGGGAGTCCCTTACCCTGCAAGGAGGCAGGTACAGGAGTAGGACCCCCAACTGACCGTTAGGGCCCAACCGCAGGAGCAGACCTCACAACCCAAAATTTGTGGAGCGGTGGCCCTGGCGACTCCCAATGACTCCCTGGCTATAATGGCAACACCACCGCCCTTACCCACATCCCTAGGCTGGTGCCAAACACCGAACCCGGCCGGACACATCTCTGATAGAGGCACCCCATCCTCAGGTCTCAGCCAGGTCTCAATGATGCATGCCAGGTCGGCCAGCTCCCCCAAACTAGAGTCTTGTATTAGGGGAGCCTTATTACAGACTGACCTGGCATTCATCAGCAGCAGCCTAAGGGCGGGGTCACCCTGGATCAGCTGCTCAGGACCTAGAGGTGAAACCGGGGGTCCAGAACGTGGGACAGATACTAAGCATCGGTCCCGCGTTCCCCGAGTGCGGCCCACCCCACGGTTCCCGCTATAACGCCCCATGCCCATCACAACCTCTAAATGAGCCCCTGGAACCTCCACCATTAACCCAGACGGAGTGTCGCCCTCTCTTCCTGGCTGGCAAGGCCATCTCCCCCTCCCTCCCTCCCTAACCCACTTAAAGCATACCCTCTCACTCCCTCTACCCCCCCCCCCAACAGAACTCCAATGACGGGAGTCTCCTCCTCCCGGCCCTGGTCCAAGTGCTGTAAGGCCACGGGGGTGATGGGGGGGCGCTGCCCCTAAGGCCGCCAAGAAACCCCAGTTGGGGCCATAGTTCTCCTCCCCACCCTGGTCCACGCGGCATGAGGCGCGATGCTGCAGGGATGGCGAGGGGTGCCACTTTTGAGGCCGCAAGCAACCCCAGGTACGGCCAATGTTCTCCTCCTCTCCCCAGTTCTGGCAGCGCAAGGCTCGTGGCTGCCGGGATGGTGGAGGGGGCCGCTTTTGTGGCCGCAAGCGACCCCAGGTACAATCAACGCTCTCCTCCCCACCCCAGTCCTGGCAGCGCAAGGCTCGCGGCTGCATAGATGGCGGGGGCGCCATCTTTGGGGCCGCACACGACCCCAGGTGCAGCCGATGTTCTCCTCCCCGCCCCCGGTCCTGGTGGCACAAGGTCCTCCCTGTAGTTGCTGCGACGGACCTGCACAGCCGGGAAAAATATCCCCTTTCCGAAACCAGCCATGGGACGGAAGACAAACATCCAATGTTCTCAACGGCCTCCACTCCCGAAGATGAAACCGGCTAAGCAGTGGTGGAGGCGGTGGAGGCAGTGGAGGTGGCCTTGGAGCCCAACCAGGAGTCCAGTAGCCACCCTGCCTCAGGTGTTCTCGCCAGACTCCCTCCTGAAGGCAGTGTTCTCGGCAGGCCAGGGGCTGGTGGCTTTTACCTTCCCTCAGGCTGAAAGAAGCATCCCAGGATCAGCTGTGGCCTTGGTGTTCTTGGCAGGCCAGGGGCTGGTGGCTTTTACCTTCCCTCAGGCTGAAAGAAGCATCCCAGGATCAGCTGTGGCCTTGGTGTTCTTGGCAGGCCAGGGGCTGGTGGCTTTTACCTTCCCTCAGGCTGAAAGAAGCAGCCCAGAATCAGCTGTGGCCTTGGTGTTCTTGGCAGGCCAGGGGCTGGTGGCTTTTACCTTCCCTCAGGCTGAAAGAAGCAGCCCAGAATCAGCTGTGGCCATGAAGTTCAAGAACATCTGGAGTGCCAGGGTTCACCATCATGGCTCTATGGGTTGAGGAGGAGTCCTTTCAGTCTTGTGTTTCCATTGGTTCTGTTTGGAAATTCAAACCTGCTCAGTTTTGACAATTCTCTGGTCTTTTATTACTTCCCTGCTCTTTGTCCTCATCAGACATTCTTTCTTGTTTCTTTCCAGGGCAGTAAAGGAGAACCAGGGCTGCAAGGACCACCTGGCGAAACTGGCCTGGCTGGGCTTCCTGGGCCCATGGGTCCCCGAGGGTTGCCTGGTCCTCCGGGTCCCGCAGGCCCAGGTTTTGGTGCTGGATTTGTGAGTACTGACTTGAAATGATAGTGATGGATAAATCAGGATTAATAGAATATTTTATAATATTAATATTTTCTTAAAGTATTCACAAGCCTGCAAGTAATTTGCAGAGAGGAATGTTAAAAGATGCATAGCTATAGTCCAGGGATGGCAAACGTTTTAGAGCCTGAGTGCCCAAACAGAGGGGTGAGGCGAACTCTGTGCTGGGGAAGAGGGATGAAGCACTCCCATTGGGCTGCTGGGCAGAGGGGGTGAGCAAACTCTGTGCTAGGAGAAGGAGGAAGCACTCCTATTGGACTGCTGACCAGAGGGCCGGGGCGAACTCTGTGCTGGTGCAACTCTCTGTGTGCCCCTTCTGGCATGTGTGCCATAGGTTCGCCACCACTGCTATAGACTAACTGGCACTATTTCTTACTTAGGATGACATGGAGGGCTCAGGATTGCCATTTGTTTCTGCTCTTCCTGGAGCACGTGGACCACCAGGACCCCAGGTTACTGCTCCTTTTTCTGCATATTTTTTCCTCCAGGACTCTACTTATATGTCCAAATGTGGAAAACAAATTACTTTATTAGTAAACTTGCATGGACTGGGCAGCAATGTCACTATAACATTCTATGACTGAGAAATGGGAAGCTTCCTGTTTTAATCTTCCTTGCCTTTGAAGGGGAAGGGAGACAAATAAAGTCCCATTTGTTTTTAATGGTTTCTAAATGATGCAGCAAATCAGTGATGCTTTGACAGAAATAAAATAAAGTTTTCAAAGCATTGCTGATACCTTAGCAACAATTAAAAACAAATTTAAAAAACCCAGCTCTCTCTTGCCCTACAAAGAGGAGGCTGGAGGAAGTTTTCAATGAAGCTGCTTCTTCAAAGGGACAGCCTTAACAATCTTGAGAGATCTTTGACTTTAAAATTAAACCTTTCCTTTTAAAATGGAAGATCTTGAGTGTGCTAAATAGAGTTGCTTGCCATGCAGTCGATTGACCTAAAGCCACCTGATCATTGCATGTGGATGTGACAATCACAACCTTAACTATCCTCAAGAAGCCCTATATAGCCTGATCCTGCCTGTTTCAACTTCGCTATCTAGCCAAACTCTGTGGTATTTACTACCTAAATAGTACACCTTGCTTTCATAAGAACACTAAATCTTGCCATAGAGCTGTTTTTAATGTGCTAAATACACTGAAGATAGGCTTAAATATGGGTTTCAAGAAGCCTTGATCTCATAAAGCTTGTCAGATTTGAAGGAATTGGTGTAATCTTTTTTTTCCTTATAGGGTCCACCCGGACTTCCAGGATTTAAGGTAAGAAATTATGTTGAAATTGTGTTTAAGTAGGCAGTATTGTATGGGTTGCTTATAGACAAAATAAGCATTTTTGTCTGATCTGAACTCTAGTTAAGTTTCTAATGCTCTGTTTGTGTTGTTTTAGCCATTATCGTAATGCAAATCAGGATAGTTTCTTTGAGAGATTAATGGCATTATTTCACTGTACATAGTAAAAAGTAGATAGCAGTAGGTGCAAATGCTAGTGAACTGGTACTTGAGTATTAAGAATTCAGTATGTCATACAAGGTTTTGCAAAAGTCAAATGTGGATAGAGAAGATTTTTAATGAGAAAGATGAATTTTTCAACAGCACTAAACTTAGACCTGTCTATGTAATGCCGGGGTTCTCAACCTTTTCAAGCTGCAGGCTGGGTAACGCTCCCTCAGACAGCTGAGCCGGCTGGACTGTTGGTTCCCCTGCTGTAAATGCTGCCGTAAAATGCATCTGCGGCTGTATATAGTTTTTAGAGTCTTAGAGTTTTAGAGCTTTTTAGGAGTTAAATGTTGGTTCCCCTGCTGTAAATGCTGCCGTAAAATGCATCTGCGGCTGTATATAGTTTTTAGAGTTTTAGAGTCTTAGAGTTTTAGAGCTTTTTAGGGGTTAAATGTGTATATGTGGGGTGGGAGTATGTTGATAATTTTGTATAGTTGTATTTTGTTTAGGTTTTGTTGGGTCAATAAGTGGTTTTTTAATCTCGTTCTGTGAAGGACAATGACAATAAAGATCTGTCTATCTATCTATCTATCTATCTATCTATCTATCTATCTATCTATCTATCTATCTATCTATCTATCTATCTATCTATCTATCTATCTATCTATCTATCTATCTATCTATTTATGTTTGCGACAGTCACGGGCGCATTTACAGTTGTCATAAAGGCAAAAGGCATTTACGACAGCCATAAATGCAGCCGACTGTTTCATTGCTGGTGGTGGTGGTGGTGGTGGCAGGAGCAAGGGCGGCAGGCCACATGAAATGGCACCGTGGGCCAGATTTAGCCTGCAGGCCATAGATTGAGAACCCCTGATACTGTATAAAGAAAAAAAACCCAGAATGTTCTTCTTCTGCTGCTACAATGTAATTCTCATATTAAAAAAAATTAGCATTGATCCCAAAATAGCGTATGCAAGGACCCATTGTTCCAACTGACCTAGTAGTTTACCAGCTGGTGTGCAAGTGTCCATTTTATGCTGCATATAAGTTATGCAAAATAATATCATAAATCTGATTGCTTCGGTGCTGATAGTTTTTTTCAACCACCAAAAGACACATCCATGTGAACCACCTGGACTTCTTGTGGGAAGATGCAAATAAAAAAGAAAGACAATTCTATAGAAAGTAGATACTTTATGTGATTGGTAACAATAGGTCTTCTGATTGATTTTTGTTCATTTTTAGGGAGATTCTGGTGACATTGGTTTGCCAGGTTTGCCAGGACAAAAGGTATGTATTTACCATATAGTCCAGCGTTTCCCAAACTTTGGTTCTCCTTCGTATAGTTTGTGAATCCACACTCATGGGTTATGCGCCTGCGCAGAACGGCCGATCGGAGGCTTGAAAAGCTATTGGTCAAAAGTTTTGGCGGTAAGACCGCCCACCGTACCGCCCACCCTGAGGCGCCCGCGCGCCATTTTACCTCAGTTCTCTTCTTTCCGCCGTAGCAGCAGGACGATCGTTGAGAGCTTCCTCAATTTTTTCGCCCTCCTGAGGGAAAGTCTTTTGGCAAATTTCTACAATTTTTCTCGGTGATCTTGTCCTCCGGGCAGGATCGCCACCCCGGCTCTGTCTCTTCTCTCGAGTGGATTCAGTAGCCAATTTTTTCGCATCGATCACCGTCTCCCCCCTCAAGGGGGTGGCGGCTGGTCCGCCCTTCGGGGTACTTGCCTCCAGAAACTTCCACTGGAAGAATTTTTTCCGCGGTTGATGGCTGCAGCATTTAAACAGTGCACGGCTTGCCTTAAGAAGTTCCCGGCTTCCGACGGACACAGCCTGTGCCTTTTTTGTTTGGGAGAGTCGCATCAGAGCCAGTCTTGCCCGCATTGCAAAAAGTTTACGCGCCTCGCGGTGCAGAACCGAAGCAATCGCCTCAAGGCTCATCTGATGGAGCTCGCTCTGGCTCCCGCCGCGTCCGCTTCCACATCCGCCGCTACCGCCCAGCCGCCGCCGGCCTCTTCCTCCATGCTTCCGATGAGGAAGAAGAAAAAGAAGGACAGGAATGGTGAGAAGAAGCGCAAGCGTGGGTCGGAGAAGAGACGGTCGCTTCCTCCCACCCCGCGCACACCCGCCTCTCCCGGGCCCTCGCCGCCGTTCTCGACTGCCTGATGTCCTTCTCCGGGATCCTCCATCTGGGGAGGACGGTCGTCTTCCGGGTCACCTGATAAAGGACGCAGGGCTGGGGCTCCAGCTCGCCCACTTCAGGTGCTCCCCTCTCCTCCTCGGGGAAGAAACTCCTCGCCGAGGCAGGCCTCCGTCTCCCCAAGGCCCAGGACGCCGACAGACGACGCGGTCGTCAACGTTCCGACGACCGTTTCGCCGACGCCGACACCGGCCACCGTTTCGACGCCCACCGTTTCGTGGGCCACCATCCCGCCGGCTACCGGGGCTCCACCATCAGCGGACTCGGACGGATCTCAGATGGCCCTCGTCCGAGAAATGTTCCAGGTCATGGCGTCGTTTGCGACCAAGTTCCAGGCCTCCATGCCTGCGGCCTCTGCGGCTCCGGTCCCGACCACCGCAAGCCCCGGGCATCCCGGCCCTGCCGTGGCCCCACCGACCTCCCGTGGGTCGAGTGCCCGCTCCGCCGGCCCACCCAACCCGTCATGGTGTGGTCCGGACGTTGATGCGGTGGACTCCCATCCCGCGGGCCCGCCCAGGCCGTACTGGCGCGGTCCCGACGTGGATGAAAGGCTGCCTCCCTCGTCCTCCGATGAGTCCAGCTCGTCGTCGTCGAGCGCACGCCGGAGCAGGCTATCGCCTCAGTGGACCCACCGCGTGGTGAGGACCAACGCTCACTGACCGCCATGCTCACAAGGCTGGGCACCGCACTCAACCTGAAGGTCGATCAACCGCCGTTGGAGGGTGAGGATCAGATGACCGCGAAGCTCGACAGACGTGCTGTGCGGCCGGTCCACATAACCATGCTCCCCTCCATGATGACTTCGGCGAGGGCGACATGGAGGAAACCTTTGGCGGCGCACTCCGTTTCGTCCAGGCTCGACAACATGTACCGGGTCCTTGTCGAGAACGTCGAGTTCTTGCAGGCTCACCCCCTGCTGAATTCCCTGGTGGTCAAGGCCTTCCAGCACAGGACGGCCACCAGCGGGTTCCCGGTCCCGTCGACGCCGGAGGGAAAGAAACTGGACGCGGTGGGGCGTAAGTTCTACGCCACCGGCTCCCTATTCTTCCGTGCCGCCAACTACTCGGCCGCCATGGGCCTGTATCAATCTCACCTCTGGGAGCAGGTGAAGGTTGAGATAGCGAAACTGCCCTCCGACGCCCAAAAGCGCATTGACGCGCTGGCCACCGAGGGGGACTTCGTCGCCGAGCAGCTGATGCACACTGCCCGGCATATCAACGACTATGCGGCAAAGGACATGGCCTCCGCAATCTACCTCCGTCGCCATGCTTGGCTCAGGGACACTTCCCTCGATGACGCTATGAAGAAGCTCATCGAGGAGTTTCCCTTCGACGGGCAGGGCCTCTTCGGTCAGGACACCGACAAGGTCCTGAATGAGATGCGCCAGACCAATTCCACGGCAAAGTTCCTGGGGCTCACCACGCCGGCTCCGCCCGCCAGGCCGAGGTTCCAGCCCTTCACACGGCGGTTCCAGGGCAACCCACAGCAGCAGGGACTGACGGAGCAGCCTAGATCCAGCTCCTACAAACAGCGGCGGCAGCACAAGCCCCGCTACCGGCCCTACGGACAGGACAAACGTTCGGGCGCGAGGCCCAAGCCCCGCGTTTGAAGCTGCGACGGCCGAGTCTCTCTCGCTCCACATCCCGTACCTCCCCCTCCGGAACTTCCTCCAGGTATGGTCGGGCATCACGGACGACCAGTGGGTCTTAAAGATCTTGTCCTCTGGCTACGCCATCGAGTTCGTGCGGGTGCCTCGGGTAGGAAGACATCGTCTCACCACCTCGTCCCCCCATTTGGAGGAAGAAATATCAACCCTTCTCTCCAAGGGAGCCATCGAGCGGGTAACACCGTCCGACTGGGACAACGGCTTCTACTCGAGGTACTTCGTGGTCCAGAAGAAGGACGGAGGCCTTCGCCCTATCCTGGACCTGCGCCGCCTGAACAAATGCATCCACACCAGGAAGTTCCGGATGGTGACCCTGCAGACCGTCCTCCCCCTCATCAACAAAGGGGACTGGTTCACAGTCATAGACCTCAAGGATGCCTACTTCCACGTCTCCATCCTCGAGGAACACAGACGGTTTCTCCGCTTCCGCATCGACAATTCCGTGTACCAGTACCGATGCCTACCGTTCGGTCTGGCCACGGCACCGCGGGTCTTCACCAAATGCATGGCTCCGGTGGCCGCGTTCCTCCGCCAACGGAGCATCAGGGTCTTCCCGTACATCGACGACTGGTTGATCGTCTCCCCCACCAAATCGTCGGCCGTTCGGGACACACAATACACGGTCCACCTCATGGAGAGTCTCGGCCTCAGGATCAACTTCACCAAATCGAAGTTGATCCCCTCCCAACGCGTCGAGTACATTGGAGCGGTACTCGACTCGCTTGCTACGAGAGCCTACGCCCCCCAGAAACGCTTACAGGATATTGCGCAGGGGGTGAGCGAACTGCGCACCAAACCGTGCATCCGGGCGAAGAAGGCTCAGAGACTTCTAGGCCTGATGGCCTCAACGACGGCAGTGATTCCCCATGCCAAGTTGAAATTCAGGTCCCTGCAATCGTGGCTCCTTCACGAGTTCGACGCACTTCGGGAGAGCCAGTCCAAACGGTTGACCCCATCTCCAGAACTGAGGGACCAACTGCTGTGGTGGTCTACACCACTCAACGTGGCCACGGGGAAGAGTTTCTACCCCCCGCAACCTTCGTTGCAGATACTGACCGACGCGAGCAACCTCGGCTGTGGCGCTGCTTGCGGGGCTCTCACGGTCAACGACACCTGGACACCGCACGAAACGGTGCACCACATAAATTACTTGGAGCTGCTGGCCATTTGGAAGGCCCTGCGTTCCTTCGAGACTCTGCTCACCGGCAAGGCGGTTCAAGTGGCCTCGGACAATACCACGGTGGTGGCGTACCTCAACAAGCAGGGAGGAACACGGTCCACCACCCTCCTGTATCTGGCAGTGCAGTTGTGGGAATGGTGCCTGGAGAGGCACATTTTCCCAATTGGAGTGCACATTCAGGGCACACTGAATGTCCTGGCAGACCACCTGAGCCGTCTCACTTCAACGACCCACGAATGGGAGCTGGACGACGGAGTGTTCCAGTCGCTTTGCGAGGCCTGGGGGACGCCGAGCATCGACCTCTTTGCATCGGAGTCCAACAGGAAACTCAGCAGGTACTGCTCCAGGGCAGGCATCGGACTGAACTCCGAAGGCGATGCCTTCATGAAACGGTGGGATCAGGACTATCTCTATGCCTTTCCTCCGTTTCCTCTGGTCCAGAAAGTACTCACCAGGGTGTACCAACACAGAACCAATGCAATTCTGGTGGCGCCAGCATGGCCGCGCCAACCCTGGTTTCCGCTACTGTTGCGCATGTCGTCGCAGTGTCGCACACTGCCGGAGTCACCGACGCTCCTCCAAATGGAGCACGGCCAGCTGCACCATTCGGACCTGCCCAGCCTCCACCTCACCGCGTGGAGGATAACCCCAGACTGTCCAGGATCCTTGAACTAGCGCGGCGCCCTTCCACAAGGAAGTCCTACGCTTCCAAATACAGGCGTTTTTGTGCTTTCCTGGCCTCCCGACAAACGCCCCCCCCGCAGGTGGGACTGCAGGACATTTTAACCTACCTCCTCCAGCTGGCGGAGTCTGGCCTTAGCATCACCTCCATCCGAGTGCATCTCGCAGCAGTAGTAGCGCACTCTCCTGCTGGCTCGCCCGCTTCTGGGGCCTTCCGCGACCAAACGGTAAAGCGCTTCCTCAAGGGGCTAAGGAACGCTTTTCCGCCGGCCCGGACACCGACGGCTCAATGGTCACTGTCCACCGTTCTCAACGCGCTCACCAGGACCCCCTTCGAGCCCATGGCTACCGCCGATGTTCGTCTCCTCACATGGAAGACGGCATTCCTGGTGGCTATCACGTCTGCACGTCGAGCTGGTGAACTGGTTGCCCTGCGAGCAGACGCACCTTTTCTCCAGTTCTTCAACGACCGCGTCGTCCTCCAAGCGGACATCACCTTCCTACCCAAGGTGGTCTCCAAGTTTCACATGGCACAAACTATCTCCTTGCCAACCTTCTTCCAGAACCCCACTAACGCCCAAGAAAGGACTTGGCACACACTGGATGTGAAACGAGCTTTATTGTTTTACACCAGCAGGACTAGAGAGTTCAGGAAGTCACAACGCCTCTTTGTGGCTTATGGGGGAAAGTCCAAGGGTGAACCCATCTCTGCTCAAAGGTTCTCCAAATGGATCACCTCTACCATCTACCTGGCCTACGAGTCCGCCTCTCTGCCACCTCCACCGCATGTCAGGGCGCATTCCACCAGGGCGGTTGCCACATCCACTGCCTTTCTGGAGGGCACACCGCTTGAGGACATATGTAAGGCTGCCACCTGGTCCATACCTTCCACATTTGTCCAGCACTACAGGGTGGACACCAGAGCCACTGCGGACGCCAGGCTTGGCCGTGTCGTCCTCACCAGAGGGCTCTGGACTCAACGCCCCTGACGGGTCCACCTAGAGGATCTTCAGCTCATCGTGGGATCATCTCATCCGACTGCCCACCGACCAAGTAAGTGTGAGCTTGCTAATCTCCCATGAGTGTGGATTCACAAACTATACGAAGGAGAAAGTTCGGTTTCACTTACCAGTGATAACTTTCGTTCTTCGAGTATATAGTTTGTGAATACACACTACCCACCCTGCCTCCCCTCTTGAGCTGCACGGATGAGATCAGTTGGTTTATCCTGTGCTTGGCTTAAGTATGGAACTGAGGTAAAATGGCGCGCGGGCGCCTCAGGGTGGGCGGTACGGTGGGCGGTCTTACCGCCAAAACTTTTGACCAATAGCTTTTCAAGCCTCCGATCGGCCGTTCTGCGCAGGCGCATAACCCATGAGTGTGTATTCACAAACTATATACTCGAAGAACGAAAGTTATCACTGGTAAGTGAAACCGAACTTTTTTGGACTTCAATTCCCAGAAGCCTAAATCAATTCCCCAAAGCACTGATCAGTCAATGTACTGACTTAGGCTTCTGGGAATTGAAGCCCACCAGTGTTCCATGGATCATAGTTTGGGAAACACTGATATAGTCTTAAGAAATATTGGTCAGAATCCTCTGTTGCCGTAACTCAGTTTGCGTAAATCTTAGTGGCAAATAAAGACATTAACAGACATTTGCTGTTGTGTAACAGTTTACAAATGATTGTTCCCTGGGACAGATGGTTGAAGACCCAACTAGAGGTACAAGAATCCTTGACTTGAGTATTACTCAGGATCTGGTGCAAGATGTTAATGTGACTGATCCAATAGGGAACAGTGACCACAACTCAATTATGTTTAGCTTGATCATAGACCGCAAGTCACTGATAAAATCTAACACAGAGACATTAAATTTTCAAAAAGGAAATTTCCCAAAGATGAGGAAACTAGTAAAAAAGAAGCTGAAAGAGAAAATTGAGAGAGTCCAAACACTCCAAGAGGCACGGAGGCTGTTTACAAAAACAATAACAGAGGCCCAATTGGAATGAACATAAGAACATAAGAACCTAAGAACAGCCTTGCTGGAACAGGACACAGCCCATCCAGTCCAGCATTCTGTCTCACACAGTGGCTCACCATTTCCTTCAGGGTATTCCCAAGCAGATGCCTTCACCTGCTTAGGATTCCCTGGAAATGATATTGAGAGATATCCTGCCTATCTCTCCAACCCGGAGGTTGTCCTTAAGTATCCATAATTATAGCCATTGATACTCTTGTCCTCCATGAACTTGTCTAATCCTTTCTTAAAGCTGTCAAGACTGACAGCTGTCACCACTTCTTCTGGCAGGGAGTTCCATAGACCAGTAATCCTCTGGGTGAAAAAGTACTTTCTCTTATTTGTTTGAGAACTAGTACCCAAAAGTTTCATGGAGTGTCCCCTAGTTCTAGTGTTATGCGATAGGGAAAACAGTTTTTCCTTATCTACTTTGTCCACACCGTGCATGATTTTATAAACTTCAATCAGGTCACCTCTTAGACGTCGTCGTTCAAGAGTGAAGAGGCCCAACCGTTGCAGCCTCAGATGGTAAGGAAGGTGTTCCAGTCCCCTAATCATTCTGGTTGCCCTCCTCTGCACTTTTTCCAGCTCCATAATATCCTTCTGGAGGTATGGCGACCAGAACTGTACACAGTATTCCAGATGGGGCCTCACCATAGATTTATAAAGAGGCAAAATGACACTTGCTGACTTACTTTCTATACCCTTCCTAATGATCCCTAGCATTGAGTTTGCTTTTTTCACTGCTGAGGCACACTGGGTTGACACCTTCATTGAGTTGTCCACCAGGACACCAAGGTCCCTTTCCTGGTTTGTCGCAGAGAGTTCAGACCCCATCAGTTTATAAATGTAATTGGGGTTCTTTGCCCCAACATGCATCATTCTGCACTTACTAATGTTGAAACTCATTTGCCACTGTTTTGCCCACTCCCCCAGTGTCAAGAGATCCCTCTGGAGCTCCTCACAATCTCTCACAGTTTTCACTACCCTGTATAATTTAGTGTCATCAGCAAATTTGGCTACCTTGCTTTTTATTCCTACCTCTAGATCATTTATGAAGAGGTTGAAAAGCAGGGGTCCCAGTACTGAACCTTGGGGGACCCCACTCTTTACGTCCCTCCACTTGGAGAAGTGTCCATTTAGTGCTACCCTCTGTTTCCTGTCCCTTAGCCAGTTGCTGATCCAGGACAAGACCTGTCCCTTTATTCCATGACTGGTAAGTTTATTCAAGAGCCTTTGGTGTGGGACCTTGTCAAAAGCCTTCTGAAAGTCCAGATAAACAATGTCAACTGGATCCCCCTTATCCACATGCTTGTTGACACTCTCAAAAAATTCCAACAGATTAGTGAGGCATGATTTGCCCTTGCAAAAGCCATGTTGGCTCTCCTTTAGCAGCGCCTTCTCTTCTCCTTCGTATAGTTTGTGAATCCACACTCATGGGTTATGCGCCTGCGCAGAACGGCCGATCGGAGGCTTGAAAAGCTATTGGTCAAAAGTTTTGGCGGTAAGACCGCCCACCGTACCGCCCACCCTGAGGCGCCCGCGCGCCATTTTACCTCAGTTCTCTTCTTTCCGCCGTAGCAGCAGGACGATCGTTGAGAGCTTCCTCAATTTTTTCGCCCTTCTGAGGGAAAGTCTTTTGGCAAATTTCTACAATTTTTCTCGGTGATCTTGTCCTCCGGGCAGGATCGCCACCCCGGCTCTGTCTCTTCTCTCGAGTGGATTCAGTAGCCAATTTTTTCGCATCGATCACCGTCTCCCCCCTCAAGGGGGTGGCGGCTGGTCCGCCCTTCGGGGTACTCGCCTCCAGAAACTTCCACTGGAAGAATTTTTTCCGCGGTTGATGGCTGCAGCGTTTAAACAGTGCACGGCTTGCCTTAAGAAGTTCCCGGCTTCCGACGGACACAGCCTGTGCCTTTTTTGCGTGGGAGAGTCGCATCAGAGCCAGTCTTGCCCGCATTGCAAAAAGTTTACGCGCCTCGCGGTGCAGAACCGAAGCAATCGCCTCAAGGCTCATCTGATGGAGCTCGCTCTGGCTCCCGCCGCGTCCGCTTCCACATCCGCCGCTGCCGCCCAGCCGCCGCCGGCCTCTTCCTCCGTGCTTCCGATGAGGAAGAAGAAAAAGAAGGACAGGAACGGTGAGAAGAAGCGCAAGCGTGGGTCGGAGAAGAGACGGTCGCTTCCTCCCACCCCGCGCACACCCGCCTCTCCCGGGCCCTCGCCGCCTTTCTCGACTGCCCGATGTCCTTCTCCGGGATCCTCCATCTGGGGAGGACGGTCGTCTTCTGGGTCACCTGATAAAGGACGCAGGGCTGGGGCTCCAGCTCGCCCACTTCAGGTGCTCCCCTCTCCTCCTCGGGGAAGAAACTCCTCGCCGAGGCAGGCCTCCGTCTCCCCAAGGCCCAGGACGCCGACAGACGACGCGGTCGTCAACGTTCCGACGACCGTTTCGCCGACGCCGACACCGGCCACCGTTTCGACGCCCACCATTTCGTGGGCCACCATCCCGCCGGCTACCGGGGCTCCACCATCAGCGGACTCGGACGGATCTCAGATGGCCCTCGTCCGAGAAATGTTCCAGGTCATGGCGTCGTTTGCGACCAAGTTCCAGGCCTCCATGCCTGCGGCCTCTGCGGCTCCGGTCCCGACCACCGCAAGCCCCGGGCATCCCGGCCCTGCCGTGGCCCCACCGACCTCCCGTGGGTCGAGTGCCCGCTCCGCCGGCCCACCCAACCCGTCATGGTGTGGTCCGGACGTTGATGCGGTGGATTCCCATCCCGCGGGCCCGCCCAGGCCGTACTGGCGCGGTCCCGATGTGGATGAAAGGCTGCCTCCCTCGTCCTCCGATGAGTCCAGCTCGTCGTCGTCGGAGGACGAGGGAGACGTCGACGCCGAGCGCACGCCGGAGCAGGCTATCGCCTCAGTGGACCCACCGCGTGGTGAGGACCAACGCTCACTGACCGCCATGCTCACAAGGCTGGGCACCGCACTCAACCTGAAGGTCGATCAACCGCCGTTGGAGGGTGAGGATCAGATGACCGCGAAGCTCGACAGACGTGCTGTGCGGCCGGTCCACATAACCATGCTCCCCTCCATGATGACTTCGGCGAGGGCGACATGGAGGAAACCTTTGGCGGCGCACTCCGTTTCGTCCAGGCTCGACAACATGTACCGGGTCCTGGACGAGAACGTCGAGTTTTTGCAGGCTCACCCCCTGTCGAATTCCCTGGTGGTCAAGGCCTTCCAGCACAGGACGGCCACCAGCGGGTTCCCGGTCCCGTCGACGCCGGAGGGAAAGAAACTGGACGCGGTGGGGCGTAAGTTCTACGCCACCGGCTCCCTATTCTTCCGTGCCGCCAACTACTCGGCCGCCATGGGCCTGTATCAATCTCACCTCTGGGAGCAGGTGAAGGTTGAGATAGCGAAACTGCCCTCCGACGCCCAAAAGCGCATTGACGCGCTGGCCACCGAAGGGGACTTCGTCGCCGAGCAGCTGATGCGCACTGCCCGGCATATCAACGACTATGCGGCGAAGGACATGGCCTCCGCAATCTACCTCCGTCGCCATGCTTGGCTCAGGGACACTTCCCTCGATGACGCTATGAAGAAGCTCATCGAGGAGTTTCCCTTCGACGGGCAGGGCCTCTTCGGTCAGGACACCGACAAGGTCCTGAATGAAATGCGCCAGACCAATTCCACGGCAAAGTTCCTGGGGCTCACCACGCCGGCTCCGCCCACCAGGCCGAGGTTCCAGCCCTTCACACGGCGGTTCCAGGGCAACCCACAGCAGCAGGGACCGACGGAGCAGCCTAGATCCAGCTCCTACAAACAGCGGCGGCAGCACAAGCCCCGCTACCGGCCCTACGGACAGGACAAACGTTCGGGCGCGAGGCCCAAGCCCCGCGTTTGAAGCTGCGGCGGCCGAGTCTCTCTCGCTCCACATCCCGTACCTCCCCCTCCGGAACTTCCTCCAGGTATGGTCGGGCATCACGGACGACCAGTGGGTCTTAAAGATCTTGTCCTCTGGCTACGCCATCGAGTTCGTGCGGGTGCCTCGGGTAGGAAGACATCGTCTCACCACCTCGTCCCCCCATTTGGAGGAAGAAATATCAACCCTTCTCTCCAAGGGAGCCATCGAGCGGGTAACACCGTCCGACTGGGACAACGGCTTCTACTCGAGGTACTTCGTGGTCCAGAAGAAGGATGGAGGCCTTCGCCCTATCCTGGACCTGCGCCGCCTGAACAAATGCATCCACACCAGGAAGTTCCGGATGGTGACCCTGCAGACCGTCCTCCCCCTCATCAACAAAGGGGACTGGTTCACAGTCATAGACCTCAAGGATGCCTACTTCCACGTCTCCATCCTCGAGGAACACAGGCGGTTTCTCCGCTTCCGCATCGACAATTCTGTGTACCAGTACCGATGCCTACCGTTCGGTCTGGCCACGGCACCGCGGGTCTTCACCAAATGCATGGCTCCGGTGGCCGCGTTCCTCCGCCAACGGAGCATCAGGGTCTTCCCGTACATCGACGACTGGTTGATCGTCTCCCCCACCAAATCGTCGGCCGTTCGGGACACACAATACACGGTCCACCTCATGGAGAGTCTCGGCCTCAGGATCAACTTCACCAAATCGAAGTTGATCCCCTCCCAATGCGTCGAGTACATCGGAGCGGTACTCGACTCGCTTGCTACGAGAGCCTACGCCCCCCAGAAACGCTTACAGGATATTGCGCAGGGGGTGAACGAACTGCGCACCAAACCGTGCATCCGAGCGAAGAAGGCTCAGAGACTTCTAGGCCTGATGGCCTCAACGACGGCAGTGATTCCCCATGCCAAGTTGAAATTCAGGTCCCTGCAATCGTGGCTCCTTCACGAGTTCGACGCACTTCGGGAGAGCCAGTCCAAACGGTTGACCCCATCTCCAGAACTGAGGGACCAACTGCTGTGGTGGTCTACACCACTCAACGTGGCCACGGGGAAGAGTTTCTACCCCCCGCAACCTTCGTTGCAGATACTGACCGACGCGAGCAACCTCGGCTGGGGCGCTGCTTGCGGGACTCTCACGGTCAACGACACCTGGACACCGCACGAAACGGTGCACCACATAAATTACTTGGAGCTGCTGGCCATTTGGAAGGCCCTGCGTTCCTTCGAGACTCTGCTCACCGGCAAGGCGGTTCAAGTGGCCTCGGACAATACCACGGCGGTGGCGTACCTCAACAAGCAGGGAGGAACACGGTCCACCACCCTCCTGTACCTGGCAGTGCAGTTGTGGGAATGGTGCCTGGAGAGGCACATTTTCCCAATTGGAGTGCACATTCAGGGCACACTGAATGTCCTGGCAGACCACCTGAGCCGTCTCACTTCGACGACCCACGAATGGGAGCTGGACGACGGAGTGTTCCAGTCGCTTTGCGAGGCCTGGGGGACGCCGAGCATCGACCTCTTTGCATCGGAGTCCAACAGGAAACTCAGCAGGTACTGCTCCAGGGCAGGCATCGGACTGAACTCCGAAGGCGATGCCTTCATGAAACGGTGGGATCAGGACTATCTCTATGCCTTTCCTCCGTTTCCTCTGGTCCAGAAAGTACTCACCAGGATGTACCAACACAGAACCAATGCAATTCTGGTGGCGCCAGCATGGCCGCGCCAACCCTGGTTTCCGCTACTGTTGCGCATGTCGTCGCAGTATCGCACACTACCGGAGTCACCGACGCTCCTCCAAATGGAGCACGGCCAGCTGCACCATTCGGACCTGCCCAGCCTCCACCTCACCGCGTGGAGGATAACCCCAGACTGTCCAGGATCCTTGAACTAGCGCGGCGCCCTTCCACAAGGAAGTCCTACGCTTCCAAATACAGGCGTTTTGGTGCTTTCCTGGCCTCCCGACAAACGCCCCCCTCGCAGGTGGGACTGCAGGACATTTTAACCTACCTCCTCCAGCTGGCGGAGTCTGGCCTCAGCATCACCTCCATCCGAGTGCATCTCGCAGCAGTAGTAGCGCACTCTCCTGCTGGCTCGCCCACTTCTGGGGCCTTCCGCGACCAAACGGTAAAGCGCTTCCTCAAAGGGCTAAGGAACGCTTTTCCGCCGGCCCGGACACCGACGGCTCAATGGTCACTGTCCACCGTTCTCAACGCGCTCACCAGGACCCCCTTCGAGCCCATGGCTACCGCCGATGTTCGTCTCCTCACATGGAAGACGGCATTCCTGGTGGCTATCACGTCTGCACGACGAGCTGGTGAACTGGTTGCCCTGCGAGCAGACGCACCTTTTCTCCAGTTCTTCAACGACCGCGTCGTCCTCAAAGCGGACATCACCTTCCTACCCAAGGTGGTCTCCAAGTTTCACATGGCACAAACTATCTCCTTGCCAACCTTCTTCCAGAACCCCACTAACGCCCAAGAAAGGACTTGGCACACACTGGATGTGAAACGAGCTTTATTGTTTTACACCAGCAGGACTAGAGAGTTCAGGAAGTCACAACGCCTCTTTGTGGCTTATGGGGGAAAGTCCAAGGGTGAACCCATCTCTGCTCAAAGGTTCTCCAAATGGATCACCTCTACCATCTACCTGGCCTACGAGTCAGCCTCACTGCCACCTCCACCGCATGTCAGGGCGCATTCCACCAGGGCGGTTGCCACATCCACTGCCTTTCTGGAGGGCACACCGCTTGAGGACATATGTAAGGCTGCCACCTGGTCCAGACCTTCCACATTTGTCCAGCACTACAGAGTGGACACCAGAGCCACTGCGGACGCCAGGCTTGGCCGTGTCGTCCTCACCAGAGGGCTCCGGACTCAACGCCCCTGACGGGTCCACCTAGAGGATCTTCAGCTCATCGTGGGATCATCTCATCCGACTGCCCACCGACCAAGTAAGTGTGAGCTTGCTAATCTCCCATGAGTGTGGATTCACAAACTATACGAAGGAGAAAGTTCGGTTTCACTTACCAGTGATAACTTTCGTTCTTCGAGTATATAGTTTGTGAATACACACTACCCACCCTGCCTCCCCTCTTGAGCTGCACGGATGAGATCAGTTGGTTTATCCTGTGCTTGGCTTAAGTATGGAACTGAGGTAAAATGGCGCGCGGGCGCCTCAGGGTGGGCGGTACGGTGGGCGGTCTTACCGCCAAAACTTTTGACCAATAGCTTTTCAAGCCTCCGATCGGCCGTTCTGCGCAGGCGCATAACCCATGAGTGTGTATTCACAAACTATATACTCGAAGAACGAAAGTTATCACTGGTAAGTGAAACCGAACTTTCTATGTGCCTATTAATTCTATCTTTTAGGATGGTTTCCATCACTTTACCTGGGACACATGTCAAACTGACAGGTCGGTAATTTCCTGGATCACCCCTGGATCCTTTTTTGAAAATTGGTGTTACATTCGCTACCTTCCAGTCATCAGGCACAAAGCCTGATTTGAGGGAAAGATTATATATTTTGGCTAGGAGATCAGCAATTTCATCTTTAAGTTCCCTGAGAACTCGTGGATGGATTCCATCTGGTCCTGGTGATTTGTTAGTGTTTAGTTTAACAAGACATGCAAGGACCTCCTCCCTGGTTATTTCTATCTGGCTTAATTCTTCGGTTTCCCTCCCTACGAAGATAGGCTCTGTTTTGGGCATGTGGCCTCTGTCTTCTTCAGTGAATACTGAAGCAAAGAATTCATTGAGTCTCTCTGCAATCTCTGTTTCCTCTTTAATAACCCCTTGCCTTCCATTGTCATCTAATGGTCCAATGGCCTTCCTAGTTGGGTTCTTACTTCTAATGTACTTAAAGAAGTCTTTGTTATTTCTCTGAGTATTTTTAGCTATACGCTCCTCAAAGTCTTGCTTTGCTTTCCTGATTGTTGCCTTGCATTTGTTCTGCCAGAATTTATGTTTCTGCCTGCTGTCCTCATTCGGACAAGACTTCCATCTTCTAAATGAGCTTTTCTTGCTCTTGATCACTTCCCGAACAGCTCCTGTAAGCCACATTGGAGTCCTCTTGGACCTGACAGTGCCCTTTTTCCTTTTGGGTATGCATTCCAATTGGGCCTCTGTTATTGTTTTTGTAAACAGCCTCCATGCCTCTTGGAGTGTTTGGACTCTCTCAATTTTCCCTTCCAGCTTCTTTTTTACTAGTTTCCTCAACTTTGGGAAATTTCCTTTTTGAAAATTTAAGGTCTCTGTGTTAGATTTTATCAGTGACTTGCGGTCTATGATCAAGTTAAACATAATTGAGTTGTGATCACTGTTCCCTATTGGATCAGTCACATTAACATCTTGCACCAGATCCTGAGTATTACTCAGGATCAAGTCAAGGATTCTTGTACCTCTAGTTGGGTCTTCAACCATCTGTCCCAGGGAACAATCATTTAGCATATCTAGGAACTTTATCTCTTTATCATGTGCTGAACAACAGTTCACCCAGTCTATGTGAGGGTAATTGAAGTCCCCCATTATAACCAGGCTTTCCTTCTTGGATGCCTCCTTTACAACATTCTCCAACTGCCAGTCTCCCTCAAGAGTTTGGGTCGGAGGCCGATAGTATATGCCTACTGTTAGACCATCCTTGTGGCCTGGTACTCTTACCCACAGAGCTTCTAATGGTGACTCCAAATCACCTAGATATTCCAATTCATACGATTTTATCACTTCTTGACATACAAGGCTACACCACCTCCCGTTTGCCCCTTCCTATCCTTCCTGTACAGTTTGTAGCCTGGGATAACTGTATCCCATTGGTTATCATCCGTCCACCAGGTTTCAGTGATACCAATAATATCAATATTCTTATCTATTGCTAAGTATTCCAGCTCCCCTATTTTGTTCCGGAGGCTTCTGGCATTTGTATACAAGCATTTATATGTGCTTTTCTGACACAGTCTTTTGTGTCCAGTTGCATTGTTAGACTGCCTCTTGCATCCATCTGCTAGAATGCTAGTGACTAGCTCCTCGCTCTGCTCAGTAATTTTTGCATCCTCCTCACTACCCAAGTACACACTTTCCCGAACCGGATGCTGCCCAGCTCCTGTCGGCTTTCCCCCAGTTATCAGTTTAAAAGCTGCTCTGCAGCCTTTTTGATGTTGAGTGCCAGCAATCTGGTCCCATCATGGTTCAAATGCAACCCATCCCTCCTGAACAGATTTGGCTTGTCCCAAAATGTTCTCCAGTTCCTGACAAATCTGAAACCCTCCTCTCGACACGACCGCCTCATCCACGCATTGAGGCTTCTGAGCTCTGCCTGCCTGGTAGGTCCTGCGCGAGGGACAGGCAGCACTTCTGAAAATGCTACCTTGGAAGTCCGGGACTTCAATCTTCTTCCTAACAATCTGAATTTGGCTTCCAGGACAGACCGCTTGGCCTTCCCAACATCATTGTTACCAACGTGTACCATGACAACTGGCTCGTTCCCAGTTCTCTCTAACAATCTATCTGGATTTCTTGTGATGTCTGCAACTTTTGCACCTGGCAGGCAAGTCACCATACGGTTATCATGTGCATCACAAATCCATTTCTCTGTATTTCTAATTATTGAATCGCCTAGTACAAGGAGCCTCTCTCCTGCAATCTGTTCATCTACATGCACCTCATCAACCATATTAAGGGAGAGAACCTCAGTTTGTTCCTGTTGTTTATCTTCCTGGATCTCATCAAGTGTGATGAAGGAGAGATCATCAGGTTGAACCAGTTGTTCCTCTGTGTGTTCCTCATCAGGTGTGATGAGGGAAAGAGCCTCAAATTTATTCTGTAATTTCAGACTCTCAGAGTGATCCCCTACTCTTCTCCTCCTTTGAGTCACATTCCTCCAAACATCTCCCTCCTGAGTTAGTGAAGGGCCTTCTCCCTCAGAACTGTGCCCTGTCTCTTCTTTGTCCATACCCAAAAGGAAAAAGGGCATTGCCAGGTCCAAGAGGACTCCGATGTGGCTTACAGGAGCTGTTCGGGAAGTGATCAAAAGCAAGAAAAGCTAATTTAGAAGATGGAAGGCTTGTCCGAATGAGGATAGCAGGCAGAAACAGAAATTCTGGCAGAACAAATGCAAGGCAACAATCAGGAAAGCAAAGCAAGACGTTGAGGAGCATATAGTTAAAAATACTCAGAGAAATAACAAAGACTTCTTTAAGTACATTAGAAGTAAGAACCCAACTAGGAAGGCCATTGGACCATTAGATGACAATGGAAGGCAAGGGGTTATTAAAGAGGAAACAGAGATTGCAGAGAGACTCAATGAATTCTTTGCTTCAGTATTCAGTGAAGAAGACAGAGACCACATGCCCAAAACAGAGCCTATCTTCGTAGGGAGGGAAACCGAAGAATTAAGCCAGATAGAAATAACCAGGGAGGAGGTCCTTGCATGTCTTGTTAAGCTAAACACTAACAAATGTAACACCAATTTTCAAAAAAGGATCCAGGGATGATCCAGGAAATTACCGACCTGTCAGTTTGACATGTGTCCCAGGTAAAGTGATGGAAACCATCCTAAAAGATAGAATTAATAGGCAAATAGAAGAGAAGGCGCTGCTAAAGGAGATCCAACATGGCTTTTACAAGGGCAAATCATGCCTCACTAATCTGTTGGAATTTTTTGAGAGTGTCAACAAGCATGTGGATAAGGGGGATCCAGTTGACATTGTTTATCTGGACTTTCAGAAGGCTTTTGACAAGGTCCCACACCAAAGGCTCTTGAATAAACTTACCAGTCATGGAATAAGACATAACACCTGTGCCATGGTCAGATCATTATTTGGTGGCTCTAGACTTCCTGGGTGCGACGCTTCATCGTAGGGAGGCAGGGCCTATTAGAATGGCCCGCCCCCGGCAACTGATGGATCCTGATGGATTCCAGAGGGAACTGGGGGATTTCCCTCTGGATCGGCAACACGATTCACCCGAGGCGCTGGTTGACCTATGGAACAGGATGACAACAGCGGCCTTGGATGAAATCGCACCACTACGGCCTCTCAGAGCTCATGTAGCTAGGTCATCTCCGTGGTTCATAGATGAACTGCGGGAGCTCAAACGGGCAAAGAGACGCCTAGAGCGCCGCTGGGTGAAGACCCAGAGAGACTCCGATTGGACACTAGCTAGAGCCGCTATTAGGGCCTATCTAGTGGCGATGGAGGTGGTGAGGCGCCAATACTTCACCACCCTTATTGCCTCCACTGATAATCGCCCAGCCACCCTGTTCTGGGTTACCAGGTCTCTTCTTGGTAGGGGGACCCCGGTGCCTGGTTGGCAGGGGTCGGCTGAGGACTTTGCTGACCATCTAGTGGAGAAAATCGATCGGATTCGCTCGGGGTTTAATCCTGGCGTGGACGGGGAGAGTCCGGAGGGAGCTGGAGCACAGTCTTGCCATACCATCTGAGACCAGTTTGATCCAGTTGCCCCTGATGAAGTGGACAGGCTCCTTACAGCTGTGCGCGCCACTACCTGCCCATTGGATCGGCACTCCCTGTCCCACCTGGTTGGTGAAAGCCTCCAAGGCGGTGACAGGTTGCTGGGTTGGGGCTATGATCAATGCATCATTGCGGGAGGGGGTGTTTCCTGCACCTTTAAAACATGCCTTGGTGCGCCCCCTCCTGAAGAAACCTTCCCTCGACCCAGCTGTCCTATCCAACTATAGGCCTGTCTCCAACCTCCCCTTTTTAGGGAAGGTGTTGGAGAAGGCAGTGGCGCGTCGGCTGCAGGGGGTACTGGATGAAGCAGATTACCTGGACCCCTTTCAGTCAAGATTCAGGCCTGGATATGGTACCGAGATGGCATTGGTCACACTGATGGATGATCTCTGGCGGGAGCGGGACGGTGGTCACCCATCCGTCCTTGCTCTTCTTGACCTCTCAGCGGCTTTCGATACCGTTGACCACGGTATCCTTCTGGAACGGCTCCGAGGATTGGGAATCCAGGGCACTGTGTGGTCCTGGTTTTCCTCATTTCTGAAGGGTCGGACCCAGTCGGTGTGGTTGGAGAGTGAGAGGTCCAGTCCTAGGCCCCTCAAATGGGGGGTGCCTCAGGGCTCGGTGCTCTCTCCTCTCCTATTTAACATCTACATGAAACCGCTGGGTGAGATCATTCGTGCCCATGGGGTGCGGTACCATCAGTACGCGGATGACACTCAGTTGTACATCTCGGCCCATGGGGACCCCAGTGATGCCGTCAAAGTCCTTTCCAGGTGGCTGGAAGCTGTTGGGGTCTGGATGGGGGCTAACGGGCTACAACTGAATCCCAGCAAGACTGAGTGCCTATGGATAAGGGGTCCTGCGTTAACCCGGGAGCTACCATCGTTGGTTCTGGATGGGGCTACTTTGCCCCAGACAGACCTGGTGCGCAACATGGGGGTCCTCCTGGATTCGCGGCTACTGTTAGAAGAACAGGTGGCGGCTGTGACCAGGAGGGCTTTCGCCCAACTTCGGGTGATTCGCCAGTTGCGCCCACTCCTGGACAGGGACTCCTTGCTCATGGTCACTCACGCTCTGGTCACCTCCAGACTAGAATATTGCAATGCGCTCTACATGACGACCATTCGGAGGCTACAGCTGGTCCAGAATGCGGCAGCCAGGGTGGTGATGGGGTGTGGGCGTTATGCCCGTGCTTTGCCACTGCTCCGGGAGCTGCACTGGTTGCCAGTTTGTCTCCGGGTGCAATTCAAGGTGCTGGTTTTGACCTTTAAAGCCCTATATGGTAATGGGCCGGGTTACCTAAGAGACCGCATCGCCCTCAGGACGTCTGTCCGTCCAACCAGAGCGGACCGAAGGGGCTCTCTAATTGTGCCATCAGCCAGAGGGCCTCGCCTCTCTGGCACAAGGAGGAGAGCCTTCTCCGTGTCTGCGCCGGCCCTCTGGAACCTCCTGCCAACAGAGCTACGTCTCCGGACGGAATTGCTGCCTTTCAGAAAAGAACTTAAAACCTGGCTGGCGGGTCAAGTGTGGGGTGCAGGTGGAAGGGTAACCTCCATTGGGTGGTTGGTGTAGAAGAACTCCTCCCCATGGTGCCTTTGGATCCTGCAGCCCTTGTTTTTAGGGCGTGGGTAGTTTTAACTGTTTTCAACGTGTTTTTAAAATTTTTTTATTGTGAACCGCCCTGAGTTGGCTTTGGCCGAGTGAGTGGTATATAAATGTGACAATTAAATTAAATTAAATTAAAATAAAGGGACAGGTCTTGTCCTGGATCAGCAACTGGCTAAGGGACAGGAACAGAGGGTAGCACTAAATGGACACTTCTCCAAGTGGAGGGAAGTCAAGAGTGGGGTCCCCCAAGGTTCAGTACTGGGACCCCTGCTTTTCAACCTCTTCATAAATGATCTAGAGGTAGGAGTAAAAAGCAAGGTAGCCAAATTTGCTGACAACACTAAATTATACAGGGTAGTGAAAACTGTGAGAGATTGTGAGGAGCTCCAGAGGGATCTCTTGGCACTGGGGGAGTGGGCAAAACAGTGGCAAATGAGCTTCAACATTAGTAAGTGCAGAGTGATGCATGTTGGGGCAAAAAACCCCAATTACATTTATAAACTGATGGGTTCTGAACTCTCTGTGGCAAACCAGGAAAGGGATCTTGGTGTCCTGGTGGACAGCTCAATGAAGGTTTCAACCCAGTGTGCCTCAGCAGTGAAAAAAGCAAACTCAATGCTAGGGATCATTAGGAAGGGTATAGAAAATAAGTCAGCAAGTGTCATTTTGCCTCTTTATAAATCTATGGTGAGGCCCCATCTGGAATACTGTGTACAGTTCTGGTCGCCATACCTCCAGAAAGATATTATGGAGTTGGAGAAAGTGCAGAGGAGAGTAACCAAAATGATTAGGGGACTGGAACACCTTCCTTACCATCTGAGGCTGCAACGGTTGGGCCTTTTCACTCTTGAACGACGGCATCTAAGAGGTGACCTGATTGAAGTTTATAAAATCATGGACGGTGTGGACAAAGTAGATAAGGAAAAACTGTTTTCCCTATCACATAACACTAGAACTAGGGGACACTACATGAAACTTTTGGTTACTAGTTCTCAAACAAATAAGAGAAAGTACTTTTTCACCCAGAGGATTACTGGTCTATGGAACTCCCTGCCAGAAGAAGTGGTGACAGCTGTCAGTCTTGACAGCTTTAAGAAAGGATTAGACAAGTTCATGGAGGACAAGGGTATCAATGGCTATAATTATGGATACTTAAGGACAACCTCCGGGTTGGAGAGATAGGCAGGATATCTCTCAATGCCATTTCCAGGGAATCCTAAACAGGTGAAGGCATCTCCTTGGGAATACCCTGAAGGAAATGGTGAGCCACTGTGTGAGACAGAATGCTGGACTGGATGGGCTGTGGCCTGTTCCAGCAAGGCTGTTCTTATGTTCTTATGTACATGACTGGGAAACACAACAGTAAATATCTGGGCTAACTTTTAAATTACCATCAATGTATTAGTGAGATTTACAGTGATTATGTTACAGCTGATATAAAATGTCATAGGATTCTAGCTACTGAGAAAAAAATTCTCCATTCTAATGAATTTTGCTTCTACAGGATGTTTTAATCTAGTATTGTTGAAAGTATTCTAGTAGGAGCTGGACTGGGCTGCTAATTGGCCTCTGTGATGAAGATTATACTATTTTATCCTATTATTTGGTTTATAGGGAGAATCTGGAACTCAAGGTGAGGATGGGCATCCTGGATCAGAAGGTTTCCCGGGACCACAAGTGAGCATGAATTTCAATATAGTCACTCTTCAGTGTGCCTAATTTTGAAAGTTTCTAGTTGAGTTTAAAAAAAATTAATTCTTTCAAATAATTCTGGCAGTTGGGATTAGAAAATTAAGATAATAGTAATGACAATAACTGCTGGAAATATATTTTGACTCCAGAACAGTGTCCTTGTATAGACAGAACTGTAGTGTTGCTTTCCACATCTGTGAGCAATTATATACCCCATTTATGCTCATCATTTATGCATACAGCGTTCACCTCACAAGTATTAATTGCTTTGTCAATGACTGAGATCATTGTTCTTCTTCGTTTGTATGTATAATGAACAAATTGTAAGATGGTAGCCTACCCAAACCACCCAAGAAGTCCATGATAAAACTAGGATTCAATCCAGATTTGCTGGATCACAATCCAGGTCTCCATCTGTTGGACCATATTGGGTGACATTGACAACACATTACACGTACTAGAAACGTTCCACTTTTGTAGGAAGTGATCTTGTTCCCTAAAACTCTGCTTACCACCTCATGTTTCTTATTTCAGGGACCAAAGGGTGACAGAGGAGATCAAGGGTTTAAAGTAAGTACAACTATGGATTTGAACATTAACTGCTAATTTTCTGTGTCTGTGTGCCTGTATGTATGAATCTGAACATATGAGTGCATGCGTGAGTTTGGTTCATCCTGGGTTTGGTTCTGGAAGTGATCATTAATTTCTAAGACAATATTCAAAATAGTAGAACAATGCATTGTAAAAATAATGTGATCTGACTTGCCTTCCTAACACCAGTCCTTTCCAAACATCTGTATCTCTATCTCCATTTTTCTTACAACTGGTATAGATAATTTTCAGTCGGTAAAGAAGTTTCAGTGTGCTGATGCATCTTACAGGAAATCAGAGAGAATTCTGGAAGGGCAGGGGGTTCGATTGCTACTATGAAAATGCCTCCTTGTTGCAGCGCTTGATTGTTCCGCAGCATAGGAGTAACGTTGTAGACTTTAAATCTAGATCAGGGGTCGCCAAACTACAGCCCATGGCATCAAATAATCCAGCCCACACCCTCGCTGTGGCCATGGAAGCAGTGGCAGGGGTGGCGGAAGCAGCGGCTCCTCAACAGTCTTAGGGACTATGAACTGGCCACTGCTGCTGCCACCGCAGCTTCCTCTGCTTCCTCCACTGCCGCCAGCCCCTCAACAGTCTGAGGGACTGTGAACCAGCCCCCAGCCTAAAAAGTTCAAGGATCCCTGATCTACATGTTAAAGGATTGGGGTATGGTCAGAAACAATCTCCTTGTGTCTGAAAAGGTAGAGTAATTTGACCTCGTATGATGGACTGCTCTTCCAAAGTCATTCTTAAGCCCAGAATATTGACTGATTCATCTTTATTTCTTAATGGTGCATGACAAATAATTTGTGGACTCAAGAAAGTTAAAAAAAGTACATCCTAAAATTTGTAGCTGTTTTTCTGTTTCATTTTCAGGGTGAACCAGGTCGAGATGGAGTTGGATTGCCAGGTCCTCCTGGCCTCCCTGGCCCTCCAGGGCAAATCACCTACTTGTCCAGGGAGGATGTAAGGAGATCTGGGAGGAGTTTATTTCATTTTTTTAAAAATGCTCTTACTCTTCTAGAAGCATGTTATAGTCTCAAGGTGTTTAAAAAATTATCATAACACTCTTCCAGTTATTATCTCAGTTTTAGAACCTTATCTGGTCAACTCAAAGCAAGAGAACATGTTCAGTATCACTTACAGCACAGCTAGTCTGTTTAGTGTTCCATCTTCCTTAGGAACATAAGAAGTACCTTTGCTGGATCCATGTCCACTTAGTCCTCCATTCTCTGTCTGTATACCAGACACCAGCAGACCTTGGTGGTTTACAAAAAATGGATAGTGTGATGTGATTTTTTTCTTCCAACCTGTGTCCAACCTTTCCTGATATCCTCGAGAAGTCTTGGACTACAATTCCCAGGATCCCTTTACAAAGGTTGAGCCTGAGGGGAACTGTAGTCTGCCGTATCTGAAGGATATCAGGTTAGGAAGGTTATCCTGACCTACCATATTACAGGCACAGAACTAAACACTAATAACTTCAGTAGAGATTCATTCGTATTTTTTATTTTACTTTTAAAAATCAAATTATAAGACAACAATGCAAAAAACAAACAGAAACCTCCATACAAATAAAATACATGTGTGCACCCCACCATGTTTGGAATGTTTCACACAGACATTTTGTATCTTAACTTATTTGTTTAATTATTGTCGTCTTAGACCACTATACCTCCTTTCTCTCCAGAAAAACTAAATCCTATCTTGGATATTTCCCTTTCCCTTTTTTCAAATAGAGATTGATTTGTAATTTCAAATATAATGATGTTTTCTAGTTTAGTGCCTGCCATGAAAATATTAGGAGATGGCTGTATTGGGCAGGCTGACTGAAACCTGAACAGTGGGAATGCCAGCAGCATTGGGGGAGCTGAGAGCAAGTTACACTGGGGAGTGGGCAGATTACTTTGGGCAGTACCGACAGGAAGATTAGATATAGGTTTCACTTTCACTTCTTCCTCTAGCAGGCGGAAACCTAGCCTTTTGCTTTCTCATTGGTAGGAATAAATGAATGTTAGGAATTATTATTACAGATATTCGGAAATATCAAATCTGGATCCAGATATATTAGAATTATCCAAATAGGGCATTATTGGGTGAATTCTGAATATTTCCATATCTGAATGCATATCTCTAGAAGAGATAATATTGTTATACTGTACTTGATAAATCAAATCATACCTGTCAACCACCCCAGTTTGGCCGGGATTACCCCGTAATTTGGCAGCGGGGGGGAAACACTTTCCACGCATGTGTGGAAAGCGATCTGCACACAAGCTATCTGCGCAGGTCCCGTTTTTCCGGAGCCGCGGGTTGACAGGTATGAATCAAATGCTCAGGCATTGTTCAGAACTGTGTGGTACTACCTTGAGATTTTGAGCAGCATTTGACCTGGCAAAGAATAAAAATGTTCAGTTTTGTTAAAAAGTTCAGTTTTTTCATGTTTCAATATTTTTAACATATATTTTTATTGTTTTTAGAGAACCTTGCCTATCTTGCCTGGACCAGAAGTAAGTAAAATATACTGCATCTCTGTTCTGGTGGTCACTTCTCTCTGACATCTTGAAATAGATGCATATCAATAAATACAGAACATAGACATGGTTGCGTAGCAGACTGATACAAAACTAATGAATATTTCCATAAAAACTCCTTCACGGAACCCTGCAAATCAGCTAAACTATTGAAGTTATTAGTCATTGCGTGTCAATAGATTGAGAAGCCATGCTGGATAAAGAGTAAGACTAGGTAGGCTAGTCTCACTGTGTTGTCTTCTGCTGCTTCATTTGACCTAGTATTTTAGGGTTTAATTTGGAACCTATTTTCAGTGCCAGGTCACCCTTGCTCGAAAGCCAGTTGTATCCAACTCTAGGGTTTAGTGCTCATCTGTTTCATAGCTGAAGAGCCAGTGTTGTCTACTTCTGCAGACGTTTCCATGGTCATGTGGCAGGCATGACTACACACCAGAGTGCATAGAATGCTGTTTACATTCCCACCAAAGAGGTCCCTATTTATCTACTTGCAGTGTTTTGTTTTCGAACTGCTAGGTTGGCAAGAGCAGGGAAAAAGATGAGAGCTCATTCCGTCTTGCAGTATTTGGGTATCGAACTGCTGACCTCCCACCTTCCAGTCAGTGTCTTAGCCACTTGAACCACTGCATATAGCAACCTGCAAATATATATGTGGGAGGTGATAGCTCAGTCCTCGATTGAGTATATCTAAGGAGTTACTCGTAATTTTAACAGACGGAATATATGTTTCAAGGAAAGAACTACTGATCAGATGCATCTAAGAGTGATGTATGCTCGGCCCTGCTTTATGTGTAAGCATGTGATAGATACTTTGGACTTACAAATGTTATTGGATTCCAATTCCAGGCAGATCCAGGCTTAATGGCGAACAGTCATGTATGTGGCATACCTGTCAACCGCGGCTCCGACCAATCCGGGACCTGCACAGAACGGTTATGCGCAGGTCACCTTCTACGCATACGTAGAAGGGTTTTACGCTTGCGTAGCCCCCTTCTACCCTTGCGTAGCCTTCTACGCATGCGTAGAAGGGTTCTACGCAAGCGTAAAACCCTTCTACGCATGTATAGAAGGCGACCTGCGCAGAAAGGCTGTGCAGTACCACCTTTCCCCCGCTGCCAAATTCCAGGGTTTTGGCAGTGCGGGGCGGGAAATGGCGCAAATTTGCTCCGAAAACCGGGAAATCCCGGCCAATCCGGGAAGGTTGACAGGTATGGTATGTGGAGAGTTGGAGATTAACAACATCATATTCCCTCCATCCAGCCTTCTAAAAAGCAGGAAGGAGAATATTCTTTCTTCCACTTTTAAACAGCTTATTGTTTAAATACTGTTTGTTTTTAGGGTTCTGGCAAGACAGCAGAGTTTTAAGAAGAACCTTGCTAGATCTAAAGACCCCTCTACTGTTCTGTAACTACAGTGGTATGCAACAGAATCCCCTAGTAAATGGTGGCAAACCTTGGCACTTCCGCTGTTCCTGAACTTCAATTACCAGAAGCCTAAGTCAGCACACCTGATGATCAGGGCTTGTGGGAATTGAAGTCCGAGAACAGCTGGAGTGCCAAGGTTAGCTGCCACTGCCCCAGCTTAGGTTCCCAAGTGACTGGTGTACAGGAGAAATAGATTGCCATTTGTGAGTATATATGACTTGATTTTTTAAATTTTTATTTCTTGTGTGTGTGTACTCTTTGAACAAGTCTCAAGAATCCAGAGTCATGACTAAGAGCTTGGTTCTCATATTATTTTTGGAGAACATTTCCTGTAAATATGATCTACCCTCATATTTTCTTTTTGCAGGGCAAACCAGGCCATGCTGGTTTCCCAGTAAGTATTTGTCATCCTCAACATTGCCAGTCATACTGACCTCAGGGTGCTTCTGAGTGCCTCAATCCACACCTATCTGGGTTCAGGCCTCTCCATGGTACTGAGACAGTATTGGTTGCCCAGCTTCATTGAGGGGTGGCTGATGGAGAGGGGGTTCCTCTCTGTTGGTCTTCTTAGATCTCATGATGGCCTTTGATACCATTGACCACAGTATTCTCCTGGACAGGCTGGCAGGGATAGGAATCAGGAACTATGCTTTTTATTCCACGAAGCCTTTCCCTCTTAATATCCCAATTGTTTAGTTACATAGGGATTTAACAACAACAACAACAACAACAACAACTGATAGGGATTTATCATTGATTGCTTGATAGATTGTGTGCTTTTGGGAAGATTGATTGGGCACCTGACCTAGCTGTTTTTAATGACTTTGCTGATACTTAGGAAGTATGTTTTCTTGTTCTGTTGATTCTATTGATCTATTGTTAAGAGGTTGTATGATGTTTGTTTTTCTATGAATGTTTGTGCTCTTTTTGCTTGTAAGCTGCCCAGAGTGGCATTTGACCAGTTGGGCAAGATACATGTCAAATAATAAAATAAAGTGAATAAAATAAAAGTAAAAATACAGAAATGCTTTTAATATAGATTGATTTTTGTAACATGTGAGAAGCTATTGATTTGTCACAAATTGTCAGGATCAGGACCTTGAGTACATGAAAATTATAGGAAGACATCTTGAATATCTAAAAATCTTTAGCTGCCATTCTAAAAATATAAAGGCTTGTAGCCCAAAAGGAACATTGAAAAACAAAAACAGAGACACATCTCTAAAATATCCCAGTTAAAAGGCAAAAAGCATTTTGAAATGAAAAACACTTCTTACAACATAAGTAGATGAAAAGATCTGGGAGTGAGGTAAGACCTTATCATCCGATGAATTCTTCCATGTTTCATCCATAGGGGCCCACAGGACCAAAAGGGGACACAGGATCCTCAGGTATTCCAGGCTTTCCTGGTTCGAAGGTAAGACCAATACAATGTGTTTTCCTTAATCATTCTAGTCTACTTGTTCATCAGTACAACACAAATTTGCTCCTATCTTATTTTTAGTATTATTACCATTTTATATTTTAAAAAATTACTTTCAACTCCTTATCATTGTAATTATTATTTTTATTGGAAATGAAAAGTAGCACAGATGGTGTTTCCATGAAACACTCATTATTGTCAGCAGTTCATCCCTAGCCTGGTGGATGGTTGGTTGGCTGATTGATTGGTTGGGACTGGGGAGGACACTCTGTTGAAAATAAGGCTTTTAGCAATGGGGAATCTAGTATTCATTCTGAGATTCTGATAAAACTCAGTTCAACTCAGGAAGTGAAAGTCAAAGTTTAATTGAAAGTAGCAAATTAGCTTAAATGATTAATCCTTCTTTCCCTTATTTTAATATGTTTATGATTTTTTAAAATCTCTTTCTCTGAGGAATGACAGCCAACTACCTCCTACTGCTTTAATAACAATGGAAAGGATTACACTTTCTGCACAGAAGAAGCCTGATTTGCAGATTAATTTAATTTTGATTTGATTTGATTTATTCGACTTTTATGCCGCCCACTCAGCATACGTCGACTCAGGGCGACTCACAACAAATCAAACATTACAATACTCAATGAAGACAATATATCAATAGGAACAATACACGTCATATCACAAAATCATATAAGTCATAAATACTACATTACAAAGCATCATCATAAAAAATACAACATTACAAAATATCATCATAGAAATACAACATTACAAAAAAGAAAAAATCCATCATTTAACATGGATTTTAACATGCTTTTAAAAAATCTTTCTAAATTGTTTTTAATTGTGGTTCTAACCTGGTTATACCTTTTATTGTTTTAACATAATATCCCTATTGCATTTCAAAACTGCTGCAACTATTGTTTCCTAATTTAGAATTCCTTTAATAGGATAGCTATATTGTGTTTTAAAGCTGCTACAGCTGTTGTTTTTTTAATTTTGATTTTAATTTAATAGATTTATGTACCGCCCCATCCAATGGACTCTGGCCAGTGTACACAAGTTAAAACCAATATAAAACAATTTAAAAACCCTTAAAACATAGCAATATTACCCCCTGCTGTGCCATTTACTAAAAACAAATGTAAAATCTAAAAGACCTTAACATTAAAAAATTAATTACAGGAGGGGGGAGCCTCAAACGAGCCAGAAAGGGGAGCTTGTTGACAATCCCAGCCCCCAGACCCATTTTGCCAACCACGTCTTCTTTCTTAAATGGTAGCAACTAGGCCTGGAGGCGTAATTCTACCAGGAGGAGGTTCCATAGTGTGGGGGCTATGACTGAGAAGGCCCTTTTCTTTGTGCTGGAGAGGCGAGCCTCCCCAACAGATGGTACCTAAAGGTACCCTCTTGGTTTGCTCTCTTGGTTTGCTCTCATGGGACGGGTCGATGTCCTAGGGATGAAGCGGTCCCTGAGGTATTCTGGTCTGCTACCATGAAAGGCTTTAAAGGTGACAATCAGCACCTTGAATTGCACCCAGAGACATATAGGCAGCCAGTGCAGCTCCCGCAGCAGTGGTGAGGCGCGGGCGAAACGACTACACCCCACGACTGCGTGAGCTGCCACATTCTGGACCAACTGCAGTCTCCAGATGGTCATCAAGGGCAGCCCCATGTAAAGCACATTACAATAGTCCAAACGAGAGGTGACCAGAGCATGGGTGACAGCGAGCAGGGCCTCTCGGTCCAGGAGTGGGCACAATTGATTAATAACATGCACTTGCCCGAAGGCCCTCCTGGCCACGGCCGTAACCTGCTCCTGGAGCAGAAGCCGCATATCCAGGAAGACCCCTAGGTTGCACACCTGATTGGATTGGGGCAACGATGCCCCATCCCAAACCAGCGGTGATAACTCCTTATGAGGATTGGGTTCCCTCACCCACAGCTACTCATAGATATTTCTATGTTATGTCCTTTGTTAGAGTTAATAGGGATGGGCACAAAATAGGACAGGATTATTTTCAGGTGATCTGTAAAAGAATAGATTTAGGACCAACTTAGTGTACTAGTGGTTTTGCTGAATCATCCCACCCACCATATGCACAGGTTTGTATGTACAGGAACAATGCATGTTCTTGCTTAGTCGTCAGAAGCCATTTATTTTATCTTATGATGAGATCACACAGGGAAATAGATCACAGTCTGGACCACTTGTAGAATGGCCAGGTGATCTAATTCCTGGCAGTCACATGACACAGGGAAGTGTGCTCAAACCCATCCCTGATCTGTGCCGACGCTCATCTGTTTCAGTCTAGCTGTAGTACTTCTACTTTTGAAGGCCAGGCTGGAATGATGATTCCCTGGCAGATGGAAGGGTTTCTTTAAGAGTTAGGATTCTCCGCAAAGCAACCCTTTCTGGTGTGATCAGACACATGTCTTTGTAATGTCTGATCTTATCCTTAGTCTTGTTAGCTAATAACTATGGCATGTCAGGTTCACACATGCTGCCTGTATATATGAATATACATGTAGGTGTGGTTGGAATAAGCAGGATAAATAAACCATTGGAAAACCTCAGAATATTTGAATAATCTTTCAGTCAATAAGAGTAGCTTTAGGGAAAGAATTTCAGGGTTGGTTTGTGCTGCTACTGGATCGGGTAAGGATTGGCCCACAGTTTGTTGCTTATTTCCCTGAATGCCTTTAGGTTCAGACATGATTTAACATGCCCTGTACATGAGGCAGAAACACAGGAGCTACCATAAGTGAATCCAGCTCAAATTGTTGTGGCTTTCTGCTTATGAAAATGAAACATTACTGACTTGAAATATGACTTAAATCTGTGTAAAGTTTAATATTTTGATAAGAGATTTGTGTTTTGCCTCCTGGACAGGGGGAGAAGGGAGAGCCAGGGGTTATCATTGGTCCTGATGGAACAATTATAGCATCAGATGCAAAAGGAGAAAAGGTAGGAGTAAATCAATTTTATACTTTTTTTCAAAAGTGAAATGTATTCGAGTGTTTGATTCTTCTCTTAAGTAGTGAGAACCTGGAGGATTATTTTCATGCATATCGTAAGCTAAATACAAAACCTCTTTTAAAGACCACAAGATTATCTCACCCAGTTGTGCGTCTGAAGTGAAGCAACCCTTGTCTGAGACTAATTGCCTGCTGGAAGAAGTACTGGACGAGCACATTACATGCAGGGTACATCAATAAGCAATTGTTAAGAGAATTCCCTAAATGATATATGAGTCCACCGCATTTTCAAGAAAACAAAGGGGAAATAAGGGCTATTATCGCAGCTATAATTGTGTTCATCAATGTAGTTGATGAGGTAGTTCTGTGGCAGGAATCGTATGCTGCCAACACAGAGTGACTTAGTGCAGACAGAAAACTGCCCTTCCTAGCCAAGAAGTGGTAGAAGAGGCAGCAACTATCTTAGCACTGTACAAACACATGAAGGTTTATAGCCTCAGCTAACTTCAGCAGCTGGCACTGAAGGCTCCCACCTTGTCAGGAACATTGCCTTGGATACCTTGGAGTTGTTATTCAGCGAGGAGTCCACGCATTGGTAGATGTCTCCACGACAACATTCTCCACATGCAAGTGGACTTGAGAAATCAAGTCAATTTCCATGTGGTTTTTTAGCCATTTGGATATCCCGTGACTCGCTGGCTAGGTGGACTATGACGTGTGCCCTCCACTTTCACCTTGCCTAAGGGATCCAACAGAGGATGCTTTGGTGAGTTTTAGTTCCAGCCTAACGTCATTGACAAGAGATGGGCAACACTGCCTAGTTAGTCCACTGAAGCCCCGGCGCAATGACAAGACTCTCAACTAGGTCTCAGCAACATTATGCTTAACTAAGATGCCCGTGCTTTCAGACTGTTTTTTATAAGTGCATGATACTCTTTGTACCTTGATCGCTCCACAAGAGGAGCCAGAGAACGAACATAGCGACAGCTGCTGATGAGATAGGGAATCCAAACTCCTGGGATAAATGATGCTATTATATAAACTGAATTGAGGGCTAAAAAATAATCTGAACTCTGTTCTCTGTAACATGCTGCTTTTAATGTATTAGCCCATATGATCCACTTTTGATCATCTAGGCAAAAATATGGAGGATGTTCTACATCCCATAATAGCCATACATGCATAGGGTTGATGAATGTTGCAGTCATTCAATTAAAAGGCACCAAGTTGGGAGTGACAGTGACTGCACTAAACAGGAATCATGTTCACAAACTGCTTTTATGTTTGCTTGCAGGGTGAATCGGGCATAAGAGGGCCTGTGGGACCAGCAGTAAGTTATAAATGGTATCTTTGCTTTTATGCAAGGAATTTACACAGATCTAAACATACATCAAAATTAAGTAATTGTTTCAATTTTTTAACATGCCACACACACACACACGGCGGCGGTGGCAGGAGCAAAGACGGTGGGCCACATGAAATGGCACTGTGGGGGGAGGGGGAAGAACCATTGGGCTCCTGATTTTGCCTCACCCAACTCCCCCACCCCCCCGGGGTCCCAGCCCCAAAGATAACCTCCAGCCCCACGAGGAAGGACTAGCCTGGTTAAAAAGACCCACTCACCCTTTCCCTGACCAGGCAATTAATCTCATTAGTTTCGGGAGGGGAGGGGGTACGAAGCCTCTGTTGACGGTTGGTGTCTCCCTCCTTCCTTCCAGGGAGAAACAAAATGGCCTCCCCTTTGAAGCTATTGGGACAAAATGGCCACCCCATTGTGTAGACAAAACAAAATGGCCATCTGGCCCACTCAGCTGTCTGAGGAAGCGTGGTCTAGCCAGCAGCTTGAAAAGTTTGAGAATCCCTGTGCAGTAAACTGCCAGGGTCTCAGACAGGACATGCCTGTCATCTTATCCCAGTTTTTCTTTTCCATCTGACCCTCAGTATTTTGTGACTGGTGACCTTGCACGGTCCACATGGGGCTGAGTTTTGCTTGCAGATCAAGATTGTACCCAAGAGTTTTCATTCACAGAGGTCAGGGTTATGTCAATGAAGCCTTGCAGTTTCTCTGTTGCTTCATTTTGGTACCATTCTTGTTGGCACCCATTATCCAGTTACACCAGTGGTGCCGAAACATTTTTTTCCATGGGCCGGTCCCACCTCTGACACACAGCTGCAGGGGCCGGAGGCGGTCTGCTCCTGCTGCTGACCGTTTTGACGTCAGCGGCGGCGATCACGCTTTATCTGGGCTGCTCTGATCAGCCTCTTGGTTGGTCCCATCCCCTCTGCAGCCTTTGCCAAAGCCGATCACCACATTGGGGAAATCTTCAGAGACCCCTCTGTTTCAAAAATCCACAGTGCTGGAAGGGCAAACCTGGCACGCTGCGGTGACATCATCCCAGGTGCGCCAGGGGGCTCTCCTAGCACCGCAGATATTGAAACAGAGGAGGCTCCAGAGATTTCCCCAACACAGCGATTGGCTTTGACAAAGGCTGCAGAGGGGATGGGATCTGGCAAGAGGCTGCTTGGAGCAGCCGGGACTAAGCATGATCGCCATCACCGCCGCCATCGCTGCTGTCAGGCGGTGGGGGTGGGTGGGGGCGGTCCGCGGTGAGCCCGGGTGCTCACCGTGGGCCGCATTAATGATATTCAGGGGCCTAATTGGGCCCACGGGCCGTAGTTTGGGTGCCCTGGAGTTACACTGTCAGAAGGGATCAGGGTCTTCTACCTCTCTGTTCTTAATTGGAACTATAATTCCATTAGTACAGGTTATCAGATTACAGCTGCCACAAGATAGTGTACTTTGCGCTCTCTCACTGTCTATTCAATCATGCCTACTGTTCTTTTTTTTCCTGTTAGGGGCCTCCAGGACGGCATGGACAGAAAGGAGAAATTGGCTTCCCTGGAAGACCAGTAAGAATTTTTATTTGAGATTTCTATTTTCTTTTTATGTTGGCTTTGAGTAAGCATAGTAGGGCCATCCCAGTTGAACATCCTGCCCAAACCACTACCAGTTACTCCGTGTTTGTACCTGCTGTCCTTTCTGCAGTGCTTATATTGATTATACAACTTGCCACAGTAGCCCAAGTAATCATTTCTCACCATTTTATTCACACATCATATATCCTATACCTGCCACAGAATGACCATTGTGTTTGTAACCCCATAGGTTGATGGCTGACTCTTTTATTTATATGTATGACAGGTTCAAGAATGGAAAGACAGCAGCTCTGAGTTTTCTTCAGGGTTTTGTGATGGCTACATGGAAGACTCCATCTGTTTGCACTTTAAAATCTTAACAGTCCTGGAGTCCTCAGTACAGAATCACATTATCACTTCTTCCTTTCTTAAGGGCATTTGACATAGAACTAGTATGTAGGAGAGTGTTCCTCTGTTCTATCATCTCTTTCATCGCATTCTCTGTGAGCAAAGAAAGTGGTGGTTGCATATCTTGGTTTATTAGATATGCACTAGCATGGTGCAGTTACAAAGTCCATTAACCTCCCCTGCTTTGTTAATTCTTTGTAGGGTCGACCTGGCATGAATGGACTGAAGGGAGAAAAAGGTGACCCAGCTGATCCAAGCAGAGGATTGGGCCTAAGGGTAAGGGGGAAGCATATCTGTCTATAATGTTGTGTGTTTGCTGAAGACGGACATGCAGTATTGCTGGAGGTTGTGCTCTGTGTACCTCTTCTGCTCCTAGAATGAGGATTCTCAAATTTTGTACTTGATCCCTCTATTACGATAAGTAAGGTATGCTGTTTCTTTCAATTGCTATTACCACAGCTTTCTCTTGACTGATTCTAATATTCTTTACCTTGCACTCTTGGTTCATGGACATAAGATATTACTTTAATTACTTAGCTGTACTTGCTATCAGTGCCTGAACATCTGCAAAAAGTAATTCATTGATATTGTTTCCATTCATGACCTTAGCTTTTTTGCATTGAAGATTCCACAAAGCTATCTGATACTACTTTCTCCTGTTGCTTGGATTATCTCTGTTGGCAAACCATCTATACCTGGTGCTTTGTATTTAGATGAATGTTTAACGACTCTTGCTACTTCTTCAATTAATACCTCCAGTTCTAGAGCTATTGTTTTGTAGTGTTTCATTGTAATACTCAATGGTCCAACATGTATACAGTGTAATAAAGCAGTATGAGCTTCCCTGGAAGACCAGTAAGAATTTTTATTTGAGATTTCTATTTTCTTTTTATGTTGGCTTTGAGTAAGCATAGTAGGGCCATCCCAGTTGAACATCCTGCCCACACCACTGCCAGTTACTCCGTGTTTGTACCTGCTGTCCTTTCTGCAGTGCTTATATTTCACATGTAAATTCATGCTGATTGTAACATTGTCAGTTGTTGAATGGACTTTGGCTTTGTTGTTGTTCAGTTGCACAGTCGAGTCCAACCCTTGCGACCCCATGGACCAGGGCCGCCATCAGAAATTTCTGGGCCCCATACTGAACAATCCTTTGCCCCCCCCCCCACACACACACAGTTATGGCCAATGGCTGCAGAGCCCCTGTCAGCTCTGGGCCCTATACGGCAGTACTGGTAGTACTGCCCTGATGGCGGTCCTGCCATGGACCACTGCATGCTAGGCTTCACTGTCATCTGCCATCTTCCGCAGCCCGGCCAGATCTACGCCCACTGCTTCAACAATGTCATCCAACCACCTCATCCTTTGACGCCGCCTTCTCCTTTTGCCTTTGATCTTTGGCTAGTGACCTCATATATTAACTCCATTCTTTACCAATCCCATCAAAGCTGTTACTGAGTGGTTCTGTTTATCTATTCCCCTCTAGGGTCCTCCAGGTCTTCCTGGCCCTCCTGGCCCACCAGGTCTTCCTGGCAGCATTGTCCCTGCATATGATAATAATGTGAGTACAGCTTAAATGCACTGCATCTAAAGGGCGAGTATGGGGTTTATTTCATTTTTACGATGCATGGATAAAGTGCATAGGGGGCTGGCATACCTAATTCAGTGGAAATTTTCTGTTTAAACTTTTAGGCCTTTGGTGACGTGGGCTCTCCTGGACCTCCAGGGTTACCTGGTAAGAGTATTGTAATGCCCACAGATTGGGAAAAGGAGGTTGTTGTTGTTGTTGTTGTAACATCCTGGAGACAAAGGTGATTGCAAACTCTAGAAGAGGACGGGCCATTCCTGGGGGTGAGGGGGGCACATTGGTACCATCCAAATCCAAACCACCAGTGGAGGGAGGCAACCTCTGCCAAATTCCTTGTGTAGTTGCCATCAGCCTTCAATGATAGTCACTACATTTGCTGTCAAATTTTGCTGACAATTGCAATGACATTCTGCAATGAAATTTTGTGGGGGAGAAGAGCTATTTGGACTACTGTGTGCCTCCAGATGTTTTGGACTACCAGTTTCATCATCCCTTGGCCAGGAAGGCTAGTGCTGATGGGAGGTGCACATCTGAAGGACTCCAAACATCTGTAGGAACCCATATGTTTTTGTGATAGAGATGCAATAAAATTGCCATTCTAAAGTCGTCTAATTTTAATGTTTTTAAAGTAGCAATATAAAATTCTGTACAGAACAATACAATTATTCCTGACTCAAAGTCTGTTAAATCCCAAATTTAAAGACATATTTGCACAGTTATTTAAATTATCAATTTCTCCTTATAGGCAGAATGAAATGTGGCTTCCATCTTGATGTACTGGTTTGGTGTGGTTTCTTACAAGCTGTTAGGGATTGTCAAGTCTTCTTGTTTTGTTTTAGGTTACCAAGGAGATCCAGGTCAGAAGGGAGAAAAGGGTGATGTGGGTCCCCCAGGGCCCCCAGGTAAGTATCCTCTTTGTCAGCATTGTAATCAGTCTTTCCATAGATTCATGTGCTTATCATAGACATCAAGGAAGACCCTTGCACACTTTATCTGGTTTATGTACAAGCCAAAATTTTCTCCCCTTTTTCTCAGCTGCGTTTTAATAACTGCAGCATTTGGAGGGGAAAGTAGTGTTTCCTGGGGGTAATCTCAGTTAAGATGCTGAACTTGATAATTGGAAGGTCTACAGGTCAGCAGTATCTGATGATACACAAACACATTCTTCATACAGACATACAGTAAATGTCTTTATAGTTTTGTGTCTTGAAGATCTACCATGAGGAGACAGTACCAAAGATCTTTGCCATTAAGATCATCTAACCCTTTCTTCTTTCTTCCTAAAGGCCCTTATGATTTCGAAAGATTTGGCTTCCCGTTTAGGGTAAGTATTGTTTGTTTTGGAAGAATCATAAGTATGCTAAGTATTAAAACAATTTGTTTAAACTGTCAAAAACACCTTTAACAGTTTAAAGATAACCTTTGTAGGCAACTCTTACAACTAAATGGCCTGAACTTTTGAAGTGAGGCAGAAGGGAGCATTGTGTTTGGTTACATCTTTATTTGTTTTTTTCCATAGGGAGAAAAAGGAGACAGAGGTGATCCTGGGATGAGAGGGGGAAAAGGCGAACCAGGTGGTGGAGGATTGTTTGGACCAAGCATCGCTGGACCTCCAGGTCCCCAAGGATACCCTGGAATTCCGGTGAGCTATCCCATCATGCATTCCAAGGGTAGGGAGGGCCCACCCCTCTCTTTGTAAAATGGCATATGCTTCTGCATTCCTTGAATTTTTCTAAGGTGGAATAGGCTGAGAAAGTTGAGGGGTGGGCTGGGCTCAAAAGGCAAAGCATTAAACCCCCAAAGGTCAAAGGCTCTTATATACCCTTTCTCTGAAGCAAGAATTTGTATCAATTAATGTGAAGTTACCATACTCTGGAGCAGGTTGATGACTGTTTTTCAGTATATTTGGGCAATATAACAGTCACTGTCAGGACAGTTTCCTAATAGCTCAGTTTAGACCAGTGCTGATGAACCTATGGCACACGTGCCCGAGGGGCCACTTAGAGCCCCCTCTGTGGGCACATGCGACATTGCCCAAGCACAGGAAACTATACGCAGTGGGCCCCACCAGGCAACCCCCACCCTGGGCCTCCAGTGCCAATGTCAGTGCTGCTTCCCCACCCACTCCTCTCCCTCGGCCAATGTGGAGATGAGAAGGGAAGCTCACGGCATGCCCTATAGGCTGAAATCCCACCCAGGAGGCAGGGGGTGGGTGGAAATAAGAGAAGGTGTGGGTGAGTCAGGCAGCAGGTTGAAGGAGGGGCAGAGCTTGGGTTGCAGTTTGGGCACTCAGTCTCTAAAAGGTTTGCCATCACTGGTCTAGACCAGGGATTCTCAACCTGCGGCCCACAGGCCAGATGCGGCCCATGGTACCATTTCATGTGGCCCACCTCCACCACACGAGGAAGTGCCCCCAAAGATGTCTGACAGAGCATGACCCGGCCCCCAACTTTAAAAAGTTGAGAACTCCTGGTCTAGACTGTCTTACATTCGATGCATGGCTGGATCCTTCTTGTCCCATATACTCTAATTCCTTTTCTGTTTTAGCTGTCATTCATCCAATCCAGATTGCTGAATTTCTCACCTGTGCTTTGCCTTTGGTCCAGGCAGTTTGGCAGGCCTGGCCTTATTATTAGGCAAAGTGGGGTGGCTGCCTCAGGAGATAAATCTTTTGTTACCTCACGGAGTTGACAAGATGTATGATAGATCCATTTGTATTGATCACATGCGTAAGGACAGGAGGGTGACAGGGAGTGTTCTTTGGATAAAACGTGTCCTGCAAATAACTGTGTGTGTGTGTGTGTGTGTGTGTGTGTGTGTGTGTGTGTGTGTGTGTGTGTGTGTGTGTGTATCTCTATATATGTATACATATCTAGATATAGATATAGATATATTACAGTTACAAAGAATCAAATTATTGCAGTACAGAAACACTTCAATAATGACTGGAATAATTAAGCAACAAACTGGAATAATTAAACAATACAACAACATAGTTTCCGGTAATGGCGGCGGCGGTTTTGTGGCTGCCCGAGCTGCCCAGCCGCAGATCGTTCCCTCCAGGCTGGCCGGCCGGCCGAGGAGACATCTGAAGGTGGTGATGACAGTGGTGGTTTTGTAGCTGCCTGAGCCACCCAGCTGCAGTGTAAATGCTTGGGCTGGAGCAAGAGGAAGAATAAGGTGGTGATGGCGGAGGTGATGGCGGTTGCGGTTTTATAGCTGCCCAGCTGCAGTGTGTTCCCTCCAGGCTGGCTGGCCAAGGGGACGTCCGGAGGTGGTGATGGCAGCGGCGGTTTTGTAGCTGCCCGAGCTTCCCAACTGCAGTTTGTTCCCTCCAGGCTGGCTGGCCGAGGGGACATCCAGAGGTTGTGGCAGTGGTGGTGGTTTTGTACCTGCTCGAGCCACCCAGCTGCAGTTCATTGTTCTTTGTATGTTGCATTGTTCTGAGAAGCAGTAGTAATGTTTTTGGGTAGAGACAGGGAAGGAGAGGAATGGATAATTTTGGACTATATGTTAAGTTAAGTTAAATTGATTATTTAACTTAAATGAGTGGATGATCTTGCCATTGTGTATGGAGTTAGGGCTATGTCACTTTTCTTTTCTAATAGTTCCTTGGCTTTAATGACCTTCTGCTATTTGCTTTCTCAGGGACCTAAAGGTGACAGTATTAGTGGCCCACCTGGGCCTCCAGGACCCCAAGGACCTCCTGGCACAGGATATGAAGGACGTCCAGGGAGCCCAGGCCCCCCTGGTCCTCCAGGCCCTCCGGGTCTTCCTTCTTTCCCAGGACCCCACAGACAATGTGAGTAGATACTTTCTTCTACCTGTTTCTTGGAAGTACCCTTGCTTTGGGGGTTTAGATCCTTAAGAATGTAGGTTGTGCAGACTTGCTTAGTTACATGTCAGCTTTCTTTCCTTTCCAGCAATAAGTATTCCTGGACCACCTGGACCACCTGGACCACCAGGACCTCCAGGAAATAGTGATGTCTCATCTTCTTCAGGGGTGAGAAAATGGGCCAGAGAAATGTACCTGTGTGAGAGGGGCGGTGGCGGCAGCAGCATTATTTAATTAGAAGACAAGCAAAATTCTAGTACAGTATGTTGCCCTGATTTCACATGGGCATTGTTAATTGGACCAGTTTAACTAATTGGGTAGAGATTACCACTGCCAAGGTGACTGCAAAGCAATTTATGCTTTAGTTTATTCCATTGCACTTACATTGGTGTAATCGTATTAAACACAATAATAACATAAGAAGTGAACACAATGGTTGATTTGGTCTCTGGCATTGTCCAGTATATGTGACTGCCAAATAAGTAGGCTTTATTCTCTTAGCCAGATAAGCAGACTGTGTTCAAGCACTGGCCAAAAATCAAATTAGTGGCCTGAGAAGTCTGGTGCTTACTTGTCTCTTCACTAGATTTTAGTTTCATCGAATGTAAGCCATGCAAATTTAGACACACATATAATGTGTTAAGGAAGAGTGAGAATTTAACACTATGCCAACATTGATGAATGGTAGCAAAGGTGTGCTTTTGGGAGGCTCTTTTTAACCACCAAACAATTTTTTTGCCGACAGCTGCGGATCTTGCCAGCGTATCAGAGCATGATGAGTCATGCTCAGGAAGTGCCTGAAGGGCAACTCCTTTTCATCCGGGATAGAGAAGAGCTCTACATCCGTGTTCGCAATGGCTTCAGGAGAGTCCTTGTGAGTACCTTTATATGGAGAGATTGGGCAGCACCACATTAGATGTACAGCTTTATGGAGAGGATAGGGCACTGCAGTGGCTCAGTGGTTAAGAAGCTTGCCTTCTTAGCTGGAAGGCCGGCCAGTCGGCAGCTTGAGACCCGGGTATTGCATGATGGAATGAGCGCCTGTCTCTGTCTCAGCTTCTGCCAACCTAGCCGTCCAAAAGCAAGAAATTGCAAGTAGATAAATAGGGACCACTTCAGTGGGAAAAAGATCTTGGGGACATGAAAGGAGCTTCATTTGGATGTCCCCTGAGCGGAGTTTCTCCAGCAAAATTCCTTTCAACCCAGAATAATTTCTGACACAAAATTATTATTATTATTATTATTATTATTATTATTATTATTATTATTATTATTATTATTATTATTATTATTATTATTATTATTATTATTATTATTATTATTATTATTATTATTATTATTATTATTATTATTATTATTATTATTATTATTATTATTATTATTATGGGGAGGATGAACTGAGAGAATGATTTTCCCTCAAGTTAATGCTGCACTAGATGCAGTGGTGGCTCCCAAAAAAATTTGCTACCACACTGTGGGTGTGGTATGGTGGGCATGATCAGTGGTGTACTGCTCCAGGTTCCCACTGGTGATCCCGGGAAATGGTAGCGGAAATTCCCCCAGGCCATGCTCACTTGGCCGGCCATGCCCACCTCCCTACCCCAGGCCATGGTGTGGCTGGCCAAGTGGGTGTGGCCCACAGAGTTAACCACACCCACAGAGTTATCCACGCAGAGGGTGGGGGTAGTAATTTTTTTTGCAGTGCATCACTGGGCGTGACCAGAGGGAAAGTTCTGTGTTGCACCCGAATTAGAACTACTTTATTTCAATACTTGGATGGACAGGGCCAGCCAGAATTTCTGCTACCGGTTCTGGTTAACTGGTGCGAACCTGCTGATGCCCACCACTGACTAGATGCTCTCTTCAGGCATCCAGACAGGGATAATTTGAAAGTGTGAACAGGGAGAAAATTGTCTGAAGAGGAAGGTGTTTACTACATGCAGAGTTCTCCATATGATTTGTACAGTAATACCTCATACAAAGTCCGCTTCATACAACATCGGATTCATGCAACATCGCCTAATTCCTTGAAAAAAGTTGCCTCATACAAAGTCGTGCGACTTTGTATGAGGCATTGGGGTTTTTCCCAGGTTGCATTGTGCCTGGGCAGTATAAAAGGCAGGACACATGCGTGCATTGCTCTTGTGGGTTTTGCATGAGGCGAAGAGTGTTTAGGAGTGGTTTTGAGCATGATTTTGGATTTTTTGAATTTTTTCGTCAGAATTTTTAGAAGCATTCGTGGGATTTTTGCAGCATTCTTCAGGTTCTTGGACAATGAGGGTTGTTTGACATGTTTTTGTAATGTTTTTAGCCTTTAGACAATGATTTCTTAAAGTTCTGTCTGTTTCCTTGACTTTGCCCTGAAGTCTGTGCTGTTACAGTACAATGTATCTCTATGGAAACAACGTTGTATGAGGCATTGCGGCAAGGATTTGGACGTTGTATGAGGCATTACGGCTAGGATTTTGCATGCCTCATACAAAGTCCAAATCCGTATAAAGTCAAAACTTGTGGAACCAAGTTTGGATGTTGTATGAGGTATCACTGTATCTCAAAAAGTCAGGAAGAAGTTTGAGTCATAGGAGACCACCTCCTACCCAGCCTGTTCTTCACATGGAGACATCAACAGGAAGGGTGCAGGGCTAGAATTCTCTCTCTGCTCACACTTTCAGACTGACCCCTTTTGGAATGCTTAAATGGACTTGATTGTTTATTTATCCACAAATCGAAATGTGTCATCAGGAAAGAACAGCCCTCATGTATTGATGGGCAAATGTTCTCCAACTTACTTTATAATGGGCTCATTAAAAGGAGCTAATTTGAGCCTGATTCACATCAGGCCCAGTTACTTCATTTTACAGGTATTCCCAAGTGTTTTGCTGTTGAAACACTCCCCTCCTCATCCCCATTATGAGACCCGATGAAGTAGATGATGAAAAAATTAAGACGTTCTGGCTGCCATACTGTCTGTAACACCCAAAATACACTGGCTGAATTCTTGTCCCTTAATGTAAGAAATCACAACTAAAGCGGGCCCATTGAATCAGTCGTGATTTTGTGAGCCAATTCCTCCATGAATTTCATTGATTCAAACAGCCTACTTTGGTTGCAATTTAATACGCAATGCAATAGGATTTCAGTTTATATCATCACACCCACAATGCTGCTAAAAGGAGCGGTTGAGTCACCTTTTAGGATTCCAAGGTCTTTAGTTGTTCAGATTTAGATTTCATTTATTTTAATAGCACTGAGGTGGTGTGCTGAGAATACACATACTGTACTTCCTTTCGCTTGGAATTAACGTGTGAAAATGGCAAAATTCAAAATAACTATTGAGAGCTAATTTTGGGTAGTATAGTTACAACTGGGATTTGTGAACTATGAGATGGCAATCAACAAGTTCACATCATGGATTCATCTGGTAGTCTTTAATATGCCTCCAGCTTGTTTTTGTTGGTAAATGCTACAGTAGTGGTTCTGGTTTAATTTCAGCTTGAGGACAGGATACCCCTCTCTGGCCCTGGATTGGTGAGTGAAATACTTTTATTTTGCATTTTGCCATGCTGACATTATAAAATTTGTGAATTATTTTGTGGCACGTCTTCAGAGACTGTTTTGCTTTCCTGTATAATTAGTGTAGTCAAATGTCGCTATAAGCAAAACATGTGTTAATTAGAGTTAGTTGCTTAAGCCATGAATCGCAGGGCTGGAGCCAAAACAAATTGCTGATTGTCTTTCCCATTTCAGCTTTGGTTCTAGTTCATTTTTCTTCTGTAGACTCCTGTTTCCAGTTGAGAATACAAGCCACAGAAGCAGGTTTAGGTATTACAACAAGCCATGATTTAAACAAAGAAAATCTATATGCCAACAACAAACAAGATTTATTTTATGGCTTATTAAAAAAATCTTGGCTTATTAATAGAGGCAAGGTCACATATGTCACAACAGAGCTGCGCTGGCTCATCTAGCCCTATTTGGGGTTTTAATTAAAGGGCTATTGGTTTTTAGATTTTAATTATTTTATTGTTTTAGTAGTTGGTTTTTAATGTACAAGATGGTTTTGATTGATGTGAGCCGCCTTGGGTCGTCGAGGCGAGGAAGATGGTCTATAAATCGAGTAAATAAATAAATGAATATGTCAACATGGTAGTTTCAACAGTCCTTCCTCTTCATGGCTTGGCTTGACGCAGTTACGATTATATGCAAACTCACTCACACACACACACACACACACACTCACACACACACACACACACGTTGCTTTTAAGGATATATCAGAGTAGAAAGTGAGATATGTTACCATGGAAAAAGTGCAGGATTTAGTAACAGTGAACCACTAAAGATTTCATGCCACTAGAGTTGGGTTGTAGTGATGGGAGTCTGCCATAGCTTACCCTCTGCTGGCAATGGAACAGAATTCCATTGTGAGGGCAAAAAATTTTGTTTTGGTCCAAAGCACTTACATTCTTATGAGAACATCCAGAAGGTAGCCTGAGAATATTGTAATTTGTTCTTTTCCAAGGACAATGAGGTGTACGATAGGCCTTCCAGTGTCCAATACTCACATGGAGGACCAGCATCATCTGGTTCTCAGCGCCCTTTCCAGCAACATTTGCCGGTGCATTCACACCGAGAGTACAGTGCTTACTCCACTGCCAAGCCTTGGAGAGGAGACGAGAGCTTAATCAACCAACATCGCCTTCCTGAGCAGCCTGTTGTCCACCAGCCTCATCAGGGAGCACAGCACCAGCAAGAGTCCTTGAACACCTTCTTTCTTAACAATCGCCAGCCTGAAGCAGCTCCTTCTACTGTGCATACCCACCATGACTTCCAGCCTGCTGTGAGTTGCTTGCTGTTTCTGATAAATTCTTCACTAACATTTGGTCTGCTGCCTCCATGGTAGCCATCTCAAAGTTGGCCCTGCAAAAGGAGGTTCAGGGTGGTCTAATCCATGCAGTATATAGAGGACAGGGATCTGTAGCAGAAATCACAGATCATGGTGAAAACTGTGTTGGTAAATGGTCTTTTGTGGGAAGGAAACAAAAGGGCTGGTATCTTAGGGTGGGTAGCTTGTAGCATTTTTGGATCTAGCCAGCCTAGTAAATGGTGTTGGATTATGGGAGTTCCAGTCCACCTCTTTGGCTCTTCAAGTCCTGGTTCCCTTACACCACTTGTTTATGGATGTACATAAACATACTTGTTTATGGAAACATACAACTGAGTCCACCTAACTTTATAGCCTGTGAGGAAAGGGCTACAGATGCCTGTATGTGATAAACAGAATAACAATGTGGCATTCAGACAAGTATAACTATTTTGACCAATGTCTCCAGATTTGTACATATGTCACAGAATGCTTTTTGTCATGATATCATTGAGGGTGATATTTTATACTGTCTCCTGGGTGGTGTTATTTGTTATCTATTTGGCTGCAGTCCATTCCGTCTTCCTTCCTGGAGCTCATGGCAGTGTGCAGGGTTCCTTCCTTTCCAGAACCTCCACTTTATCCTCAACACGACCCTATGAAGTAGATGAGCCTAAGAGGTAGTGATTGGCTTAGAGCTACACCATGGTTTTCATGGCCAGGTGAAGAGATGAACTTGGATCTTCCCAATCCTGATTCCTGATACTCTGGCCACTGCACCATAATAGCTCTGGGGTGAATGCCACCACCGAATAGGCAGCTTTGGGATAAATTGCAGGGCTGACTTCTCCCACCTCCGACAAGTAGTTCCTCCCAATTGCCAGCAAGCGTGGTAAGAACCACCTACAGTAAATGGTTGAGATGAATCTGAGACTCAGTTGTTTGGCTAGCTGTGACCATACTAGCTCCTCACATCTTAGGTCCATGATGGCGAACCTTGGCACTCCAGATGTTCTTGGGCTTCAATTCCCAGAAGCCCAAGCACCCTGTGAATCCACACAAATGGGTTTACTGCACATTTTACTTCCGCTTCTGGGAGCAACGAGTGCAGCGTGGGCCGGATGAATCACAGTAAACCCATTTATGTGGTTTCACAGGGTACTTGGGCTTCTGGGAATTGAAGCCCAAGAACATCGAGTGCCAAGGCTCACCATCACAGTCTTAGGTGCTCTGTCTGTTAAGGTCATCAGGGCAGAGGTGTCATTTATAGAAAAGTGCTATGAATGTGGGCTCTTTTCTCATGTGTGGTTGTCTTCTTTTTCTGATTCTCTAGCTTCACCTTATAGCCCTGAACACCCCCTTGAGCGGCAGCATGCGTGGCATCCGAGGAGCCGACTTCCAGTGCTTCCAGCAAGCCAGGGAAGTTGGGCTGGCAGGCACTTTCCGAGCCTTCCTTTCCTCCCGCTTGCAGGACCTCTACAGCATCGTGCGACGAGCAGACAGAAGCTCAGTGCCTATAGTCAATCTCAGGGTACGTCTGGTCACAAGCCTGGATAAATCTAACTTTAACAAGAGGGGCAGAGTATGCATTAAGCTCAGTAAACAAAATATCAGAGACAGTGGTGCCCTATCTCTGTGCAGATTAATGATGAGACAGCCACCTGTCAACACCTGCTTTGATTCGGTTTCCTGAAGTGAGTAGGGGGTTGGACTGGATGTCCTAAAAGGCCCCTTCTAACTCAGTGATTCTATGATCCTACCTTGAACACTGATTCAGGGACTGAAGAAATCAGAAGAACTAGTTCTGCAAGGGGTTGCCTTATTCTCACTCAAAGTACTGGCTGCCTTATACTGCTGTGGTCTGCTTAGACCTTCAGGCAGATGTCTTTCCAGGAAAGTGTCCTCCGAGATTCTCCAACTAGAAAGCCTGAGGGCTGAATCCAAGATCATCCATGTGCTTTCCCAGGGATCAACAGTCTTTGCAATGGAATGCATAGTTTTTCCATGGGTAGAGTAAAAGATAGGTCAAAAAGCATTATTCGAGCTTATTCAAATACATCACCTTTTCTCATTCTTTTGTAGGATGAAGTGCTGTTTAATAACTGGGAGAACCTTTTCTCAGGCTCTGAGGCTCCATTCAGAACTGGGGTCCGTATCCTCTCTTTTGATGGAAGGGACGTCCTGAGAGATTCTGCATGGTAGGTGGTAAGCAGGGGGGAGAAAGAAGAGTTGTTTGCCTGACAACGGGAGATCTGGGAATGTGCTTTAGTTGCATTTTTACTATATCCCTCCAGCTGGGCCTGACCTCTTCAGGCGTATGCAGCGCCAGAGGTATCAAAGATTCCTGATCTTTATAAACAGAAGAATGTATTTGTGGTTGGTTGGTAGCTTTGTTTGCCTCCCCACCCCACCCCCATCTGATGTTTCTCTTGGGGGAAATTTGCAATAGTAAATGTTTCCAGAAGTTAATTTGCTTTGCTAGTCATTTTCCATAGTTTCCTGGCAGTTCTGTGCACATTTATATTATTATTTTCCTTCCTGAAAGACTGAGTACAAATTCAAAAAGAGCAAATTTTGTAGCCTGCTGATGATTTGATCAATTTATTCTCTACATGGTTTCATTCCTCAAACACAGAACCTGCAAAATTTACAACTCACATGATCATCATTGTGATGTTGGTGAAAGATTTTGGAAGTTGTTGTCCAACAGGTAACTGTTCTAAAGGCTGGTGGATTGCATAAACAATCTACTAGATTAATTCGTACTCTGGCCACTTTGTATCTCAGCTCTTTTTAAAAAAAGAGTTTTTGAAGGACATCTGTGCGGAGGAAGAAGGTATCTTGGCCTACGGTCATACAGAACGTGACATGAGTATTGCTAGGAAATTTTATTTATTTTGGATTATAGTTCCCCAAAGCCCTTTATTTAGTAGAATGCCGCTAAATGCTTTCTGCACATATGCACATGATGGCGAACCTTGGCACTCTAGGTATTCTTGGACTTCAGTTATCAGAAGTCCAAGTCAGCATTCCTGCTGATCAGGGCTTCTGGGAATTGAAGTTCAAGATCAGCTGGAGTGCTAAGGTTCATCACCACCACTGGTATAGCCAATCCTTAAGTTTTGCTAGAAGATACAGGTCGTCCCCAATATCTGCAGATTCAAGATCTACAATTTCAGTTATCTGCAGGTCTAAAAATATTCAATTAAAAATCCTGAAACACATATGTATTTTAATTGCACATTACTAGAGCTGGCTACTAGTGACTACTGTCCGCAATGTAAAATACAGTACAGGGTTTGCTGTCATCTGCAGTAGGTCTCAGAATGCATTTCCTCTGGATACCAGGGTGGGGTGGGGACCTGTACTGAAGAGTGTCTATTTTTGCTAATGCACTGTATCAGCCACAAAACCCTTTCTCTTGGAAACGCAAGGTATATGCAATATAAAATGGTCCCAACACATCAAATGTGTTTCAGGCCTCAGAAGCAGGTGTGGCATGGCTCCGACTCCAAGGGGAAGCGGCTGACGGAGAGCTACTGTGAGACGTGGCGCACAGAGGACACAGCAGTGACAGGCCAGGCTTCCTCGCTGGTGTCAGGCAAGCTCCTTGAGCAGAAGAATAGCAGCTGCAAAAATGCCTTCATCGTCCTCTGCATTGAAAACAGCTTCATGACTTCTTCGAAAAAATAAAATCAGCACACACCAGAGCCACTGAGGTGGAAGCTCATATGCCTCTCTTAAAGAATTGGGGGGGGGAGGGCAGGGGGGGACGAGCAGGCCATGGTCCCCCACCCCAGCCCCAATCAGGATGACGTGCCCAGCCAATTCCATAAATAGTGAAAGCAGGTAAATAAGAAAAAAGCCAAAGAGTGTCTTCCCTATACTCTCCAGCAGTTCTGATGTTGAATGTTTTTGTATTTTTTTAAAAAAAACAAATCTCATGTCATGGCCTTTCTGAATACTGCCTGCTTTTGTGCAAGGAAATCTCCAGGCAAATTTGGTACATGAAATGGTCTCTCTCTTTCTAATCCTGCTAAGTTTTCACCCTTCAATTGTATTAGCTGTTGCTACACTTTGTACTATTTGCCTTCCCTTCCCTTATTGTTTTATATTACTAAGATACTCCTTTGAAAAAAGACAAGACCAAGCCGGAGATGTCAGAAATCATATTTATTTTGGTTGATTTAACACAGGATGGCCTTTATTAAAAAGCAGAGAGTGGGTTGACGGTGCTGTCCTTTGGATCCCAATTTCTGCCTCTGAAGGCCTATATAGTTAGGCATTCCTGCCCTGCCTGACCTTATTTTAGGAGCGTGGAGCAAAAGGACACAAACTATGCCCCCAACCCCCCTTGCCAGACAGTGCATGGCCACCATTAAGGCTTTTGTAAACACACAGAGTTGACTTTCCTGTGTATACCCAGGACAGCCTCAAGGACAAAAATCCTTGTGGTATCAGTAGGGATGAATACTAGGAATATGACTGGTCCCTTTCTGGGAATAATTGCTATGTATGGGTTTTCAGGAGAGTTTCCCCCACTTTTGCCTAACTCACTAGCTAGCTGGCTTTAATTGCTTTTAATTATGCATCATCATTCCTAAACACACAGGTGACTGTTTTCTTCATAGCATGGCTACAGTTTCTGTTGCTCAATTAGTGCTGACCTCAGGTACAATAATCTGCTCAGAGCAATGAAATTAAGGCTAGAAGAGACGCTACATACAACTCATCTATCTCCACCTTGTTTTTGACCAGTTCTGAAGGAGAGCCTGAGGAGTGAAAAAGCCACAACTTCATAGGCGATTCTGCCAACGTATGCAGGAGGTGGGCAGAAATGATGCGGATTTGCTACTAAAAGCCCCAGCACTCATTAAATACATTTTTTTTACAGATCCTTTCCTTGGCCCTCTGTCCTACTTTTCTAGAGAGAATGCATTTTCCCAGATATTTTCATGGAAAGTGGGTTAATGCTGAATGCAAGTAGCAGGGCCAAGGCGCTGTTCCTGCAGCTCATGCTATTTTTCAGGATTCCACAGCAAAGTTCCGGCTTTGCTCACAGATGATCCCAGATTGAAACCTTCCACTAAAGAGTATTTGTCAACAGACAGTGAGAACGATCCTTCCTTGAGGCCCCAGAGAAGAGATTCTCCATTAGAGCCCGATGAGGCCATGAAACAGCCTACCTTCACGTGTAGGCTTCCCCATCCCCAGCTTTCTCTCAAATCCTGATTGACCTTAAATCAGTGTCAGATCTAGAACTTGCTGTTAGTGTACTGCTCCAAATCAAAACCCAAGAGACTCATCTAGCTTAAAACTAATCACCTCCTCTCTTGTGGCAGGAACCACTAAAGTAAGCCATTCCTAAAAGCTGTTGTGTCCAGCCACTCCTCCAAAGTATTGAATCAGGAGGCACTGTGCTGATGCTTCATGATGTGGGAAGGACAGGAATACCAACTGATGAACACTTGGTGGTGTTGCATGGCACATTTTTTATTCAGGGTCAGGAGAACAGGCATGTAACTTGTCCAGTAGCATTTTTAAGTCACCTTAAGGCTGAAATGCACAAAGAGAAGATACTTGCCTTCCTTTGTTCATTGGCTCCACCCTGGGGCCGAGTGCCCAAACCCCACCTCACTGCCCTCCTATGGCAGAAGTCTTAGTCAAGCTGATGCTTGTTACCTACCTGCTCGGTTTTACATTAAACATTCAACTGCAGATAGTTGGATTTGGTTTTGAAAAACCAAGGTGCTAAATTTCTACCTGGCTTTTTTGTTTCATTTTCATTGTCATAATGAGATTCTATTACTGGGAGGAGGGAGGGTGGGCGGGAGTGGATGCTGTGCAAGTTACACAGTCATTTTTTTTTAAAAAAAAAAGTCTACTGTATTTTTTGAAAATTTAATGCAGTTTGTTGAAGCCTGTGGATCTCTATATCTTTGTCAGTTGTATGTTGTGTATAAACTGTTTTCTAAAGGCACTGAATAAAGGAAAATATCTTCTTTTAGTCTTTGTATATGTATAAAGATAGAGAGCTCTCGGTGGGCTGTACCTGAAATCTTGACTCAACAACATAATAATAAAGAGATGCCAATAAGTAAATGAAAGGGCCCATGAAAAATGGGTTATTTAATTTGGGAGACATCTGATATGTGATGTGGCTATCACATTGAGCTGTTTCATAGTGGAAGAGATATTGGAAGGTCTGGCATATAAGATGGAGCAAACTTGTTTTCTGCTGTTACAAAGAGAAATAATTCAAGCCAATGAATTCAAATTTCAAGAAAGGAAGTTTTGACTAAGTTTTGACAGGGCAGAAACTCTCCCTAAACACTCCTTCATTGAAGGACAACAAAGCAGACTTGATGAACTTTAGTATCCCATCTGTATAGTAATATGATTTTTAAATCCGGAATAACCTTTATTCACTGGGACGGGGCGAGAGAAGGTTTTACATCAAATGCCAAGTCCTGTTGTGATCTAGAACCTCTTTAAAAGCCTGCCTAGTTTAGGAGCTACATTTTCTCTCTTTTCAAACGTAAAAGCCACACATGTTCCAGGCCAGTCTATAAAACCACTGGGGTGGGTAGTTAGGAGACTACTGGTTGTATGTAAGTCACTTCCAAAGTCTAGACCAGTGATAGCTTACCTTGGCACTCCAGGTGTTCTTGGTCTTCAATTAGCAGAAGCCCAAGTCAGCCCTCCTGCTGATCGGGGCTTCTGGAGATCGAAGTCCAAGAACATCTGGAGTGCCAAGGTTGGCCATCATTGGTCTAGACCAGGCAATCTCAACCTACAGCCTGTGGGCTAGACCCGGCCCCTGAAGCAATTTCATAAAACCTGTGATGCCCTCGTCAAACCAGGAAGCGGAAAAAACTGCATGCCGTGCACGCGCAGAATGCTGCTAAATGCATTTTGCTCTTGCGTGGTGCACGTTTTACTTACGCTTCTGGGTGGGCAGAACCACGTGACCAGCCCGATCAGCTGCCCAGGAGGCGTGGTCAGGCCCACGACCTGAAAGCGTTGAGAAAGCCTGGTCTAAACCCATCTTCCTCTCAAATGCTCACTCCTTTACCCACTATGCCTACATTCTTGGGGTGGCAGTGGGTAGTCCTAAAACAGTGAAAATAGGGTGAGGTATGGTTATGTAGGCGAGGACAACAAGAAAGAATAAATCAGAGCCACATGTTGGGTGTGGATTTTGAAAGATGAACCAGATGTGCCTTTGATTGGAAATGATTGTCAAATGTATTTTGGTCTTTCACTGCCCCCTGGTGTTTGTGAGCCTTACTGCTGGGATGGCAGCCTCACTCAACAGATTGCTTTCTTGACTTCAATATTAAAGAGAATAGGTCTAAAAAGCACCAGCATGAAAAGCAACTCAGTTTTCTTAGGAGAAAATGGAGTTAACAAATATTAACTTGAGAATCACAAAGAAAAAATACATCTAGTGGCATCAAATTAATTAAAAAAACTTTTTAAAAGAAAAAGTACTATACTTTTAAGTGCTTTACATCCATATTTTCTGCCTATTTACAGGCTCAACAGAAAAACACTGATTTTAAAATAAAACTCATCCAATCACAGGGTGCCCGTCCAGAACAAACAATGTCTCTGCAACAGCACCTTGGCTCAGTGGATGGCATACTGAACGCATGCCAAATGCCCACATCACATCCAGAGTGCATGGGCAAATGACAGCCTTTCAGTTTCATTGTCTGTGCATGTGGCTTTTCTTAAAGGCAAGCAAGGCAGTTCTGTCCCGTCCCCCCTGCCCCCTTGTCTCTGCTGTAATGTGACATTAGAGTTCTTGACCTTGTAAGTGCTGTTAAGTTCCATGCTGTCACACTCCAGCTGGACATGCATGCAGGGAGGCCCTTCGTTCCTCACCCACAGTATTTCTCATGCTTCAGAGCTTGCTAGCTGGGTTCTTTCGTCCTTGCCTGGAGCTTGTTCAATAGGGCTGCAGAGCTCCTTGGCCGATAGTGCCTCTTGAGCCTTTCTGCACACATTGTGCCTGACGGCCACATAGACAGAGGCGACAAGATAGACGACAGACAGGAGTGTGAAGTAGCCAAAGTAAATGTAGAACTGGAAAAGGAGGAGGGAGACAGTATTGACAAGCAGCCACTACAACAAAGTGTTTCAAACAGGACTGTTAAGCAACAACCCACGGAAGCAATTGCCTGAGCAATGCTGAGCGCCCATTCATGCTCTAGATGGACCTTTGCTCCGACTGAGCACAGCTCTTAGGACTGTGATGGTGAACCTTGGCACTCCTGATGTTCTTGAACTTCAGTTCCCAGAAGCCCAAGCTCCCGTGAATCCACATGAATGGGTTTGCTGTGATTCATCCGGCCCAAGGCGCGGCGCCCTCATTGCTCCCAGAAGTGGAAGTAAAATGTGCCCGTATGGAGGAAGGGTTAACCCAGAAGAGCCTTAACCGTACGGGTGCGTTTTGCTTCCGCTTCCGGGAGCGATGAGGGTAGCGCAGGCCGGATGAATCGCAGTAAAACCATTCGTGTGGATTCACGGGCTTGGGCTTCTGGGAATTAAAGTCCAAAAACATCTGGAGTGCCAAGGTTCGCCATCATGGTTCTAAGAGCTGTGTTCAGTTGGAGCAAAGGTCCATCTAGAGCAGCATCTTGCTTCCTATCACCGCTGGCCCGATGTTTCCTGGAAACCCACAAGTGAACTTGATGGCCACAGCCATTCTTCCTGCTTATTTATTACTTAGACTTCTATATTGCCCCTTGGGCCAGAGCTTATGCCTACCACCACCACCACCCCTTACAGAGCAAAATCAAGTTTTTAAAAACAGTCTCTTGCTCTTTCTCCCACCTGCTGGATCATGCTCTGCTCCCCTGTGGCTAATTCCAAAGAACGTCTCCCCAAGATGCCTTGCAGATTTTCCTCCATGGAAATTTATGTCCACTGGCTATTATTTTTACTGATGATGCAAGATAAATTAGCAAACAGAGATTCTTAGTAGTAATTTGCATCCATATTTGTTAGGAACAATTTTGATTATTTTTACAGCTATCTGCCTGATATCAAGTGGCCCTGCTTCCTCCTACAAAACAGAGATGCACACGCATCGCTTGTCATAAGCAGGCTTTACTTTGGAGAAGGTGTGCAAAGAATTGTGCTGCTACTGAGAGGTGCACAAAAATTAGTAAAGGTTTCCTTTGCTTGAAAGCCAGTCGTATCCAACTCTAGGGTGCAGTGCTCATCTCTGTTTCAAAGCCGAAGAGCCAGCGCTGTCTGCGTCTGCAGACGCTTCCATGGTCATGTGGCAGGCATGACTAGACACCGGAGCGCACCAAGCGCTGTTACCCTCCCACCGAAGTGGTCCCTATTTATCTACTTGCAATTTCTTGTTTTCGAACTGCTAGGTTGGCAGGAGCTGGGATAAAGACAGGAGCTCATTCCGTCCTGCAGTACTTGGGAATTGAACTGCTGACCTGCCACCTCCCAGTCAGCGTCTTAGCCACTTGAGCCACAAAAATTAAGAAGAAGAAAAAACAGCAGAACTAGAACGTGGAAAGGCAACATTCAGAATCTGGCACCTCCCTTGATTTTTACCCGAATCTGTTGCCCATTAGTATGATCTGGTTGATCCAAGCTGGAAATATGCAGAGCCTATCTAAAAGGTAGCTGTGTTTAGTTAAGCAATGGCTGCTACCACCCCAACTTGGATAAGTTAGTTTTGAGGACAACAGACTCCTTGAATTCTTCAGCCAGAACCATCACTCTTTTTCTTCTGCCATATCCAAATCCAAATATTGGCAGTCCTCATGCTGATTAGCCACGAAGACTGACCTAAGAATATAATGCAGTGGCCTTTCATCTGCCTTCTGCATTGCAGCATGACCCATGTACCACTGATCCAGTTCCACGAGTCACTTTTTTATCCTGAGCTCTTTTGGCACGCAAAGTCCTCATCAACCTGCTGCCCTCCAAGATGGATTCAAGTGGGATTGAATCCACTTGGGGACCATCGCCCTTCCCTGTGGATTTCAGCACCCAAGGCTGTTAGTTCTCAGGGTTGTCAGGTTAGTTAACCGCCACCTGACACTGTCATTGAGTAGCTGGCAGTATGGTCTACTCTATTACCGTAGCAGGATAACCTGGCCAGACCTACCCATCACTCCTTACATGCTGGCAAATAATTTCACAACCACAGTATAAATTTGAACCCCTTACCTGAGGGTGGATGGAGAGAGCCAGTCCTCTCTTGTCTGTGACAATGATGGTAATGACCGTCTTGAGAACCGTAGCAAAGAAAGTGTTGATTCCAAACACCAAGGCACACAGTTCTTTGGAGAGAGAAGCTGCAATCTGGAAACTGTTAAGCAGAGAGAAGACAAAGACAAATCACTTAGGCTGGCAAGCGCTAAGAAGTACCAAGGACAAAGAAATCACCTTACAGATTCGTCTCAGTTGATATGTTGCATCAGCAAGGAGGGGCATTTGCAAGTAGTAAAGGGTGTTTTAACATTTGGAAGTTTTATACAACAACACAGCAAAGGCTAGTAATATTTATTATGTGTTAGGATTTGGAAAGCATTTTAAAAATAAGGAGAATGGCTTTAGAATTAAGGGGAATGGCTTTAGAATTCTTTCATACCAATATTATCAAAAATATTTCAGGGTTAGATGGCTACAGCTGATAGCCTAGAACAGAGGAGGCCAACCTTGGTGCCCCAGGTATTTATTTATTGCATTTCTACCACCGCCCCCTTGCCGAGGCAATGCCAGGCGGCTTACATTTGAAACATAACAAATAAAAACAAAAACATTAAAAATAGCATTAAAATTGGATTGTTTAAAATTTACTAAAACTGACAGCCCAGGCAATAGTTAAACAAGCCAGCCCAAGGTGGCTATCTCCCCCAGCCGCCCCCACACACCCACTGTGCCAGCCAGGTCTTAAAGCTCTTGTGAAAGGATATTCTTGGACTTCAATTCCCAGAAGCCCTGATCAGCAGGTGTGCTTACTTGTGCTTCTGGAAATTGAAGTCCAAGAACACCTGGGGCACCAAGGTTGGCCACCCCTGGCCTAGAACAATACTGAAGACCATCAGATGCAAACTATTCATTTAAGTCCCTAACCTATTCTGCATTTCCAACAGATTTGTTCATATCATTCAGAGCATTAAGCCATATGAGGCAGTGGTGGCTCGATAGTTAAGCTTGCCTTGTTAGCTGGAAGGCTGGCAAGTCAGCAGTTCGAGACCCAGGTACTGCATGATGGATTGAGCGCCCGTCTCTGTCCCAGCTCTTGGGGACATGTAAGGAGCCTCATTTGGGCATTCCCTGAGTGGAATTTCTTCCGCAAAAATCCTTTCAACCCAGAATAATTTCTGACATAAAGTTGTTTTATTATTATTATTATTATTATTATTATTATTATTATTATTATTATTATTATTATTATTATTATTATTATTATTATTATTATTATTATTATTATAGCCATTTCTACTCTCAGCAAAGCTCTCCAGTGACATATGTACCATGGGACAAAACAATTAGCTGACAACTTTGGCATCCGTGTGGTGGAAAAATACTTAAACAGAGGCAGAATTCCTGCTGCTGTAACTTGCAGTGTAAAGCTGATGAATTTGAACACACACAATATAAATAAATGTCAGCAGCAGCAGCAACTATTCTTTGGAAATTTAAGATCTCCAGCCTCTTTCCCAAGGCTCCTGAATTTACCATATAATCCCTTTCGTAATTGGGAAGCCATGAGGGCTATGAAGACAGAAGGGAGTCTTTAATTTCTGAAAAACACTGTAGATGTCATCGGCCGTGTGTGGGTAAGTTACTGGAACAGGATTTCAGATGGTGTCTATATACTGTAAGTCCTTCTTTATTGAATCCTCTCTTAATTCCCAGCATCTTTGGGCCAGGTGGGGTGGGTGGTTTTTTCAATGGGCTAGTTTTATATGGTTTTTAGTATGGAGGTTTGTTGTGCTTTTGTCTGATTGTAAGCTGCCTGGAGTTGATTCGGCAAGGGGGCCGCAATACAAACTTAACAAATAAATAAATAAATAAAAATCCATCACCACCAGCTGGCCTAACACCTACTTAGTCGCCATGTTGGTCTCACCACTTACATGGCTATGGGAACAAGAAATTGGTAGGAGCCTCTGAAAAGGATGTAGCCTATGTAGCACAGCCAGATATTGCCTGTTGTGCTCATCAGCAAAAGCAGACCCGCCTGGAATGCTGTCACAACAGTTATCAGAAGCTCTGACCAGCGTGTCCAACGGATTTTGATGTAGCCAGCAGCAAAGGAGGTGATAGCACCTGGGGGGGAAAACACACAGTGTTGCAAGGAGGTAACAGCACCAGGTACAGACAGCAAAGCTGCTAGCGCCACACATAATAAAGTGAAGCACTCACCATTTTTATGCATAAACTGCAGTAAGTGGGGCTGAGAATACCCTGATCGCTTACAGCTTCCACTAGCCTGCTTCTTCTTCAGTGTGTGCCTCCTCTGGCTGACAGTGGCCTTTCACAGTGTTTCTGACTGTAGATGCCAGGGACTAGCCCTCTCCATAGAAGAACCTGTATTCTACCACACACTTAGATGGGCATGAGCCCTTGGGACTTACTATGCACACCAGCCACATGAACAGGCTAGCGCAGGGGTGATTTACACACAGCCCAAGGGAGCCCTCTTTGTAATTTTCCAGTCCCTGATAATTTATGGGGGAAATTGGGTGTTTTCTCTCTCTCTCAAACTGACTTCTTATGCCTTAAGACAGTGATGGCGAACCTTGGCACTCCAGATGTTCTTGGACTTCAATTCCCAGAAGCCCAAGTCTCTGTGAATCCACATGAATGGGTTTACTGCACATATGTGCAGTAAACCCATTCGTGTGGATTCAGAGACTTGCGCTTCTGGGAATGGAAGCCCAAGAACATCTGGAATGTCAAGGTTTGCCATTGCTGCCTTAAGGGAACATGGAGCACAACCTTACCATTTGTTTGCATCCCTTCTAGCACCCTTGGAGTCACTCATGCTCCACAGCAAATCTGAAAAATGGCTCTCAACCTCACTGTCGCCCCACTCAAGATAGAACTCACACAAATTACTTTTATCGGGCCACAATTCCTAGAATGTCCTAACCTCTGGAACTAGCCAGCAGGTCAAGGTTGTGAATGTGGCCTATCTTTTCCATAAATAACGTGGTCACTGCCCTGTTACTGCTGAAACACACACACAACCTTTGGTTCCACGTGGAGCTTCTCTCCCCCCATCCCCCTGAGCAAAGGAGAATAATCAATTAACCTCCTTGTGTGAGCAGAAATCCCTATTCTGGAAATGGGATAATCTCTGGCCTGTATAAATGCAATCTGAAGGCTGCTAGGACAAACATGGTAAGCTCCGCCTGTGGAATCATATTTGAGAAGAGGTTCTGTCCTAAGAATTGACAACAAAATTCATTCATCACCACTATCTCTTTGTTCTCATTAATGAATCTACACTAAACATGTGACTTGAGCCATCCAATTACACTCGGTGATTTTCACAAACATGACAGCACCTTCCTCAAAATAATGGATATCACTTCCAAGTAGCTCTGGAGTGTTTGGGCAGAGGAACCGAAGTCATTCATGATATGCTCCAAGCAAACCGAGGATTGGTGCTGCATTCCACAGAGATGGTTCTGAATGGGTGGACTAACGTTTTAAGTCCCATTTCAGCAGCTACTGCCTTTGGACAAAGCTGTACTAGTCATGGAGCTTACAAAAGTCTGCTAAACTGCTAGGATGATTCATTGTCATAGGAAGCTTGAGGCACAAATAATAATAATAAATTGACTGTACCCCAAATATAAAATGAAGGAGATGGGAATATTATATACCGAGGAGTGTAGAAGCTGCTTCCACCGCTCCATTGTAGACCTTCCTGTTGTCAGTAGTGGAATAAATTTCATTCCATAAAATGTGCACATAATACAGTATCAGGTAGTAGCCAGCAGAATTGAATATCCACCAGAGAGACCACAGCCTCAGCTGGGGCAACCGAATGATGGTGACCAGCTCCTTTAACATCTGGGTAAGGAACAGGCCCTGCCAGGCAGAAGAGGCCTTGTGCCCTGCTGGCTTCCCAGGTGCCCCAAGGTTCATTTTGTCCAGCTCAGAGGGTGAAGCGCCATTGCACACCGGGTCATTTCTGTTGAAGAAAAGGCTGCGTTTGGGCCGCTCCAGGAAGAGAGTCAGGATCAGTGCAAAGCACATGAATCCCAGCGAAAGATAGTTTAGGGTCATGAAGGTGGTGCTCCCCACTGTCACGCAGAGCTGCCCCAGCACAGAGCTGGTGAAAACCCCCATCAACACAGAGGAGCGGGAGTAGCTGGCCATCCGCTGGTAGCGGGAAGGGGTGACCAGGGAGAAGATGTAAGAGGAGTAGGCTATCCGAGCAGCCATGGTGACGCCATAGAAGAACTCCATAAACTGCATGGCTAGGATGGTGGTACCAAAGATCAAAAGGAGCCAGACGGCCATGTGGCTCAGGCTCTGTAGCACGAGCACCGGCTTGTAGCGCAGGTAGTCCGTCAGCAGGAAGATGGGCACCAGAACAGCCATGTAAGAGTAGGAGAGGACAGGGGTGATTTCATTGGTGACCTGCAAGACAAAAAAACAAACCCAAGCCAAGTGAAATGTCTTCTCCAAGGGTGAACCAGACCTTCATCAGTACTGGAGAGATTCCTTCCTGCAAGGACTGAAACTGCATCAACCCACGAGAGACAGAAGAGGTTAGAACCGTGATGGTGAACCTTGGCACTCCAGATGTTCTTGTACTTCAATTCCCAGAAGCCCCATCCCTTGTGAATCCACATGAATGGGTTTGCTGCGATTCATCCGGCCCACGCCACCCCTCTTTGCTCCTGGAAGTGGAAGTAAAATGCGCCCATACGGTTCAGACTCTTCTGGGTTAACCCTTCCTCTGTACAGACGTGTTTTACTTCTGCTTCCGGGAGCGAAAAAGGCAGCGTGGGCCAGATGAATCACAGTAAACCCATTCGTGTGGATTCACAGGGGATGGGGCTTCTGGGAATTGAAGTACAAGAACATCTGGAGTGCCAAGGTTCGCCATCACGGGGCTAGAACATTATAATGCTAAATTATTATCGCAAAGAGGCAGGGAAGTCCATTTTCACCTTCTCCCACGGCCTTTCCTTTTGCACACAAACATAGAGTCACTGAGCTTGGCACTTTCTTCCCACAGACCTCTCTGAGTAGCACAGACAGAGGCCCTTTTCATTTATGTTCTATTTCCACTGACACCAATTTGAATTTTGCATGCTGTCAGAGCAGCATCCAAACACCGGCAGGCGGTTCCAGCAGACTTTGGCTAACCCAAAAGTTTGTCCATACATTTGCATGCACATACAGTACACATATTTACAGGAAAAAATACCCCCCTTTCCCGAATATCCATGTTTTACACATGTTGGAGGAGTAAAAAGGAACACTGGCAATCTGGTGGAAAAAGGAATAGAAAGCAGTGTTATATTGAGAGAAAGAAACCTACAAAACTGTACGGTTAATTTTAAAATTTCCTCAGAGCTCAATAAAGAGATCGCATTTCAAGAGTAATCATTTTGCAGAAATTAAACATTTCTGAGTTTTCTTCTGAAGTTCTCAGAAAATCCCTTTGTCATAGACCCGTGAAAGTCATGGGATAGGAAGGGATATTTTTGTCAGCAGTTATTACTGCCAGTGAAGTCATCCTGGCAGTAGCAATTTTCAGTAATTAAAGTAGGTGTGGCCAAACTTCTGGCACCATGGGCCTGACCCACACACGCAACAGCTGAGCAGGCCTGACCATGACCCCAGAAGCGGACGAGTTTACAACAGCCATAAATGCGCTCACTTCCACATTTACAACAGGGGCGGGGTGCGTTTACACATGCACAGGTACATTTTGCAGCTGACCTAAATACGCCCACTTCCACTTCTGGGTGCGCCAAAGGCAGTGGCTGGCCACATGGAATTCATGGGCTGTAGTTTGGCCACCCCTGAATTAAAGATTCACCACCAATGACTTCCATGGCTTTCTGATGGTGAACAGGATTACACAGGAGCTTCACGCAACAAGTTGGAAGTGTTTAATTTCAGAAAAATCATTTTTGCTCTGCCTCATGCGGTGTATGTTACAGCAAGAAGATTTCAGCTTCTGTTGTATCTCCGGTTTATAGTTCTCTGGGGATAATTTTATGTTCCTCACTAAACTGTAGGCTCCACAGGAATGGGGCTATGGCAGTTGAAGTGGTATCAAGCTATTACAACTGTGCAATACACACACCACCTGTTTATTGCTGGGGATACAATGGAAAGTGGGCAGGGAATGGCACTGAAGATTGGCACTGAGTTACTGGCAGTATGGTCTACTCTATTACCATAGCAGGATAACCTGGACAGACTGGGGAAGGGATTAAGGTAATCAAATTTCAAAACATCTGAAGAGCCAAGGGTTCCCCAACCTTGCCATAATATGGGTTGAGCACCTTTAAGACATTCATCATATATCTAAGAAAAGACCAATGTGATTTTAACACAATTACTCCAAGCCTCTTGCAGAAAGCCGCTCCTAGATACAGCAGGAGAGACTTCAAGCATACTCAGCTACATCCCACAGATCCAAAACACGCCCCCACAGATCCAAAATAGCAACACGCAACCGCAGCAACACCCACAGGTGCTGAGGCCGACCTGGCAGGTCCATGGGTGAAGGTTTCTCCTGTGTGACTCTGAGGCTCTTGGATGCTTTCTCTTTAGAGCTATAACCAGCCTCTGGTTTCTCTGCTTTTAGGAAGGATGTAGAGACACATCTTTCCAAACTGACTTTATGATAATTTTCACATATCAGAACAATTTTAATGGTGTGTAGGCTTTGTTGATTTGAATGGTTTCCGTTCTTGTGTTTGTTTTAATTTGTTTTAATTATTCTATTGTTGGGTTTGTTTTTTCCTGTCCCCTCCATTTTATGATAACTGTCAGCCAGGGGTGGCCAAACTATGGCCCATGGGCCGGGCCGGGCTGGACCCGGCCCGCAGCACCATTTCATGTGGCCTGCCGCTGCCCTTGCCGCTCCCGGAAGCGGACACGTTTATGGCAGCCATAAAACATGCCCACACATGTGTAAACATGCCCGCCATAAATGCTGCTGTAAATGCACCCACAACTGTTGTAAACGTGTTTACAACAGCCACAGACACATTTTACAGCAGTGTTTGTGGCAGAAGGAACCACGAGACCAGCCTGGGGTGTGTGGTCTGGCCCATGGTGCAAAGTTTGGGAACCCCTGCTGTAAGCCATTTTGAGCACCATCCAATAGTAATGGTGAACTAGAAAAGTAACTAAACAACCACCTCTCTTCTTTATCTCCCAAATCCCTCACAGACAGTCTTACTGATGGGTATTGGGAAAGTGAGATTCATGACACGTGTTTGCTGAATTGTACATTGTATCGGGATTCCTTCCACCTGTCGGCAGGCTCCGCTCCCCCTCCACTAGAGGTTTGGCACAGGCCCCGATTTGGCTAGCAGGCCGAAAGGGTGGCTTCCTCAAGGCTTGGCAGAGGAAGGCTAGGTCCTGATAGTCTGGCTCATGGGTTCGTAGAGAAATGGTGATTCCGGACTGACTATGAAGGGAAAATTGAGCTGCAAAGACCCCTGGGATTCAACGTCCCTTTCCCACACGAAAATCATCCTTATCTTGCTTCTGGTGAACTTCTGGCCTTGGCTGTGTGAATGTGCGTGGCTGTGGGGGTAAACCTCCTTTACCTTTGAAGCAGCAACTTGCTGGTCCCGGGGTGCAGAGCAAAGTTTCTTCTCCAGGATAACAGGTCCCACGGAGTTGGTAAAAGTAGACCCAGTCCTTCTTACAATAAAGGCTTATTGTTAAAGTTCCCCCTCCTCAGTTTGCTCCGGTGGCAGTGGGAGCAAAAAGAAGTAAGCTTGACAAATGAAGTCCATTTTGTCAGTTTATTGGAAAGATAGTAAAAGTCCAGAAAAAGCAGAATATGAAGAAAAACTAATTCTAACTAAACTAAGACATTGCTTTCCCTAAGAAAGAAATGAAAGCCATAAGCTACCACTTGCCTAAAGTAAGTCTTTGCCGCCCCATACGAGATGGTACGGATCGAGGCCCATCGAGATGACAAACGACACGGGTCCTAGCATTTAAAAAGTCAACTTCTTCCTCAGAAATTGGGTAGGTTTTTATACCTTTTCCCATGAGAAACTGTCCTGAAAAAGTGCTAATTGACTTGTCAAAGTGACAGTTTCGTGCGTAGATCAAAGATACCAGATGGCTGGTTCTCAGAGATCGCATCTCTTTCACGTGAGAGAAGTCCACCTCTTGGGTCGCTTCCCAGACCTTGGCCTTGAGAAAAGAACAAGAGGTGCTTTCCCATTGTCTCAGGAAAATGGTGGAGTGTGCTTTTTAAAATGGCTCCAGTTAGGCTAAAGTGACATAACTCATAGAAAGAAAATAAAAGCAGTGCTAGCATTTCTAAGCAAAATCCTACTTAACTAACAGGTAAATAACATGAAAACGAAGTCATCCCAGATGGAATCTTTACAAGGACCAGTCAGGCCAGAGGCTTATCTAGCTCCGTGTTATCTACAGTGTCCACCACCAGCCCTCCAGGATTTCAAACAATCCTTGTCAGCCGGACCCAGGGATGCTGCAAACATCTCGCCTGTAAAGAATAGCTCCACCTCTGAACCACGGCCTTTTACACCTGTCCCTGCAGATTTCTGGCTCAGGGCCCATTAAATTTAGGATTATGTGATAAATCTTCTGGTTCAGTCCTGCCAACCTAGCAGTTCGAAAGCAAGAAATTGCAAGTAGATAAATAGGGACCACTTCGGTGGGAAGGTAACAGCGTTCGTGCGCTCCGGTGTCTAGTCATGCCAGCCACATGACCACGGAAACGTCTGCAGAAGCAGACAGCGCTGGCTCTTCGGCTTAGAAACAGAGATGAGCACTGCACCCTAGAGTCGGATACGACTGGCTCTCGAGCAAGGGAAACCTTTACCTTTACCTCAGTCCTTCCAGATCATCCTTTAACCTCACTATTTCTCCAATAATCCCCAGATGCTTTTTGTTATTGTTGTTGGGCAGAGACAACATTCATTTCTGTTGCTATCATATGCCATCAAGTCAGAACTTGGGAGTATAATTTGTTTTCAGACAGTTTATTGCAATGTGCTGACAGAAAACCAACACAGGACACCTAATGGCCTAGCGTGTTGATACACGCACTGGTTCAGGGGAGGCAAAGCTCTTGGATCTAGCGGGTTAAGTGAAATCTACTGGAACCCGTTGGCTTTCAAAACAGCCACCTACTGACTACTGTTGCTTGATGACAAAGAGCCAGTTTGTTTTGAAAATCTCAGGCTGCTTCTATCTGAGGCCAAAAGCAAAACCTTGCTCCCCTGCCTGCCAGGGCCCTCTGCCAAGGAGGCCAGCAAAGCCACTTCCAGCCTCTTTTTGACCGGAACTTTCTGTTTTCTTAGCTACGGAAAACAAATCAGCAGGGGATCTGCCTTTGGCCAAAGAAAGCTACAAGGGGAACATGGGGAAGGTGCGGGGGGGAGACATTTGTTCCTTGGAAGAGTGCAGGAGAAGACCTTGGGAAATAGGCTACAAAGAGAAATGGTGGACTATGATCCTAAGGCCATGATGATGAACCTTGGCACTCCAGGTGTTCTTGGACTTCAATTCCCAAAAGCCCAAGTCTCTGTGAATCCACACGAATGGGTTTACTGCACATATGCTTCTGGGAATTGAAGTTCAAGAACACCTGGTGTGCCAAGGTTTGTCATCACTGTCCTAAGGGATATTTGGCCTCCCCATCAGGGTTAAGCTGGATATGGAGTGGCAGGGAGGGACGTGGCTCAGCCATTTCTGCTTTCACATCATGAAACAGCCACAGAGGAGAACTGGAGTCTCAACACTGACCCAGCTTTACTGCTACAGCAGACATTCAAAAGATTAACCTTTCTGGAACCTTTTTTTATCGAAAAGCTTTCCTACATTTGCATGGATCTTCTGCGCACACCGCTTGCAAGGAGACCCATTGCTCATGCCTCATCAGCATTCCCCTAGTCTGAGCTTTGATCCTTCCAAAGGGCAGAACCAGCAGGCAGAACGAAGCGGAGCATTCAGGCGGTCACCCTGAACGCCTGCTGTTGGGGGCCAGGCCTGTGTGGGCACGGGACTCCCCCCCCCCCCTTATTCACAAACAGCAAGAGCTGCCTTTGGCTCACACAGAGCTCAGAAGAGGACTGAGTAAAAACAGAAATTACTCTTTACTAAAGACAGAGGTTGAAGGTTTAAACATAAACCACAAGGAAAATAGGGCAGCAGGTCAGAACACTGCATGGCCATTGCAAAATCCCAACTGAGATTCCCCACGGCATCTCATAGTTCTCAAAATCAGAATAATTTGCTCACAGTATTTGTTTTTGCTTTTACAACTTCCATTGAAAAGAGATGTTGATGACTTGAGCGATTTTATATCTATACATATTTATTGCTTTCACACATAGTCTTAAACTGCAATTTGATAATAGGTCACCTGGGAATAAGACTTGCTTAGTTTTATTTTATTTATTTATTTTTATTCACATTTATACGCTGCCCAATCAGGCGAACCCGACTCAGCGAGGCTTACAACAGGTTGAAAAACATATAAAAACCCCACTTATACCACCCATCCTACTTTATACATAAAAGAAAGAGAAAGAGAAGGACTCCTGATTGTTTATCTTGATGTGAGCCAACAGGCGGGGGGCGTATCTCCAATGGGACCCCACATCTGCCCTGCCAGCCAGGTTTTCAAACCTTTTCTAAAGGGCAGCAATTCTGTCTGTAACCTTAGTTCTGTTGGGAGGAGGTTCCATAGGGCTAGTGCGGACACAGAGAAGGCCCTCCTTCGTGTGCTAGAGAGGTGGGCCCCTTTAGCTGATGGTACAACTAGAGTGCCCCTCCGGTCCACTCTGATTGGACAGACAGACACTCTTGGGGTGATGCGGTCTCTTAGGTATCCTGGCTCACTACCATATAGGGCTTTAAAGGTCAAAACCAGCACCTTGAATTGCACCTGGAGGCAAACCGGCAACCAGTGCAGCTCCCGAAGTAGCGGTGAGGTGCGGGCATAGCGTCCACACCCCAACACCACCCGGGCTGCCGCATTCTGGACCAGCTGCAGCCTCCGAATGGTCATCAGGGGCAGCCCCACGTAGAGTGCATTACAATAATCTAGTCTGGAGGTGACCAGAGCGTGAGTGACCATGAGCAAGGAGTCCCGGTCCAGGAGCAGGCACAACTGGCGAATCACTCCTGGCCACAGCTGCCATCTGCTCATCTAACAGCAGCCGCAAGTCCAGGAGGACCCCCAAATTGCACACCGGGTCTGTCTGGGGCAGAATTGCCCCATCCAGAACCAAAGATGGTAGTTCCTGGGATAGCGCAGGGCCCCTCATCCATAGCCACTCTGTCTTGCTGGGATTCAATTGTAACCCATTGACCCCCATCCAGACCCCAACGACCTCCAGACACCTGGACAGGACTTTGACAGCATCACTGGGGTCCCCCACAGGCCGAGATGTACAACTGAGTGTCATCCGCATACTGATGGTACCGCACCCCGTGGGAATGGATGATCTCGCCCAGTGGCTTCATGTAGATATTGAATAGGAGTAGGGAGAGCACCGAACCCTGAGGCACCCCATATCGGAGGGGCCTAGGGCTGGATCTCTCACTCTCCAACCACACCGACTGGGTACGGCCGTCCAGAAAAGAGGAAAACCAGGACAACACAGTGCCCTGGATCCCCAGTCCTTTGAGCCGTTTGAGAAGGATACCGTGGTCAACAGTATCGAAGGCTGCTGAAAGGTCAAGGAGAGCAAGGACAGACAGATAACCGCCGTCCCGCTCCCGCCAGAGATCATCCATCAGCGCAACCAATGCCGTCTCCATACCATATCTGGGCCTGAATCCTGATTGAAAGGGGTCCAGATAATCTACTTCCTTCAGTGCCCTCTGCAGTTGGCGTGCCACCACCTTTTCCAGTACTTTCCCCAAAAAGGGAAGGTTGGAAAATGGCCTATAGTTACTAAGGACAGCTGGGTCAAGGGATGTTTTCTTCAGGAGTGGGCGCACCAAAGCATGTTTTAATGGTGTAGGAAACACCCCCTCCCATAAAGATGCATTTATTATTGCCCCGACCCAGCCTCCTGTCACCACTTTGAGGCTTTCATCAACCAGGTGGGACAGGGATCCAAAGGACAATTAGTGGCACGGACTGCTGCAAGGAGCCTGTCCGCTTCATCAGGGACAACAGGATCAAACCAATCCCAGATTGTGCGGCAAGACTGTGCTCCGGTCCCCACCCCTGACCCTCCCCATCCACGCCAGGATTAAGTCCTGAATGAATCCGATCGATTTTCTCCACCAGATGGTCAGCAAAGTCCTCAGCCAAACCCTGCCAACCGGGCACCGGGCCCCTCACCAAAGAGAGACCTGGTTACCCGGAACAGGGTGGCTGGGTGATTATCAGCGGAGGCAATAAGGGTGGTGAAGTATTGCCGCCTCACCACCCCCATCGCCACTAGGTAGGCCCTAATAGTGGCTCTAGCTAGTGTCCAATCGGACTCACTCCGGGTCTTCACCCAGCGATGCTCTAGGCATCACTTTGCCCGTTTGAGCTCCCACAGTTCTTCCGTGAACCACGAAGATGACCTAACCCCACGGGCTCGGAGAGGCCGTAGTGGCGATATTTCATCCAAGGGGTGCTGTTGTCATCCTGTTCCACAGGTCGACAAGCGCCTCCGGTGAATTGTGAAGCTGATCCAGAGGAACATCCCCCAGTTCCCTCTGGAATCCATCCAGATCCATTAGTCGCCGGGGGCGGGCCATTTTAATAGGCCCTGCCTCCCTACGATGGAGCGTCACCCCCAGAAAGTCAAGAGTCACCAGATAGTGATCCGACCATGGCACAGGTGAAATGACTAATTCCTGTAATCTCAGATCACTCTGCCTCCGCTCCGACAAGAAAACTAAATATGGCGTGTGACCGCTGCCCCTGGTCGGGCCCCGAATTTCCTTGTGTCAGGCCCGTGGTTGCCATGGAAGCAATGAACTCCCTTGCTACCTCGGAATCCATCCCCAACGAAGGCAAGTTAAAGTCCCTCAGGATCATAAGCCTTGGGAACTCCAACACCAACATTGACTCCACTGAGCTTATTTCTGAGTGGAAATATACTAGATTCTTGGACTGCATGCTAAGCACACTGGGCTGGATTTTCTGCTAAATGCATTCATATAATTTTCAAAAGAAAAATAAACACACACAGCTTGGAACTCAATGAAGCCAGAAAAGTTGTAATTAGTTCAAGATTAGTTTGATCAACCTTTCTCCCCAAATAAATATATTCTTCTTTATTTCAACTATGCATTTGCCAAGTAAATTATTTGAGAAACCACTTACAATATTGGAAATCATGACTGTTCAGCTTACTATTATTTTTTAAAAAGACAAAATGTAAGTGTGAAAGCAAATACTGAAACATTTAGATGAAAGTTAACTATTTAAGTCGATTCACTGTGCTGGACCAAATAAATCATATTTTTAGTTCTTTCATTTGTGAAGCACATTTTCCCTTTGCCACTCCACAATGCCTGCTTGTTGCTTTTAAAGTCCATGCTGTTTGTGCTGCAGCAGTGATACCTGGGTTAACCACAACCCAACCCAACCCAACCATCCATCCACTAGCTTTTCTCCAGCGAGCTTAAAGCAGCACATCTGGCTCTCTAGCTACCCATTGAATTTCACATGGAGGCAGGTCAGACTCAAAGATAGTGGTTTACTAAAGCTGACCCAATAAGTTCCATAGGTGAGCAGAACAGGACTGGAAAACAGGGACAGAAACCAGAATTTGTCTGTTTGGATGATATGCTGAGTACTTCCAGATGAAGCTTTTGAACTGGCCTGCTCTGAGCAAGGAATTTTAGCAAGGAACCAAACATCATTGTCTTTACAACTTGCAACCCTCTCCTGTTTTCTTATCATTTCTTATGTCTTTTTAGTCAAATCCCTTCCCCAAGGAATAGCTGGAGAATACCTTTTGAGCTGTAGAACTTGATCTTTAGGTCTAGGATTCCTGACCCTATGGAACTGACTCAACCCAGAATAGGAAAATGGAAATTCCCATTCAAAAGAAGAGGATTAGTAAACATACAAGTCCACAGGACCTGGCTGCTCATTCATCCAGAGTCAAAACAAGGAGTGTTGTCCTCCACACACATGGGACTGCATTGTTTTAACCAGCCTTAACTGGCACATCCACTGGAGAGGGACCAGCAGAATTATATTCCAAGAAGAGTGAGATGGTCACATGTTCCTCATCCCTATTCAAAACCAGAGTTTGATACTGTGTAAGAACCACCCCACATACAAGGGTTGTAAGCTCAGAAAGGGATTTCACTGAAATTAGGGATTTCTAATTTAAAAAATCTTACCACAAACGGAAAGGAGGCAGCCCAGTCTTCCACTGCTGCTATAGCAGCTTCAGAACCACCATCATACCAAAGATAGAGGGTCCCTGCTATGTAGGCTGGAAAGTGGCATAGGAGGTTGATGGTGTGAATAGTGGAACAGGTGGAAATGCATCTCAAACGGGTGCCACTCCACTTGTCTTGAAGATCATGATCCCTCCTGAGATCATGGAAAACTTGGTAGAGTCACCATTTAAAGGTGAAATTGAAAATGCCTCCTCCCTTCCCCCCAGGCAATTTCTCCCAAGCTGGCACCTTCCAAATATCTCAAGCTGTAATTCCCATCACTATGTTGGCTGGGGATGATGGACACTGTAGTCCAACCCATTCAGGACGCTACAAGATGGGCAAAGCTGCATTAAACCACATATCCCTCCCCTCTCACCTGCGACCTCAACTCTGTCTGCGGAACCACCTGGTGAACTCACCTCTTCCTTGGTGAAGTTCTTCTCTACTCCCAACAGGTAGGGTGTGATGAAGCTTTCTCCAGGTCGAATCTGGCTCATGAAGCCATAGAAGCAGAGGTAGAAGACGAGGAATTTCCATCGTGGATCTGGTAGAGGATCGGGGGGCTGATTTTCAAGTTTCTCACCCTCAGAGGCAGACATAGCTTACTGGTACCACTTTGAGCTCAGAAGAAGCGGATGTTTTAAACAAAACCCCAGCAGGTGAAGGGGTTCTTGGCTCAGCCACTCTGTTCCACTGCTGCATATGGTCTCCAGTACTCACCACGGTGTCTGCAAGAAAAAAAGCAGAGGTTGACCACACATCTAGGGGGAAGAGACCTATTATGAAGCAATACTACCTACCACGGTCATCCTGCCAAGAATTTGTTTAATTTTGCAATTACAGATCTAGAAGACCTAAAAATGCTCGGCCCCCTGCAGCCCCATGGTGTATTTTAAGGCACATGATGCTTGTTTGTACAGAAACATTTCAAAGGAATGTTTTAAGCCTGCCAGATCTGCAAAGTCAAAGAACTCCAGGGATCATGCTGGGCAAGCAGGTTTATTCAGCTGGACAGCTGGATTTGGAAGCAGGGAATGATAAACACCATCTCTTTGCCTACTCTTTCTACCTGTGAGGTAGGTTAGATTAAGGAATGTCCATGAGCAGACAGGTCACATCACAACTGGTGTAGGAATTTAAACCAGATTTCCCCAGAGAGAAATCCAGAACTAACGCCATTAGACCACAGCTAATCGCTCTTAATGAAGCCGTTAACAGTGGTAACAACAGTCATTAATATCAATCATCACCTCAATGATCTGTGCTCTAATCATGTTCAGATTAGATGGATGGAATGCACCTTATGTTAAACTGCCTTTTGACACAACTTAGACTTAAATGCAAACAAGGCTAACTCCTACCTAAGGTTCAAAGCAAGAAGAGCCATTGCTCAACGGGTTTTACATTGGAAGTCCCAGGTTCGGGGTTGATACCTAGCAGGTGGGATCGTTACCAGTCACTATCAGCTAAGAACACAGAAAAAGGTCACCGTGACCTGCCTTCTCCCTTCCTTATTTAGTCAGGGACTTTCCACTCATCAGACATCTCCAGGTGCTTGTCCACTTTATCAGCCAAGGGGTTTAGACAGATGTGGTCCTCCAGATGATTTCAAATTACTACTGATACCAGTCCCAGCCAGCATAACCAGTAATGAAGAATGCTGCTGTGTGTTGCAGCCCATCAACATTTGGAGGACCACATGTTAGAACTAGATCAACCAAGCATCTGATTCTTGGGCCAGAGTCTTGGGTTCTTAGTCTTGCACTAAGAATCCAGACAGAGTTTTCACCTTAGCCTCAATGAGCCTGCTGCCTTTTCACTCCAATTGTACTTAGTGGACCTTCTCTGGGTCAATGCCATCAATCTTGGTAAATCAGGTGATGATAAGAGAAGTTTCTTCTGGTTTTTATACCCAGTGTCTACTCTTGGACTGTTTGAACACCAGGTGAACACACTCTTTCCCCATGTTATAGTTTCAAATACTCATTTGAGTCAGTTCATAAGAACATAAGAACATAAGAACAGCCTTGCTGGAACAGGCCACAGCCCATCCAGTCCAGCATTCTGTCTCACACAGTGGCTCACCATTTCCTTCAGGGTATTCCCAAGCAGATGCCTTCACCTGCTTAGGATTCCCTGGAAATGATATTGAGAGATATCCTGCCTATCTCTCCAACCCGGAGGTTGTCCTTAAGTATCCATTATTATAGCCATTGATACCCTTGTCCTCCATGAACTTGTCTAATCCTTTCTTAAAGCTGTCAAGACTGACAGCTGTCACCACTTCTTCTGGCAGGGAGTTCCATAGACCAGTAATCCTCTGGGTGAAAAAGTACTTTCTCTTATTTGTTTGAGAACTACTACCCAAAAGTTTCATGGAGTGTCCCCTAGTTCTAGTGTTATGCGATAGGGAAAACAGTTTTTCCTTATCTACTTTGTCCACACTGTGCATGATTTTATAAACTTCAATCAGGTCACCTCTTAGACGTTGTCGTTCAAGAGTGAAGAGGCCCAACCGTTGCAGCCTCAGATGGTAAGGAAGGTTCAATCTCCTTACTACTGTATTTTGGTTGATGCTTTGGGGTTTTCCTATAGTTAACTCTTCTCTAACTGCTACTGACTTAAACTCATGGCAAGTTTCCTCATCCAAAAGCAGCTCAATGTGTTCATATGTATGTCCCAGCTCCTGCCAACCTAGCAGTTTGAAAGCAAGAAATAGATAAGATAGATGAATATTGTCATTGTCCTGCACAGAACAACAAGATTGGGGGGGGGGGAACACTTAACAACCCAACAAAACCTAAACAAAATACAACTATACAAAATTATCAACATACTCCCACCTCACATATACACATTTAACCCCTAAAAGCTCTAAAACTCTAAAAATTCTAAAACCCTAAAAACTCTATACAGAAGCTCCCTCATAGACTGCATTGCACTGTATTCAAAGCCAGAACCGCTTTTGGGTAGAAACTATTTCTCAAGCGGCTGGTCCTGGTCTTTATGACCCTATACCTTCTTCTAGAAGGCAGAAGCTGAAAGAGATCAATCTCTACAGCTTTCTTATAACACCTGGTGGCATAGATTTGATCTAGAGTGGGAAGAGTACGCCCGATTATCTGCTCCGCAGTCTTTATGACCCTGGACAGCATTGTTCTTTCCCTAGCTGTACAACTCCCAAACCATACACACAGACCATAGGTTAACACACTCTCTATGGTACAGTGGTAGAATGCCAACAGCAGGTCCTTTGAAAGATTGTTCTTCCTGAGGATTCTCAAGAAGTATAACCTCTGCTGTGCTCTCTTCATCAGAGCTTTGGTGTTTGCTCCCCATGTTAGATCATTCCTCAGCTCCATTCCCAGAAATCGAAATTGCAAGTAGATAAATAGGGACCACTTCGGTGGGAAGGTAACAACATTCCGTGCACTCCGGTGTCTAGTGGTGCCTGCCACATACACCACGGAAACATCTGCAGAAGCAGACAGCGCTGGCTCTTCAGCTTTGAAACAGAGATGATCACTGAACCCTAGAGTCGGATACGACTGGCTTTCGAGCAAGGGAAACCTTTACCTTTACCTTAAATCTTTTTAAAAAATATAATTACTAAATAATGCTAATATTCTGCAACAGCTACTATGTTAAAAACCATCAAGTTGAGAAAAAAGCAAACTAAGTTATTGTCCATATCAGAATTAAGCAATTAAAATCTATTAGTTGTTTGTGAACTACAACTCCTATCAGCATTTGCCTACACAGCCAATAATGTCGTCATGCTTGCTAGCTAATCCTGCTAGAGTTCAGGTTCTTTTAAGATCTCAGAAGCAACTAGCATTTTTTGCCCGGCCCTGCCGGGCAGGTATAATGTGTGTGCTGGCAGTTGGAGTGGTTTTGGGGGGTACACACACACACACATACACACACACACACACACACACACACACACACACACACACACACACACACACACACACACACACACACACACACACACACACACCATAACCATACATGCAAAACAACCACATGCACACACACAACACACACACACAACCACACACTCATTCAATACACACATACAACACAACCACACACACAACCACACACACACAATACACACACACAGCACACACAACACATCCACACACACACAACACAACCACACACCGTTGCTCCGTGGGGAGAGGAGCGGCTCTTCCTCCTCTCCCCCGAAGCCTCGGTGAGGACACCCTTCCGTGCCTCAGTGGTGCAGCCTTTCCTCCCTCACCGCCAAGGCCTTTGCCGGGTGGGCAGGTGCGTCTGTTGCCTGATTTTGGTGGTCCCCGCCCCACCGATGAAGGCCTCGGCGCTGGCGGTGAGGGAGGAAAGGCAGCGCCACGGAGGCACGGAGGGTGAGTGGCCCAGTGCAGAAGGCCACGCTGGGGGAGGCGCAGAGTACTAAATGCCCAGCCACCAACAGGTAAATGGGGCGGGGGAAGGGACTGGGGGGAAGGGGTGGGTTCGTTCTCCCCCTTTCTTCTCCAAGACCTGGGTGGGCGGCGTGCTCCCTGGGCCCATTTCCCCCCCTCAGTTCCTCTCCCCCACCCCACTTACCTGTTGCCAGTTGGGCCTTTCATACTCTGCACTTCCCCGGTGCAGCCTTCTGCGCTTGACCGCTCACCTTCCGTGCCTCTGTGACGTGGCCTTTTTCCCCTCACCGCCGGCGCTGAGGTCTTCGCCGGTCGGGCAGGAGCCACCAAAAGCAGGCAACCCAGCCGGCATCCGACATGGCCGACCGCCCACCGTGGTGAGCTGGGGATGGTTTCCCTCTGTGAGACAAAGTGTCTCCCGGAGGGAAGTTGTCAGCGCATTGGTGTTTATTTTAGCGCCTGATTGGCTGAGGGGTGATGGCGCGGAGGACGATGAGACTTGTAGTTGTTTTTTTTGTGTGTTTGCGTTCATGGGGCGGTTGCTCTACTCGCAGCTGGCGGACCCTTGCAGCGATACTTGCAGAGTGTTAAGGTAAGTGAGGGTGGCTCGGTATGGGGTGGTTGGGCCGGATGTGGCCGTGTATGCTGGACACGCACGACTCAACCACCTTCTTATAGGTGTATACCTAGTGTGGATTCCCTCTGTTCCTTCTCTAGCCACCTGGGAACCAGGTAGATGGTAGGGATGCTTATTTTATTTATTTATTTATTAAATTTGTATACCGCCTTACTTAGCACAAGTGCGACTCAAGTCAGTTTCCAACAGAAAATATGATAGTTACAAAATATCAAAAATACAATTACAACTACACCACATGATAATAAAGATATAATACAAAATATTATAGAGTACAATAACATCTCACATAATAATAATCAGTAATAAACACAATAATACTAAAAGTCATATCATAGTATAGAACAATACAATAAAGCAGTTATACAAAACTCATATTGCAATACAGAACTCTACAACAATATCAAAATACAATAACCTCTCCGTACTGGCCCCAGAAAAAAGTCCAATGGGGGCAGCGGTGCAAGTCCTGCTGCTGCCACGACCATTTGAGCCCTGAGCGAGAGGGAAGGCGGGGCTCGGGACACTGGCGATGATGGAACTCCTGGTGTCCGGCTCCGCAAGAGTCCCTCTGCCCCGATTAGGGCTCACCGGGTCCAGCGGCGGCTATAACGAAGGGCGGGCGACGGGGAGGAAAGTCCTTTTAAGCCCGCCATGCCTCACCCAGGAGTTTCTCGTTCCCGCTGGCCCGGCTGGCCGGAGGGCGGGCGATGAAGGCAATCAGCAAGGCCGGTGGCGAGAGTCCTTTTAAGCCTGCCATGCCTCGCCCAGGTGTTTCTCGGTCCTCCCCGGCCCGGCTGGATGGAGGGTGGACAGCAAAGGCATCAGCAGGGCCGGCGGCGAGAGTCCTTTTAAGCCCGCCATGCCTTGCCCAGGTGTTTCTTGTTCCCCCCGGATCCAGAGTGGTCTAATCCAGACATGGTCATGTTTGCTCGGTAGCTGGGACAGATTCCTTGATAGGTCAGTGTTCACTAAAATCCATGAAATGGATTCATCAGTCTTACCTTCCTGGCATTTCTGATGTATGGCTCCAAAGTCTGGGGGCTAAGCTCCCCTTCTCTTATACCTAGCAGCTGAAGTGCTGTCTCATTGTCTTTGGCTCTATGCCCCTTTAATTGGTGCAACGCCCTAGCAGGTGGGATCGCTACCAGTCACTATCAGCTAAGAACACAGAAAATGGTCGCCATGACCTGCCTTATCCCTTCCTTATTTAGTCAGGGACTTTCCACTCATTAGACATCTCCAGGTGCTTGTCCACTTTATCCGCCAAGGAAACAGAGGTACTCAGAGTCATCCTACCTCCTCTGTTTTCTCCTGCCAAAAACTCTCTATCTATCCTTATGGCCTTATTAAATCTTACTAATTGGTAAGTTTAATGGAGAAAATCCATTTCCTAGTCAGCAAGTCCTTCTAAACGCATTAATTGGTTAGCAAGCAAATTCTACTTCTTTAATACATGTTCATATGATTTTACCCATTTCAGAGCTTGGAGGGAGGAAATGGGAATGTCACTATTTCCTTCCACAAAGCCCATCATCCCCAGTGGGCAACACAGGCTGCAGGTGCTCCCCCCCTCCATGCTCAAGCCCGCATAAAACCCAAAGGAATGACTCAAATCCTAAACTTTCTTTTTTGTGCTCAATATCAAGTAAGAATATTTCCTCACTCTCCTCATCCAGAATTACGTCAGCGCTGTAATTTCAGACCCAAAAACATAGCCAACCTCACAATCTGTAACATAGTTAACGTATAATAGCAAATTAAAAGTTCTCCTAAGGAGAACAAGAATGTTCTCACAGGGAGAGGATAAATTTCTTAATCATCAAGTGAAAATTAACTTTTAGATAAAACAGCATCCCGCTGAATTTATAGGGAAATGTCCAACAAGACTGCTCTAATCTAAAATGATACATTTCAATCAAGAAATTGGAGATGGATTTTTGTGATCCTATTCCAGAGGTATCCTCAAATCTTTTTAATTTTTATTTTCCTTACATTGGCCAAGAGCAGGGGTTCTCAACCTACACCATTTCATGTGGCCACTGTCACCACCAGAAGCGGACACATTTATGACAGTCATAAATGCACTTGTGGCTGTCGTAAACGCATTTATGACAGCTGTGGATGCATTTTACAGCAGCGTTTACAGCAGGAGGGGGTACTACCAGTCCAGCCCGCTCAGCTGCCTGAGGGGGCGTGGTCTGGCTTGCAGCTTTAAAAGGTTGAGAACCTCTGGCCAAGAGGACCAACTAACTGCACAAGCATAGCCATAGTTACTCAGAAATAAATCTCCCAAGTTCAACAGGCTTACTTAGAGGTTATGTGAATTAAGAATTACAGCAATATAACATACACTCTCACCAATTTGTGGTTCAAATTTAAAAGCTCCTCTCAAAATAATGAAGCTCTGTTTGTAGTTAAAAGTGGCCTGTTTTTAAGATCCAGAATAGTATAATTGAGATCCTGCTCTACTGCTTGAATATTTGCTCCACCTTCTGCCACCTCTCACCAGTTCTTCTGCCCCTCTATAGGCACTCAGACATTAGCCCACTTTTATTATGCAAAGCAAAGCATTGCTTCATTTGTGCCATTAGCTTATCAATGCCCCACAGCTTAAATATGACAATAGCACAATGGTGTAGATCAGCTTGATGCTAGGTGGCACCTTCCAGACACAGCAGACTAAAACCCATTATCTTTCACCAGCACCTTTCACTAGTGGTGATTATGAGTGCCAGCCTATGTGGCTAAGAATGCAGGGTGGATAAAAATCAATGATATTTCTAGAGAAATCAAAATGATCAGATTTTTTTATAAAATATTTTTGAGGAAAAAGCTCTCTGTAGTTTTATATTCAAAATACATTATAATCCAAAAACTGTTCATCATGAAATAAGGATTAATTTTTAATTATGTAGATTGCAATGTTTAAATTTCTGGAAAATGAATTCCATTAATCCATTCACAATGTCATGCCCTTCAGAGGTTTCTGTAAAATAACTGCACAGTTTTTCTATTAGAACAGGTGTTCTCAACCTTTTCAAGTTGCGGTCAGACCACCCCTCCTCAAACACCTGAGTGGGTCAGACTGGTGGTTCCCCTGCCATAAACACTGGTGTGAAACACGTCCGCTTCTGGCACTGACGATTACATGGATCACATGAAATGGTGCTGCAAACTGGAGCTGGCCGTAGGCTGAGAACCCCCATTCTAGAATACCACAGATGCTTGGTTTTACAGTTTTAAAACTCTGAATTTCTGCCTGCAGAGATCTTATGGCTTTTCTTCATAACAAAAGTGTTATAAACATACAGAGTTGAGGGAGGGGGAACCTTAATCCCATTGTTCCTTTGCAAATCTACATGCAAAGAATCAACTCCTCACCTTTTGAGTGGTAAATTTCAAAAAATTCAATGACTAAAACAGGGGTTCTCAACCTATGGCCCGGGTCCCGCATATGGCCCACAATACCATTTCATGTGCCCCACCACCACATCCGGAAGTGCCATGTGTGGCAGGCAAGACAAAATGGCTTTACGGACCCTGAAGCTGTCTGAGGGTGCATGACCCGGCCCTCAGCTTGAAAAGGTTGAGAACCACTGGACTAGAAGATTGTTATGAGTGGAACAGATCTACAGAGGAAGCTAAGAGTGAGGAGGGAGTCTCCACGTGGTTTAAATCATGATTTAAATCAAATTCATCCTGCTTACCAACAGTTTGATGCACTGTTGCAGAAAGAGAAAGGTTATCTCTTTTGAAATTCTAACTTCTATATCTATATTGCTAAATGTGCAGCTGTTTTGCACAGGGTCACAGATCTCTCTCTCTCTTTCTCTCTCTCTCTCTCTCTCTCTCTCACACACACACACAGAGAGAGAGAGAGAGAGAGAGCGCTTCTCATCTCCCTATGCCAGTCGCTTACACCCATGGAAAGTCCAAAAGCTAAAAGATCAGTGGTTATCCTATTTGGTGAAAGGAGCTGCCTCTAGAAGTCTGTAAAGGGAGGAGATAGGACATTATCTCCTTTTCGTCCACATGCTGTCCACCTTGCACAACCACAACATCATAAAATGATAAGATGGCCTAATCTAATATAATCCCTTACAAAGAACAGATATGCTCGGTCAACAGAACAGCCTAACAGGAAACAGAAAAAGACTGCAGAACAAACTGCATACTTAGCAGAATGAGTACAGTATCTGTATTCATGGGAATCTGGGTACATAGTTACAGGGCAAACAGACTGTTCAGATAACACTATTCATTTCCTACTTTTTTGTCAACTGCAACTCGTATCCGAGAATGCCTTTTTTCCTGAAGCAGGAAAAATGTCATTGGCATGAATTTGTTTAAAATGGATCCCAGCTTGCCATGAAGTGACCCACACACTACCTGTATGATCACGGAGCCATCTCCTGAAGCACACATGAAATAAGACATGCAGGATTTAACACCGGGGATTGCAATGGACTGCCGCAGCCTTGAGGATATGGACAAGGTGCGCCTTCACAGCCAGTCCATCTGGAATGGCCTCTTCTGCCTCCATGACCATTGGGAATCAGAGTTCCTCCTCCACTCATTTTGCCGTTGGGTCCATCATTTCCCACTAACAAGATAGGAAATTGGGATGGGAATGTTGCAGGATTTGGCTCTAATGGTGTGACTATACACTTGGTTTTCTCACTGTTGCAACATGAAGCCAAAGGTATTTAGCAAAAGTGGATCTCAAAGAAAGTTCAGATTCCTGGGTTAGAAACTCAGCCAGATTCTGCTTCATTTGGCATCTCTAGCATTCCTTGCTACAGTTGTACCCTACTGGAACTCATGGCAGGAGACAAGAGAGTGACTGTTTCCCATCTCAGGTACCAAGAAGGTCTAGACTTGCTTAGGTTCAAAACACTGATGGTTGTTAAGCCGTTTTCCAAGTCAGAAGTAAGTCACCTTTTGAAAAACAAGCATTCTTTTATAAGGGGGTATTCAACAATTATGTGATCATTGAAGGGGGGTAGGGGATCTGCCATCTGAATTACGGGAAAGTTACGTGTGTGGGGGTGGGTCAGGTCAAAGATTACATAATCCATTTGGAGCTGTTGTGCAGTAGGCACCAATAGTGAAAAGCTCTAAAAATTAGAATTTCAATACAAAAGATCTGGATTATGTAATTTTAAAGGGGGGAGGGGAGGGGGTCGAAGCTAAAATTACGGCCGGATTACATAGGGGGGAACCCAATTTTCCCTTTAAAAATGGATCACATAATTGTTGAATGGCCCCAATCCTAATTTAAAAATGTTCAGCTTCACTGCCAAACCTCTTGCTTTCATTAGCCACTGTTACTCACTTGCGTCTCCTAAAGAAAGAAATGCTGCAACCAAACAATTTAAAACCTGATTTCCAATAGTTGGCATTATCGTGGCTTTCTACTTTCATTTGCCAGCTCCTTTGCTAAATGACACAAGTCTTAACCAGGTGTCAGAAAATCCAGTGATCTTCATGCAAAGGGAGCTTAGATATGATAACTACCCACCCCACCTATGCTTTCTTCATGAGATCACCAGTAAGTCTGAAAAGGAGATTTTCCTCCTCTTGCAAAAACTCTCCATATGAACAAGAACCTGAATCTTCCAGGATCCCCTCTTTTTCATGCATTAAAGTAAAGAAACCAACAGTGAAGGAGCCATGGCTAAGCACTCCCCCCCAAATGACAGTCACCTTTTATTGACACTTGCCAGTTGAAAAACCTGTGGATCGCTGAGAGATCGCCAGCCTAATTGCCAAGATAATTTACTTGGTACCACAACAGAAGTGGCTCTCAAATTGTAATCATGTGGTTAAACAGTGCAACTCCAATCAGTAAACAAAATTCTATTCAGCAAAGTATTGTTAAAGGGCCCTAGGTTGTAGGTGACAACAAGAGGAAAATAAACCTAGTTTCTTCTTTGATGCTGTCAGACAAATTACATCTGCCTCCTGGCAGACAACAAACACCCCAATTTGGTTTGAAAAACAAGTTACATTTTCAAATGGGAAAAGTATAGATAACTCTCCCCCTACAAAGCTATTAACGTAGCACACTCCCACCCACAAAGAAACCCGTGCAGAGCTTGTACAGACACATGCTGCTTTATATTACGATTCCCATCTGAATGAGTTAGAACGACATTCATAGTAAAGGTAAAGGTTTCCCTTGCTCGAAAGCCAGTCGTATCCAATTCTAAGGTTCAGTGCTCATCCTTGTTTCAAAGCTGAAGAGCCAGCGCTGTCTGCTTCTGCAGACATTTCCGTGGTCATGTGGCAGGCATGACTAGACACCAGAGTGCAGGGAATGCTGTTACCTTTCCCACCGAAGTGGTCCGTATTTATCTACTTGCAATATTTCTTGCTTTCGAACTGCTAGGTTGACAGGAGCTGGGACAAAGACGGGCGCTCATTCCGTCCTGCAGAACTCGGGAATCGAACTGCTGACCTTCCGCCTCCCACTTGAGCCACACAGGAGTGGAAGGGGCCTATGAGACTATCCAGTCCAACCGCCTAGTCAAAGCAGGAACCCAAATCAAAGCGGATTTTGAATTCCCACCCGCGCTGTAGTGCTCACCACCTCCAGAGGTCATTGGTTCCACTGACCACTTTCACAGTTAAGCAGTTTCCCCTGATATGGAGCCTATTTCTGGCTTCCTTTCGTTCCCGCTTGTTACTACGAAATCTCTCCGACTATTTTGTCAGCTGCTCAGCCTGCTTTCCTCTCTCTGATGTTTATAGAGATCTCTCATCTTACCCAATTTCTTCTTTTGTTTCTTCCTGTTACCTGATTTCTACTCGCAGAAGGGGGGGGGGGGAACCAAATGCAAGTGCAACAAGCCTTAGCACCTCCCATCAAAGGAAAGCGTGGATCGCTCTCAACCTGCCACCTTCGCCGACTCTTGTCCTGATTAGAGCAGGATGAGACCCGCCACCGGGCGCCCAGCAGGGCAGGCACGCGGTTGCCTGCCTGCCTGCCTGCCTTCTGTCCACCAAGTCGTCCGAAGTCCAAGTCGAGGCACTTTGCCCTCTCGCCCCGCCAACCATCCAGACACGGGAGTGCAAAGAGGGCGCGTGGGAAAGGCAGCACACGCGCGCGCACACGCAGCCCGCCCTTGCCCATTTACCTGGAGAACCCAGTGGCCCAATGGTCACGACCCAGCCGCCCCTCGCCTCCTTTGTGGGCACAAGAGCCTCCCCACCAGCGACAAGAAGAGGAGGCGGCAGGAACCCTACACGGGCGCTTAAAGAACCTCCGACGACCGCCCCGACAGAAACAAACCTCGGGCAAGCGTGGAGGGGAGAAGGAGCAAGGAGGGGTGAGGGCACCGCCTACTGGCACCTGTAGTTCTCAAGGCGCACAACGCGGGGTAAACCGCCCCGGCAAACTACAAGCCCCACAATGCAACCAGGGCGGAAACTCCGCTGGAAGTGTGGGATGATGGAGGGGGTGGGGTGTGGGAGAAAGAAAGCGCCGCCCCTCTTGCTCTTCTGTTTGTTTTCTAAAATTCTCAATCCACGAAGAGAGGTTGGGGTGGTGGTGGGTCCTTGCCATACCTGTCAAGCGTGGCTCCGGACAATACAGGTCTGTTTTACGCATGCATAAAAGCTGTTTACACATGCGTACAACGGACGTGCGCAGAACGGTTCTGCGCAAGTCCGTTCTACGCATGCGTAGAAGGCTTTTAAGCATGCGTACAATGGACCTGTGCAAAACCGTTCTGCGCACGTCCGTTGTACGCATGCATAGAAGGGTTCTACGCATGCGTAGAAGGGTTCTATGCATGCATAGAAGGGTTCTGCGCATGCGTAGAAAGGATCTGCGCAGAAGGGGTGTGCAGTAACTCCTTTCCCCCCGCTGCCAAGATCCGGGATAGTGGCAGCTCCGGGCGGGAAAGGATGAAAATCGGCACCGAAATACGGGAAATCCCGGCCAATCTGGGATACTTGACAGGCATGGTCCTTGCCCCCCCCCCCCCCCCCCGCGAGCGCCGTGTAACATAAACAGGCGGGGAAACTGTCTGCAGAACCCCAAGTTTGGTGGTCCCAGATATAACCAAAAGGGGCTGGACTGAGAGACTTTGGTGTTCAAGGAATAATGACGACTCGCATTTAGAAATGAAATACAGCTCTTTATTGGTGGGGTTTGAACACAGTTTGGATGGGATGGGGCAAAACTCAGACAGACCTCACCTTGCGCTCCTGCGTCTGCCTGGGGCGACCGCCAACCCACACCCACCCCCTCCTTGAGCTCCAGTTAGGATTTTCACGTGCACAAGGCGTTTTCCCAGCAGGGTCCTGGTGATCCACTGCGCTTAGCCTTTTTCGTCCCTCCAATTCGGGACGGGGGAGAGCAACCCGGCATCAGCAGGTTCACACCAGTGCACCAGAAGAACCGGTAGCAGAAATTCTGGCTGGCCCCGCCAATCCAAGTTTTGAAATAAAGTACAGTAAAACCCCGACTTACAAATGCCCCGAGTTACGTAAAATTCGACTTACATAATGATTCTGTGCTAAAACCATGTCCCGATTTACATAAATGTCCCGATTTACGTAAATTTACGAAACACAATTTCCTATGGGTTTGCTTCGAGTTACATTAAAAAATCATTTTTCCTATGGGTTTACTTTGAGTTACTGTACATATAATTCCCCCCCCCCCATGGGTTTGTGTTATGTATGAATAAATGTGTTGGTGACATTTTGAACATTCAAACTGCCAAAGAACCATGCAAATTACTGTCAAACAGCCATGCTGTTTGACAGCCGCGAAATCTCGGCAGCTTGTGTAGTATCGCGAGACTTCGAGCGCGCAAAGTTCAAATGCAGATCAGAACTGTCAAATGTATATACTTTGTAATATGTATTCAAATCACCCAATAATGTTTGTTCCCGCTGTTTTGTATCCAGTTTATTGTGTATATAAATCCCTGTTGTTCCCCTCCAAGTTGTGTTCAGACCCCAGAAATAAAAGAGCTGTATTTCACTACGCTGGTTGTTGCCTCCAGTTTCTGAACACCAAAGTTTGCTTCGAGTTACATGAAAACCCGATTTAGGCAAAAGCCTACAGAATGGACTTTTTGTGTAAGTAGGGATTTTACTGTAGTCCTAATTCGGGTGCAACACAGGGCTTTTCCCCTAGCCATGCCCACCATACTCATACCTGTCAAGTTTTGGATTTGAAAATAAGGGAAATTTCCAGGACAAAATGGGAGACTTGACAGCTATGCTTATCCTGTGCAGCTCTCCGGTGGCGGCATTAGGGCATTGCAGTCTAACTAATACGGGAGGATGGTGGGAAAGAGGGTAAATACGGGAGTTTCCCGGCCAATACGGAAGACTTGACAGCTATGACCGTACCACGCCCAGTGTGGTAGTAAATTTTTTTGGAGCCCAACACTGGAGCAACCACTGTAGACACCATTTCGTTTGGCTCTAACATCCCTTATTTAGCATTTTCAAATACTGTACTGTGTATTATGTGTCGAAAGCAAGAAATTGCAAGTAGATAAATAGGGACCACTTCGGTGGGAAGGTAACAGCCTTCCATGCGCTCCTGTGTCTAGTCATGCCTGCCACATGACCACGGAAACGTCTGCAGAAGCAGACAGCCCTGGGTCTTCGGCTTTGAAACAGAGATGAGCACTGAACCCTAGAGTCGGATATGACTGGCTTTCAAGCAAGGGAAACCTTTACCTTTACTATGAATGTCGTTCTAACTCATTCAGATGGGAATCGTAATATAAAGCAGCATGTGTGTGTCTGTACAAACTCTGCAGAGGTTTCTTTGTGGATGGGAGTGTGCTATGTTATTAGCTTTGTAGGGGGAGAATTATCTATACTTTTCCCATTTGAAAATGTGACTTGTTTTTCAAACCAAATTGGGGTGTTTGTTGTTACAGGCCAGAAGGCAGCGTTCCGTGCGCTCCGGTGTCTAGCCATGCCTGCCACATGACCATGGGAGTGTCTGCAGAAGCAGACCGCGCTGGCTCTTCAGCTTTGAAACAGAAATGAGCACTGAACCCTAGAGTCGGATACGAGTGGCTCTCACACAAGGGAATCCTTTACCTTTAGGTTAGTCCAAACTGTGGTTTTGGTTTTCTACTCGTGGGGTTGGTTTGTAGGGCTCCATGTGGGAGGCGCATTCTGCTTTTTTAGCAATTCCACTTCTATGCCTCCCCATAGCGCTCGCTCAGTGTCCTCTCTGGGTGGTTCACAAGATAATTAGCACCCCACCCTCATTTTACCAACCTCGGAAGGATCACTCAATCTGGAGTCCCGCCACAATATTTTGGCTGCAGTACAGCAGTTTAAGCATTGGGGGCCGGATAGCTATTTTAATAGTTTGATGTAGGCAGATTGATTGCACACGAGCCAGCAGATGGGCTAAACACTACTTTATTGTAACATGGTCAATCTGTACATGAGCCAATGGCGGAGCCTTGCCTCATTATATATGGTACATAATACATTTGAATCTCGCCCGAAGGCACCTATTGGTTGCAGTATCGGTGACGTCTTTCTGACGTACTGCATACCTGACATAGTTCACCTGTGGCGGGAAGGTTTACCGCGCTAGTTACTCATTGGGTAAATTGAAGCCATGTGAGCTCTATCAGCTGCGCTAATGGTGAGCAGCTGAACTGCATGCATACACAACATCCCTCCCCTCTAGGATGGGACTAAGTCCCTCAACCATTGTGGGGGCTGGCGGGTGTGCTGCAGTTGGACGATCAATTCAGCGGTGCTGCCGGAATCAGCTGTTGTGCCTGAACTTTCCCCCCGGGAAAACTGCAGTGTCCCATCGAATCCCGGCAAGGGCAGGGATGGGGTATCTCTGTGTAGGGGAGGATGGGGGGACCTCTGGGACAACTCAAAACCCTACTGCTCACTGGGACGAGTGGGGGAACACTCACGAAAACTCCCCCCATCCTGTAACAAAAAATCAAACTGGGGTTGTCCATCTCCAGGTTGGGAGATGGTCTCCTGTGGGTCTATGCGGCCTGTCAAGCTGAGTCCTGTATTCCCCCCATGGGTTATGCGGGTGGGGGGCAACCCTAACACTGACTCATCAAAATACCTACTTTCCCCCGTGGCTTCCGTAACTCTTCTCCTAAGCTGATCAGTGTGTCTCCGCCACAGCAACCCCGACCCTGTCTTTACTTGGTACGATACGGGTCCGGTTTGTTCCACCACTCGGGTACCTACGCTGGCCCTGAGCTCACATAATTTCTGCAGTATACTGGATCGCCTGCCCCGAACACTTTCCTCTGATCTACCGCCACATGCGTGCCTCTATCCTCCACCCTGGAAGGATCCAAGCAGTCAAACAATGTTGTGAGTCTTTTTCACATCAGGATCTCTGGGGGGGATTGCCCCGATGCAAGCGGAGTAACCCTATAGCACAGGAGGAATTTACAGAACTGTAGCTCCAGGTCCCCCAGACCCATCCTCCTTAGTGCCCCCTTTGTAGTGCAGACCAGGCACTCTACTTGACCGTTTGTGGCAGGGTGAAACGGAGTGGAGGTAACATGCCTGATCGCATTCCGTTCAAGGAATGCCTGAAATTCGGTGGATGTGAATGTGGTCGTGTTATCCGAAATTAACACATCGGGCAGGCCAAAACACATGAACACCTTCCTCAGGTGTTTGACTGTGGTTGAGGAGGACATGTTTCGCACTGGAATGACCTCTAGCCATTTCAAGAATGCATCAACCACTAACAAGAACATTGTACCCTGGAAGGGCACCGCAAAGTCCATGTGGACCCTTGACCACGGTACGCAGGCTGTGTCCCACTCCCTGGGGGGTAATCTATGCTCCTCAGGCTGCGAGTGTTGGCAACTCTCACACGCACCCACCAACTGCTCTATGTCCTTATCTATGTTGGGCCACCAGAAATAGCTCCTAGCCAGAGATTTCGACTTCACGATCCCCGGGTGACTCGTGTGTAGCAAACGGAGCACCTTGGCTTGAAAAACCTCAGGAATTACTACCCTCTGGCCCCAGAGGAGGCATCCTCTCTCGAGCGATGGGGACATTGCAGGCCAGCCCTTCTTTACCCATGCCAACGCCTGGTATAGAACCTTGTCTTTGGCAGTTACCTTGGCGATATCTGAGGGCACGATGGGGGGCGAGTTGAGAGACTCAATGAGCAGCACCTGGTGATCTTGCTCAACCTCACACTCGGGTTCCCCCAGCTCTGGTAGGGGAGACCTGGAAAGTGCATCTGCGTGAGTGATGTCTTTCCCTGGGCGATGTACCAGTGTGAACTGGTACGCGTTTAAGAAAATCGCCCATCGTAACATTCGTGGGGATAGAATCTGGGGAGTGGGCTTGGCTGTGACAAAGATTCCCAGGAGGGGCTTGTGGTCTGTGACATTGGTGAACTCCCTCCCATGCAAGAAATCATGGAATTTTTTTGTCCCTGCGATGATTGCGAGGGCTTCCCTATTCGTCTGTGCATAATTGCGCTCTGCTTTCGAGAGGGAGCTCAAGTAGAACACAATCGGTGCCTCCCTCCTGTTCTCGAACACGTGGCAGAGGACAGTCATGACCCCCACTGGTGAGGCATCACACACAAGTACTATGGGCTTTCTGGGGTCGAAATGAGTTAATATCGCCTCGGAAGAGAGGAGCTGCTTTAACTCATTGAACGCCCGTTCTTGACCCTCCCCCCACCGCCAGACTGCATCCTTCTTCAGTAAGTGGTGCAGCGGCTCCACCACGGATGCCTTCCATGGGAGGAAGGAGTGATAGAAGTTCAGGAACCCTAAGAATGACTGTAGCTCTGGTTTGGCGGCTGGTCTGGGGGCATCCTGTACTGCCCCAACTTTGGATTTCGATGGTTTTACCCTGTCGGGGTGATTTAAAACCCCAGAAACTCAACCTCGTTTGAACAAACACACATTTGTCCCTTCTCAGGTGTAACCCAGCCCTCTCGAACACAGATAGTACCTGGTCTAACCTCTGGGCTAGCTCTGACTCATCCCCAGCTGCTATCAATATGTCATCAAAATATGGCAAGACCCTGGGGAGACCCATAAGGAGGCGTTCCACAAGCGCCTGAAATATCCTGGGGGCTGAGTTCACGCCGAACTGGAGGCACATCACCTTAAATGCACCCTTGTGCATAACTATTGTCTGGGCAGCTGTGGCCGCAGGTGTAACCATTAACTATTGGTAAGCCTGTGCTAGGTCCAACTTCTCAAAGCATTTACCCCCATGTAACTTGGGCAGCAAGTGGCTAACTGCCGGCACCGGGTAGGCATTGGGGCTAATTGCCTTATTGATAGTACACTTGTAATCAGCACAAATTCTAACCTCCCCATTAAATTTCATGGCAGTTACAATCGGTGTCTCCCAATCTGTGGGAACCAAAATCCCCTGACCCACCAGTTTGTCCAGTTCCGCTTCGATTTTGTCCTTTAGTGCAAAAGGCACTCTTCGTGGCTTGAGCCATACTGGGCAAATGGAAGGGTCACTATCAAAGTCCACTGGAGGCCCCCTTTACTCCCCAAGTGCTTTCTTGAAGACCGCGGGGTGTGCATTGCACACATCCTGAATGGGGTCACCTCAGACAGCGTTGATGCCAGTCAGTGCAATGCCCAGTGGTTTGAACCACTGGGTCCCTAGAAAACAACTGGACCCCCCTTAAGAACCACCAAGGGCAGCTTCCTCGTGAAGTTTTTGAAACGGACGGTGAAATCTCCCACCCCCAGGATCGGAATGTAGTTACCTCGCAAGTTACCTCGCAAGTTCATCCTGAGGGCTCTCAGTTTGGGGCGGTCCCTAGGGGGTATTCACAGAAACTCCATCTGCGAGACTATGGATTAGGCAGTCCCTGAATCCCCCTGCAACAGTACCTTCACAAAAAAACGGGTGGGTCGGTCCGACACACGTCTCACCACGGTGTCCCCCGCATACACTTTCTGGACGGCCTCGTCCTTTTGGCCGTAGTGGCTGGTCTGGTCAGGGTCTCAGCTTCTGCATTGTCTGCACACCTTCGCTATGTGTCCCAAACATCCACAGTTGTGGCACTCTGCTTTCTTGAAGGGGCAATTCTTCCGGTCATGTGAGCCCCACACCCCTCACAGCATCGGCTTGCTTCGGTGGTGTCTCTCTTTTCAGATGGGCTTTTTCTCACTTTCTGGACCTCTGGTTAGCTCTTGCTCTCGCTGGATCCCAAAGAGGACGTGGCGGCGGCTGCGGCGGCCACGGCAGCTCTTGACTCTCGTGCATGGTGTGACGAACAGCTGTGGGCTTGCACTGTGGATGCCGAGCTTCCCGGGGCTGAGGATCTCATCCTGCATGCCCGTACTCCGTCCTTTACCACCTCAGCAGCTTGTGCGGCCCGCAAGACCTGCTCGAACGTGATGTCCTCGTCTCGGGCTAACAGTTTCAGCTGAGCCTCGTCATCCCGCAGGCCAAGTAGGAGACGGTCACGCAACGCCTCGGCCAGGAAGGCTCCCCACTGGCATGGAACGGCCGCCAGCCTCAGCGCGGCTACGTACTCTGCCACAGTTTCTCCAGGCCGTTGGTCTCGCCAGCTAAACCCCATCTTGCTGGGAACACGGACACCTTGGGGTGGAAATGTGCCCGCAGGGCAGCGAGGATTTCAGCCAGTGGTACCATCTTGAGTACCCTCGGCATCAGAAGGTTCCTTGCCAGTTCCAGGGTTGGCAACCCACACTTAGCCAGTAGGCAGGCTTGCCTTTGCGCTTCGCCCACAATCTTCTCTACGTCCACTGTGTACAGAAACTGTTCCTTGTAGAGGTCCCATGACTCCGGCTGGGAGGTATCGAACAGAGAGAGGGTGACCCTGTGGGACGCCATTATCCCATCCTCGTCGCCAATTTGATGTAGGCAGATTGATTGCACACGAGCCGGCAGATAGGCTAAACACTACTTTATTGTAAGAACATAAGAACATAAGAACAGCCTTGCTGGAACAGGCCACAGCCCATCTAGTCCAGCATTCTGTCTCACACAGTGGCTCACCATTTCCTTCAGGGCATTATTCCCAAAGAGATGCCTTCACCTGCTTAGGATTCCCTGGAAATGATATTGAGAGATATCCTGCCTATCTCTCCAACCCGGAGGTTGTCCTTAAGTATCCATAATTATAACCATTGATACTCTTGTCCTCCATGAACTTGTCTAATCCTTTCTTAAAGCTGTCAAGACTGACAGCTGTCACCACTTCTTCTGGCAGGGAGTTCCATAGGCCAGTAATCCTCTGGGTGAAAAAGTACTTTCTCTTATTTGTTTGAGAACTAGTACCCAAAAGTTTCATCGAGTGTCCCCTAGTTCTAGTGTTATGCGATAGGGAAAACAGTTTTTCCTTATCTACTTTGTCCACACCGTGCATGATTTTATAAACTTCAATCAGGTCACCTCTTAGACGTCGTCGTTCAAGAGTGAAGAGGCCCAACCGTTGCAGCCTCAGATGGTAAGGAAGGTGTTCCAGTCCCCTAATCATTCTGGTTGCCCTCCTCTGCACTTTTTCCAGCTCCATAATATCCTTCTGGAGGTATGGCGACCAGAACTGTACACAGTATTCCAGATGGGGCCTCACCATAGATTTATAAAGAGGCAAAATGACACTTGCTGACTTATTTTCTATACCCTTCCTAATGATCCCTAACATTGAGTTTGCTTTTTTCACTGCTGAGGCCCACTGGGTTGACACCTTCATTGAGTTGTCCACCAGGACACCAAGGTCCCTTTCCTGGTTTGTCGCAGAGAGTTCAAACCCCATCAGTTTATAAATGTAATTGGGGTTCTTTGCCCCAACATGCATCACTCTGCACTTACTAATGTTGAAACTCATTTGCCACTATTTTGCCCACTCCCCCAGTGTCAAGAGATCCCTCTGGAGCTCCTCACAATCTCTCACAGTTTTCACTACCCTGTATAATTTAGTGTCGTCAGCAAATTTGGCTACCTTGCTTTTTACTCCTACCTCTAGATCATTTATGAAGAGGTTGAAAAGCAGGGGTCCCAGTACTGAACCTTGGGGGACCCCACTCTTTACTTCCCTCCACTTGGAGAAGTGTCCATTTAGTGCTACCCTCTGTTTCCTGTCCCTTAGCCAGTTGCTGATCCAGGACAAGACCTGTCCCTTTATTCCATGACTGGTAAGTTTATCAAGAGCCTTTGGTGTGGGACCTTGTCAAAAGCCTTCTGAAAGTCCAGATAAACAATGTCAACTGGATCCCCCTTATCCACATGCTTGTTGACACTCTCAAAAAATTCCAACAGATTAGTGAGGCATGATTTGCCCTTGCAAAAGCCATGTTGGCTCTCCTTTAGCAGCGCCTTCTCTTCTATGTGCCTATTAATTCTATCTTTTAGGATGGTTTCCATCACTTTACCTGGGACACATGTCAAACTGACAGGTCGGTAATTTCCTGGATCACCCCTGGATCCTTTTTTGAAAATTGGTGTTACATTCGCTACCTTCCAGTCATCAGGCACAAAGCCTGATTTGAGGGAAAGGTTATATATTTTGGCTAGGAGATCAGCAATTTCATCTTTAAGTTCCCTGAGAACTCGTGGATGGATGCCATCTGGTCCTGGTGATTTGTTAGTGTTTAGCTTAACAAGACATGCAAGGACCTCCTCCCTGGTTATTTCTATCTGGCTTAATTCTTCGGTTTCCCTCCCTACGAAGATAGGCTCTGTTTTGGGCATGTGGCCTCTGTCTTCTTCAGTGAATACTGAAGCAAAGAATTCATTGAGTCTCTCTGCAATCTCTGTTTCCTCTTTAATAATCCCTTGCCTTCCATTGTCATCTAATGGTCCAATGGCCTTCCTAGTTGGGTTCTTACTTCTAATGTACTTAAAGAAGTCTTTGTTATTTCTCTGAGTATTTTTAGCTATGTTGTTGTTGTTGTTCAGTCGCACAGTCGGTTCCGACCCTTTGCGACCCCATGGACCATTGCTCTCCAGGCGCCTCTGTCCTCCACCATCCCCCTCAGCCCTCCCAGCTCTGTGCCCATTGTGTCCACAATGCCATCTAGCCATCTCATCCTTGGCCTCCCCCTTCTTCTTTTGCCTTCCACCTTTCCCAACATCAGTGCCTTCTCAAGTGAATCCTCCCTTCTCATTTGATGTCCAAAGTATTTTAGCTTCATCTTTACTATTTGACCTTCCAGTGAGCAATCCGGGTTAATTTCTTCTAGGATTGACCTATTTGTTCTCCTCGCTGTCCAGGGCACTCTCAAAACCCTCCTCCAACACCACATTTCAAAGGCATCTATTCTTCTGCGTTCAGCCTTCCTAATTGTCCAGCTCTCACATCCATACATTACTACTGGGAAAACCATTGCTTTGACTATTCTAATTTTTGTTTTCAGTGTGATGTCTCTGCTTTTCACTATGTTCCCCAGGTTTCTCATTGCTTGTCTCCCAAGAATCAGTCTCCTTTTTATTTCATGGCTGCAATCCCCATCTGCAGTGATCTTGGATCCTAAGAAAGTAAAATCTGTCACTGCTTCTACTTCTTCCCCGTCTATTTTCCAGGAACTGATGGGGCCTGTTGCCATTATCTTGGTTTTCTTGATATTGAGTCTCAGGCCAGCTTTTGCACTCTCCTCCTTCAGCCCAATCAAGAGATTCTTTAGGTCTTCCTCACTTTCTGCCATTAGGGTGGTATCGTCTGCATATCTCAGATTGTTGATGTTTCTCCCAGCGATTTTAATCCCATATTGTGATTCCTCCATCCCTGCACTGCGCATTATGTGCTCTGTGTATAGGTTGAATAAGCATGGTGACAAAATGCAGCCTTGTCTTACTCCTTTTCCTATTCCAAACCACTCTGTCACTCCATGTTCTGTCCTAACTGTTGCTTCTTGGTTCATGTACAGATTTCTCAGGAGGCATATGAGGTGCTCTGGTATTCCCATCTCTTTAATTACTTGCCACATCTTGTTGTGGTCCACACAGTCAAATGCCTTAGTGTAGTGTAGCTATACGCTCCTCAAAGTCTTGCTTTGCTTTCCTGATTGTTGCCTTGCATTTGTTCTGCCAGAATTTATGTTTCTGCCTGCTGTCCTCATTCGGACAAGCCTTCCATCTTCTAAATGAGCTTTTCTTGCTCTTGATCACTTCCCGAACAGCTCCTGTAAGCCACATCGGAGTCCTCTTGGACCTGGCAGTGCCCTTTTTCCTTTTGGGTATGCATTCCAATTGGGCCTCTGTTATTGTTTTTGTAAACAGCCTCCATGCCTCTTGGAGTGTTTGGACTCTCTCAATTTTCTCTTTCAGCTTCTTTTTTACTAGTTTCCTCAACTTTGGGAAATTTCCTTTTTGAAAATTTAAGGTCTCTGTGTTAGATTTTATCAGTGACTTGCGGTCTATGATCAAGTTAAACATAATTGAGTTGTGGTCACTGTTCCCTATTGGATCAGTCACATTAACATCTTGCACCAGATCCTGAGTATTACTCAGGATCAAGTCAAGGATTCTTGTACCTCTAGTTGGGTCTTCAACCATCTGTCCCAGGGAACAATCATTTAGCATATCTAGGAACTTTATCTCTTTATCATGTGCTGAACAACAGTTCACCCAGTCTATGTGAGGGTAATTGAAGTCCCCCATTATAACCAGGCTTCCCTTCTTGGATGCCTCCTTTACAACATTCTCCAACTGCCAGTCTCCCTCAAGAGTTTGTAACATGGTCAATCTGTACATGAGGCAATGGCGGAGCCTTGCCTCCTTATATATGGTACATAATACATTTTAATCTCGCCCGAAGGCGCCTATTGATTGCAGTATCGGTGACGTCTTTCTGACATACTGCATACCTGACATAGTTCACCTGTGGCGGGAAGGTTTCCTGCGCTAGTTACTCATTGGGTAAATTGGAGCCACGTGCTAATGGCGAGCAGCTGAACTGCATGCATACACAACAAATAGTTTAATAAATTTTAATAGATTTTAACTAGATTTTTAATTGGTGCGGGTGGGAGGTGTTTTTAGGAATGTTAAGGGTCTCTATAGTTTAAACGTTGGGGATTTTATGTGCGCTGCCCAGAGTCGCGTGTCGATTGAGGCGGCTATACAAATTGAATAAATAATTAAATAAGTAAAATAAATTTTGCTCTTCCTCTACCACATGGCACTTCCTGGTGTGGTGGAGGCAGGGGGGGCACATGAAATGGTGCTGCGGGCCGCATCCTGCCGACAGGCCACAGATTGAGAATCCCTGTATTATTTCATGGAAGTGGCTGGCTGCTCGCATCGCCTCTCCTTCCCTCCCCCTGCCCTCCACCCCTGAGTGTGGGGAGGTATTTTCTTCCCAATTGGATTCATGCTACTAGAGATTTAAGCACCTCCAACTGCGGTGCAGTGATTGACGATGTCCTAGGTTGCAATACGATGCACGACATTAAAATTTCCTTATCTTTTAAAACCCATTTCCAAAAATATAACATAAACCTCAACAACAACTATAATAACAAGCAGAAGAGCCAAATATAATCCCCACTTCCATCCTCCTCCTCCATCATTTTGGGAATCACAGTATAGCAAGCAAAACAGGTAGGACATACCTTTTGTCCTGGTGTGTTTCAGACTAACTTTCAAAATCTTTGCCATTGCCTAGAATACAAAACCATCTTAAAAATTTTCAGGAAGCAACAGGTCTAAAGATAAATTGGGACAAATCAGAATTAATACTTTTCTACTTTTCAATGTAACTAAAGAAATTCAGAATGACATTATGACTAATTATAACATTAAAGTCAAAAACAATGTGAGATATTTGGGAGTAAAAATTTCAAATCAATACAATGAATTAAAAAAGTTAAGTTTCGGTTCACTTGTAAAAGAAATAAAGGAAACCTTAACTCAATACAAGAAATTAAAATTATCTTGGTTTGGAAGAATAGCTCTAATTAAAATGAAAATTTTACCAAAGATCAATTTCGTATTTGAGGCTTTACCAATCCAAATTAAAGAGAAAGAATTTAAGGGACTACAAAACTCAATAAATAATTACTGCAATGGTGGAAAGAAACCAAGAATAGTGAAATCGTTGTGGTATCAGGATCAAAAAAGAGGAGGATTAGGACTCCCAGATATTAAGAAGTACTACAAAGCACACCAGTTAAAGAACATCATAAAGATTTTGATGAGTACCGATACCATCTGGGAAAATATTGGAATGAATGAGTTAACAAATACAGGAAAAGCAATATTTCTAGATAAAAACAAGTTCAAAATCAAGCAAAACAATGTCATACTAAAAATATTACTAGATACTTGGTATTCTGAGAAAAGAAAAATTGCTACAGGCACCTCACCCATAATTGAATTAAAGGATTATAAGACCTTCCCTTTAATTATGACTACAGAAATTGAAGAGATACTTGTTTATAACAAAGTACTTTTATTAAAAGATTGGATACAATTATGTAAGGGCGTAGAAAAAAATCAAATATATTTCTACAGATGAATTTAAATTGATTTCAAAAAGTAGCAACCAATAATTGGATCAGGAAATTTATTAATGACGTAAATTTAAATAGAAATGCAACAGAATTTGAGAATTTAATAACTAACGCAAATCAGGAAAAATAGGACTAAAAAATCTACTAGGTAAAATATATAAAATGTTAAATGATATGGAATACACTGGAAGCTTCATGAAAGAGACTTGGGAAAATGATTTAAACATAAATATTAATGAAGTAAGCTGGAATCAAAAGTGGGGGAAAGAGTTATGAGAAATTTATCAATAAGGCTTAGAGAACACAATTATAAAGTCCTATGGAAATGGTATTTAACACCAATCCGTTTAAAGCAAATGAACCAAACCAAATCTAATAACTGTTGTAGATGTAATAAAGAGATGCTAAAACAAGGAACAAAAATATTTTGGAAATATTACAAAGATTGAAAAAGGAATCAATAGGTAAAGACATCGAAAAAGTCAAAAGGAATCTAATATATCTAAAAAGGGATTAGTACTTTGAATTCAGTAATAAGAATTCAAGGATGTTGGCAAGAGCTGTAGAGAGCAAAAAAGAAAAAAGGGAGATAGGTACTTTGATAGATAAACACGGAAGAAGATGTAATAAAACTAAAGATAAAGTTAAAATAGCAAAAGAATTTTATCAAGAGTTGTATGCAGACAAAAAAATTGAAAAAGAATTAGACTATTATACCAATAATTGGGTCAACGTTAAAGTAGATCCGGAACACATAAAGTATATGGAAGAAAAAATAACAGAGAAAGAAATCTCCGATGTCATTGGTAAACTAAAAATAGGAAAGGCACCTGGAGAGAGGATGGGTTACCGGGGGAATTTTATAAAGAATTTAAAGGAGTAGTGCTACCTAGTTTAATGAGAATTTTTAATCATGTAATCGAAGGTGGACAGATAACACCATCATGGTATAGATCTATTATAACATTAATCTCCAAACCAGGAAAAAAATTAGAAAAGATAGAATCGTATAGACCAATAGAACTTAAAAATCAAGATGCGAAAGTATTTACAGGAGTTTTAACCAACAGATTGAATAAATTTATGAACAACTATATTAAAGATGATCAAGTGGGATTCATGAAAGGTATGAACATGTTGGATTTAATGAGAAGGGTAGTGGATCTACTAAGTAGTGTACAGCAAAATAAACAAAAAGTAGGGTTAATATCTCTTGACATATTTAAAAGCCTTCAGTTCAATGGATTTCGATTAAAAAGGTAATTGATAGTTATGGATTCGACATAAAATTTAAAAGAGTGATTGATCAATTATATTCAAAGGGCACTGCTAAAGTAAAAATAAATGACATGACTACAGAAGACATCCAACTGGTTGCAGGAACCAGACAAGGGGACCCATTATCGCCTAAGCTTTTTATTATGGCAATGGAACTGCTTGCTAATGCAATAAGAGAAAACAAACAATTAGAAGGGGTGGAGAGGGTTAAAATTAATCTTTATGCAGATGATATGCTAATTATTATTAAAAACTCACGAAAATCCCTGACACTGATTCAGCAACATTTAAAAGAATTTCAAGACGCAACTGGTGTAAGGGTAAATTGGGATAAGTCTGAAGCTATGTTCTTTAATGAAAATGAAGAAGAGTTGGAAAAAAATTAAGGATAAGTTTAAAGTACAAATTAAGAATAGTATAAAATATCTGAGGATACACATTACAAATAGGTATGAAGATTTAAAGAAATTGAATTATGATAAATTAGAAGTAGAATTGAAAGAAATGATACAGCAATACAAAAAATTAAACTTGTCATGGTTTGGACGAATAGCACTTTGCAAGATGAAGTTGTTGCCTAGGTTAAATTTGCTGTTTGATAACTTGCCAATTCAAATTAAGGAGAAAGAGTTTAAAAAATTCAGAATCTTATTAATAATTATTGTAACAGAGGGAAGAGAGCAAGAATTCTGAAATCCCTCTGGTATATTTCACAGAAGTTAGGTGGGCTAGGAATACCAAATGTTAAAACCTATTTATTATACAGCATTCAAATTAAGAAGCATTTGCAAAATATTAATGAGAGAAGAAACTATATGGGAAAGATTAGAAATGCGAGAATTATTAGATGTGGGAAAAACAATTTTTCTAGATAATAATTGGAATAAAAATATATAGGGGGATTTAGTTCGGGGAGAAAAAGGACTTCTTTCGAGGATTTGATATATAAGCTAAGAATGGGCCTAACAGACATAAAAGGACTGGTTAGTAAATTGTATAAATTATTAAATCAGGATGACAAACCACAAGATGCTTTAAAGATGGTGTGGGAACAAGATTTAGGCATAAAAATTGATAGAACAAAGTGGGTAAATATGTGGAAGAAAAGAATAATGAGAACATTATCCATTAGGGTAAAAGAACACAATTATAAACTCTTGTGGAGATGGTACTTGACACCAGTCCATTTAAGTCAAATAGTTTAGTGTAAGTGACCAAAGACAATGAAACAGCCGAAGGGTTGGCTTAACACAGGTTTATTGAATGATGATCCGGAGGAACATGTGGTAATGGCGAGATATGTATGGGGTCGGGTTCCTCCTCCTCGGAAAGATCCCCCAGGGTATCTACGAGGATATCCTCCTCCCCCCTTGGTGGGGGCCCGCGGTCCCCCTTCCCTCCCCCTTGGGCTGAACGGGCGGGGGAGAACCCTAATGCTGACTTTTTCTCTGCTTGGTCTGCGCCCTGCTCATCGGAGACCCTGCGTCGGAGCTGGTCCGTGTGCCGCCTCCACAGGAGTCCTGTATTAGTTTCCACGCGGTACGGCACGGGGCCGGTTTGTTCCACAACTACGCCCGGCACCCAGGCTGGGCCCGCGCTGGCGTAATTCCTGCAATGCACGGGGGCGCCTACACTGAAACTCTTTGTGGCCTCCAGCCCGATGTTCCTTCCTTTGTCCTCTACCCTCGTGGGGTCTAGCCTAGTAAGGATGGTGGTCAGTTTCCTGCGCATTAAGAGCTCTGCGGGGGAGTATCCTGACGCCAACGGGGTCACCCTGTACCCTAGCAGAAACTGACACACTTGTAGGTTCAGATCCCCTGGGCCCATGCGCCGCAACGCATCCTTCGTGGTGCGGACGAGGCGCTCTACTTGGCCATTGGTGGCTGGGTGAAACGGGGCGGAGGTGATATGCCGAACGGCGTTAATCTCCATGAATGCCCTAAACTCGGAGGACGTGAAACAACTAGCGTTGTCGCTAATTAATGTGTCGGGTATGCCGAACGTGGAAAAGAGCCTCCGCAAATGCCTAATGGTCTGGGCTGAGGAGGTGCTCGTGACTGGGATAACCTCCAACCATTTGGAGAAAGCGTCCACTACAAGAAGGAACAGGGTGCCTCTGAACGGGCCCGCGAAATCAACGTGCACCCGGGACCACGGCCCCTTAGCCGCATCCCATTCCCTGTGGGGAAGGCGGGCCTCCTCTGGTCTGGAGCATTGGCAATTTTCACAAGTGCCGACCATGTGCTCAATGTCGGCGTCCAGCTGGGGCCACCAGAAGTAACTCCGGGCCAGCGCCTTGGATCGCACGATGCCGGGGTGGCTGACGTGCAGCAGTTTGAGCACCCGCGGCCGAAGGGAAGTGGGAATCACCACCCGCTGCCCCCACAAGAGGCACCCCCTCTCTAGGGACAGTTCTAGCTTTTTTCTGAAAAATGGAGCGAACTCCTCCGCTGGGGAGGACGCGGGCCACCCTTTCTGCACCCAGGAGCTTACTGCCGCTAACGTCTTGTCCTTCTCTGTCGCTTTGGCAATGTCGGCGGGCACTACGGGGGGCGAATCCAGTACCTCTATCATGAGAACCTGATGGTCCCGCTCCCCCTTGCTCACCTGGCTGGGCGTTAGGGGGAGGGGAGACCTAGATAGAGCGTCCGCATGGCTGATCTCTTTCCCGGGCCGGTAGACCAACGCGTGCTGATACGCGTTGAGAAAGATGGCCCACCTGAGCATCCTCGGAGACAGGATCTGTGGGGTGGGCTTATCTGCGGTAAAGATGCCTAGCAGGGGCTTGTGGTCTGTTACAATGGTGAAGGGGCGGCCGTACAGAAAATCGTGAAATTTTTTCGTCCCCGCGACTATTGCTAGTGCCTCCCTGTCTGTCTGTGCGTAGTTTCTCTCCGCTTGGGACAGAGACCTGGAGTAAAATGCTATCGGGGCCTCCCTTCCGTTCTCCAACACGTGGCACAGCACCGCCCCCGCCCCCACTGGAGATGCATCACAGGTCAGGACTACTGGGCGTTTGGGGTTGAAGTGGGTCAGTATGGCATCGGACGCTAGGAGGCTTTTTAGCTCACTAAATGCCCTTTCCTGGTCATCGCCCCACTTCCATGCCTGGTCTTTCTTTAGCAGTTTGTGTAGCGGTTCAGCCACCGCTGCCTTCCGGGGGAGGAAGGAGTGGTAAAAGTTGAGCAGCCCTAGGAACGACTGCAGCTCGGGCTTGGAGGTGGGGCGGGGGGCTTTCTTAATGGCTCCCACCTTGGACTTGGATGGTTTTATTCCCTCAGGAGTCACACAAAACCCTAGGAACTCAACCTCGGTTGCGAAGAAGACGCATTTGTCCTTCCGCAGTCTCAGCCCCGCTTTTTCGAATATTGTCAGGACCTTCCCCAACCTCTTGGCCAATTCAACCCGACTCCCCCCCCCCCGTTATTAACACGTCATCAAAATAAGGCAACACCCCCTCCAATCCCTTCAGGAGGCGTTCCACGAGTGACTGGAAAATTCCAGGCGCTGAATTCACGCCGAACTGGAGGCGCGTCACCTGGAACGCCCCCTTATGGGTGACTATGGTCTGCGCAGCAGCTGCGGCAGGGGACACCGTAAGCTGCTGGTAGGCCTGTGCTAAGTCGAGCTTAGCGAAACACTTTCCCCCGTGTAACCTGGCCAGCAGATGGCTGACTACCGGCACCGGATATGCATTCGGGCGGATCGCCTTGTTGATGGTGCACTTGTAGTCGGCGCATATGCGGACCTCCCCATTGGCCTTTAGTGCGGTTACAATTGGAGTTTCCCACTCTGCAGAATCTACAGGCACAAGGATCCCCTGGCCCACCAACTTGTCCAGTTCCGCCTCTATCTTGTCCTTGAGTGCGAAAGGCACCCTGCGTGGTTTAAGGCGAATTGGGCGGACCTCCGGGTCCAGGTCGAAAGTCACTGGGGGCCCCTTGAATTTCCCCAGTCCTTTTTTGAAAACTTCGGGGTGCGCCTCGCACACCTCCTGAATTGGATCAGTCCCAACGGCGTGCATCCCAACAGCGTGCACCCCCCCAATAAACAACCCCAGGGGCTGGAACCATTGAGTCCCGAGGAGGCTGCAATCTCCCCCTTTGAGCACGACTAGGGGAAGGGACGCGGCGTGCTCCTTGAATTTGACCTGAAATTCTCCGACCCCCAACACTGGAATGCTGTTCCCTTGCACGTCCTGTAGTGTGGACCTCAATGCTTTGAGCTTGGGTCGCTTGTGGGGGGCAATTCCCAAAAATTCCCTCTGGGAAATGATTGAATATGAGGACCCCGAGTCAATTTCCATCCTAATGGGAACCCCTTGGACTAGTACCTCAACAAAGTAGCGGGGGTGTCCTGCAGACACGCTGAACACTGGGGCGTCGTCCTCGCTGCCGTCGTAGATGCGGCCCACGCCGTCCTGCCTCCGCGTGGCCTGGGCGCCGTCCTTGGGTCTCGTTGGGCGGTCTTGTCCCGCGGAACGGTCTGCGGAGCTCCTCCGGGTCTCGCGCTTCTTCCTGCACACCTTGGCGATGTGCCCGCGGCGGCCGCAGTTGTGGCACTCGGCCTTCCGGAACGGGCACTTTACGCGGTCGTGGGCCGCTCCACAGCCGTCGCATCGCCGGCTCTCCTTCCGGACCCTCCGGACGTCCTCATTGTCGCTGCTCTCTGTGGACGACCTCGAAGTTCGCTGGGCCGCCTGTACCGGAGCCTCTGCCTTGCTCGACTTCGGCCGCCAGTCCTGGAGTTCTTGGACCCCGGCCTTTGTAGCTTCTGCGGCCTGGGCCGCTCTGACGACCTCCTGCAACGTGGGAGGCGGCTCTTGGTTCATTAATGTGCGCTGGGTCTCGGCGTCGTTCAGGCCGCACAGCACACAGTCCCGGAGGGTGATTTCGGCATTCTCCCATTTGCACGGGCCGGCCGCCAGCCGCAGGGCCGCCACGAATGCGGCGACCGTCTCCCCGGGCGCTTGGACTCGCCTCCAGAACGCACTCCGAGCGGGAAACATCGCCGTGGCGGCCGGACGTGCTCACGCAGCATCTGCATGAGTTCCTTGGCCTTGAATTCGCTCACCCTCCTCGGTGCAATCAGGTCCACCAAGGTCCTTTTGGTTTCTTGTCCGAGCATCCTGGTGAAGATGGCCCTTTTCTTTGCCTCTTCCGTGACTTCGGACTCAATCAGTGCTGCCTGGAAGTCCATCTCGAAGATCTCCCAGTCGCCCGGTTTCCTGATTTCGAAACCGGCGCATGTCTTGGTCCCGTGGGCTGCCATATCCCACCTTCGTCGCCAATTTAGTGTAAGGGACCAAAGACAATGAAACAGCCGAAGGGTTGGCTTAACACAGGTTTATTGCATGATGATCCGGAGGAACATGTAGTAATGGCGGATGGGTAGCTCAATATATACAGCTGGCTATACATTTGAATGTGGCTCGTCGACAGACTATTGGTTGCTGCCTGCGTGACGTCGTAGAAGGTCACGCCCTTCTTGACCAGGTGAAGAGGTGGCGGGGAATCTTCCCGCGCTGCTGAACCAGGTGAATCTGAGCCATGAGAGCTGGACGCTCGCTATTGCCATCTGGTGGTCACTAGCTCGCGTCCCCTTATCAGGTTTACATTGATACAGCTGATGGTTATAATGTTGCACACAGAAAGGTTACATTGATAACACATGGCAAAGGTACATTGTTAAAGGCACAGCTTTACAGAACACAACAAATAGATAGAACAAAGTCGTAATATTGTTGGAGATGCAAAAATGTCACAGGTTCTTATTTACATATGTGGTGGCAATGTGGAACTATAAGTCATTTTTGGACAAAAGTTGAAAATGAAATTAGAATTTTTTTTGATGTAGACATTAAGTTGTATACATGTTTAGTACTGTTGACAGTTGTGGAAGATGTAAAAATAGATAAGTATAAAAAAGTTACTAACTATCATGTTGACAACAGCGAGACAATGAATTGCTCGAAAATGGAAATAAGAGAAAATGCCAACAATTGATGGGTGGTATAATGAAATGTGGACAATCACACTTAATGATAAACTTACCTCAGAATTACATCAAAAAAAGGGAATAATTAAAGAAAATAAATTTTATGAAATTTGGAAATATTTTTAGGAATATAGATTAAGTAAGGGTCAGGGAGTAAATCCAGTGCCAGATCAACTTGGATTTTGGAAGTAAAGTAAGAAATAAAAGATTTACTTAGTCTCCAGGGCATTGTAAATATCACTGGGTGTTATAATAGTATTGTAAGTTTCTTTCTCTTTCCCTGTTATTATTAGATATGTATGTTAGAATTGCTTATTTATTTAATGTTTGTTTGTGTTCATTGTATTGAAATGATGTTTGTTTGTGTGATTAAAAATTTAAAAATAATAAATAAAGTAAATGGTACTGAACACACAAAAAAACAAAGAGATTGGCACATATATTCACATGTGGTGGGAGTGTGAAACACTGAAAATTTTTTGGACACAGGTGGAGAAAGAAGCGATAGGGATGTTGGGAATCTGTATTAAACTTGACCCACCAAGTGTACTAGTAGTCTTTGAATACAACAATATGAGTCTAAATAATAATGAAGCAGAAGGGTTATCCATTATAATAACAATCGCAAGAATATGCATAGCAACAAAATGGAAAGGAGAAGGATTGCTAAAAATTGAAGACTGGTACGCACAAATGTGGATGACTGCACTGAATGACAAGCTCAACCTGTGAAATAAACATAAAAAGGTATCACGAACAAGAATAAATTTTATGACATTTGGAAGCCTTTTATTGAGTATAGCATAAATAAAGGAAAGGGAAACAAGCCTTCATCAGAACAGTTAACTTTTTGGAACGAACTCTAACAAATGTGTGAACACCTTCTTCAGAGAACATGTAAAAACGTATTAGTCAAAGAACAATATTTACAATTTTTATATTGTGTATATTTTTATTATGTTATCCATTGTACTGTTTCACTTTGTGTATTTAGTTTATCTTTTTGTTCTTTATGATATTTAATAAAAAACTTTAAAAATTTTAAAAAACCAAAAACAAAATCTTTGCCATGATGTAAGTTACATACCTGTCAAGCGCGGCTCCAGAAAATCCGGGAACTGCTCCGGCCCAGCCGCGCATGCACAGCAACAACTCCTTCTGTGCATGCGCAGGACCCTTCTGCACAGAACCCTTCTGCACAGAACCCTTCTGTGCATGCGCAGAACCCTTCTGTGCAGAACCCATGCGCAGTAACTACTTCTCCCGGAGGTCAAATTACGGGATGGCGGTGGATGGCATACTTGACAAGTATGAAGTTGTAGTTGGGCTGGAATGCCCCAATGTCTATCCCTCTAACTTCCATTTTCATGCACTTCAGCAGGGAAGTTAATACGTTTATGTGCGTGATAATGCTCTCTTGCTGAACATTTGCATGATGTTGATGGTGTTGACACCCAGGTAGTTCTTTGTTAAATCCACTAGAGAAAGGAAGCCTCATCCCCAGATGACTGATGATAGGACAGGACTTGTCAGTGAAAAACAGAGACCCCTGGCAAAAACATAAAGGGAGAAAACACACTAGAATAAGCACTAGAAATATCCTCTTCAGGCAGGCTTTTCGGCAATGCTTTGCTTATTAACTAGCATATTTTTAATATGTAAAATGTGTTTAAATTGTTTTTAATCTTATATGTTTAATTGTTTTAATATAATATGTATATTGTATTTTAAAGCTGCTAAAGCAGCTTTAAAATGTGTGGGGGGTTTTTTTTTTGGGGGGGGCAGCATACAAGCAAGCAAGAAACTAAATAAATAAATAAATTCACAGGACAAAGGTTTCTTCTCCTGAGGAAGGACTTCCAATTACAAAGAATATCTCTAAAGACTATAGGATGTTGTTGACTACACATCTATTAGTTATGACATATAGGTTCACCTATGATAAGAACTGTAGACTGAAGCCAGAGATCAGAGGAGAAAGCAAATAATCTAGTCCTTTAGCGAAAAGAAAAGACAAGCCTCTATGGATGGATTGTTAAACCTTTGGCAACAGCAACTGAGAAGCAAAAGTAAAGATGGTTAGATATAGGGTCAGGATCCTAGATACATGTTATCAGTGAGGTTTAAAAGAATTCTTATAATCAGTGCAAATAAATAGAATAATGAAAGAGGGCATAAATGAGATTCCTTTCATAAGATCCTAGAAACCAAAAGAAAATGTAAATTAGGATTAGGGATGTTGAAAGATGACAGGAAATATATTACCAAGGTAAAATAAAGAAAACCTGGAAAAGTCTTCTGAAGAACTAGGGACAAAGAATCAAGCATGACAGGTGCTCCATGAATGATAGACAGAATTATTTCACAGGAACCTCAGGGACCCTAACCCAATGTAGCCACTAGATGTCACTGTATTACAAACATAAATTGCCAGATAGTAACTTTCTCGTCCCCTACTCTGTCTAGCCTAGCAGTATGCATCTATCCCAATTTTATTGAATTAGATAGCTCATCAGTGTCGATCAGCATAGCCAACAACATCTGGAGGAAGATGCTCTAGACACTGATGCTTAAATTCTTGCCTCCAATCCTTTCTGCACCACTAGAGAATGGGGGAAAGACTTTTGTCCATCTTTCACAGAGCACCTGTATGTTGCTAAGGAGAATGGAGAGTCATTTTACTCAGGAGGTGAGCATCAAAGTGAGCACCAAAATTAGCCTCTGTGATATGTTCCAGCCAGGGCACTACTAAATTGCCACATAGCTGAACATTTGAGGATGCTTGTCAAACATTTCTAATCTGCCCAACTTGAGAGACCCTCAACTACCACATGACACAGTCTGAAAAATAATAAATAGTGGTAATAATTACTATTGGTCCAGAATACTTTAGCCTCATAGGTATGAAGAATAAGTGTCCAAAATTCTCAGTTTTAAAGACACACTCATGTCCCTCCTTAGACACTATAGGTTCAGAAGCATCCCGTTCTGTTTAAGATTTGACCTGATGCCTGGTCTCATGGTTAGAAGTATGGCACCCTCTATGCACAGTTTTGTTCTCTACCCCATATCTCAGCAACTGTTCCCTGAAGGACACCAGAGCCAGATATTACCTCACAGTTTTCTAACCCTGCCAACATTTCAAAGGGCCAGGGAGATAAATATGTACACTTCTTCATGACTTAAATGTTATTTATTTATAATTTATCAGCTCAAGCTTCTTTTTCATCAGGAAATAAATCTCAGGCTACAAAGACAAGTCTTCTGACATGAGAGAAGTTTTCATAGAAATCAACACATTTTCAAGGAGACATTAAGCAAACACAAAGATCTGACAAAGAATGTAGTGGTGACAGATGTATGTTCTTCATGAATTGAAAGAATTAAGCACTCAATGTTAGAAATACTCTGCTATTAAAACAACCAAGAGTTTTCTTGTGCTCCAAAGAGAAATGGGACAGTTGTGGCATAAGCTTTCTTGGATGATGTTTGAAATAAAGAATATTAGATAGATGAATGGATGGACAAAGATGGAGATAGACTAGTGTTGTGCTAGTAATTTCTCCCCTGGGATTCTGACTGTTATTTAATTTGGTAGAAGAGAAATTCCCATTAAACAGAATTTCAAAGGGGGAGAGATTTACGTGTCATGTGGCAGAGGAGTATAATACATAGGGTGGTTTTCATTATACAATCATCTCTCTGGCAATGTGCCTTCATCCAGCTTCCCACAGTTAAATTACGGCCTGGGAGAAGAAGCTATGAGGTAAATGTCCACAGAACATTTTTTTCAATTAAAGAAATAGGAATAGCCTAAAAAGCTGCAGAGTCTTGAAGAGACATGCAATAAAAGGGAAAGGTGATGCAGCATGCATCACCATCTTGCAATGTAATTGTAAGTACTAAAATGTCACCACAAACAAATTCTAATAAACTGTTAGAATGAGGGAAGAAAGTTGAAATTTCTTTCATAGATAAATACAACTTTGAGGAAACTGGACAGAAACTGGGTTATGGCAAACAATAATTTGTCACAATGTCATCTTTAGGGCCTTCACAACAATGGCCTTCCTCATATCTACTACAGGGTTTAGAGGAGAAAAATCCTGTCTATATTTATATCACAGGCATCTGCAGTTAGAGACAAGGTGACCCCTCAACATGAAACATTTGGAAATCTAGGCAATGTACTGAAAAGTGACAATGTACTGGGCCAAAGTTTTTGTGAAGATATTTTTTCGGAGGAACAGACCTCTTTGATCTTTAGTTTTCTCATTTTCTTAGAACAGAAAGCTATTTTCCAAAATTTCTTCAGTTTTTTTAAGCTGGCTATGTTTCTATCAAGGTCAAATTATGAAACTCAAATACAGTCCCCAGAGCACTATAAGATTATAAAAATCTTTGGTGGTTTGAGTCTTTTTGGGGACCATCACAGCTGACATTTTCCCCTAGTAGGAATAATTTCTGTGAGAGATCACAAAACCTTAGTAATCATCTGGGTATCAAGCTATAAATTATTTCATTGCTATATCTCTCTTCAGGGGACTAGAATAAGCCATTGTTTAACTCATGGTGAAGTAAATCTCTCTCTCTAGGTATTCTTATCTTATTCATTCTATTATTCCAAATGAGAAAAGTGATTCCAAGCAATATCAGCTTGCCTGATTTTCCAAGCTTTCTTAATCTAATTGTTTCTACGTTCCATATGCATGAAACATATAATTCCACAATCTGAAAACATAAATTATAGGTGCTAACCTTCAGTTATATAATAATTCAAAATATCTTGTAACTTTGAAAAGGCTGCAGGTAATAACCTTAGTTGATCAGGAGCCATTGCCTGATCTGTCCTAAGTAGGACAGCCTCAGTTTCCTCATTTTTGCCTCCAGAGATAGTAAAGCCTCAATGTGCTCTTGGACCCAATTCTTCATCTTTCTGGCAATCCATGATATTCACAAAACTTTCCTCCAACACCCTATTTCAAAATTCATGTTTTCCCTTGTCAACTTTCTTTACTGTCTAACTTTCATAATAGTACATCGTGACTGGAAATATAATAGTGTGGGTGATCTTGGTTCTCCATCATTTATTTCATCTTTGAAGGAGTCTGTCATATTTTTATCTTTTCCATATAGATCTTCAATATACTGTTCTACCTTATTTTTATTTTCTCCTTTGTCAGAGAATGTGCTTATCTGGTGGTCATTCAGCATTCCTAAACTATGCTTAAATTTCCCTTTGATATTGCATATCATCTGGAAGAGATATCTTGTATTTCTTATTTTTATCTATTGCTTTGCACTGGTTTTGCAATACTGTACAGTAAAAGCTCACATAAACAGCGCCTTGCTTAGAGTCTAACTCGCTTAAAGAGCAGAATTTTCGCTGAATGGTCACCTCGCTTAACAACTAAAACCAGCCAAAAACTCACTCAACAACTCAGTCAGAGTTTGCAATCCCGCCCTGTGGGTTCCGCGCACACAATTGGTACACTGTCCCTGACAGAACCACGGTTATGGGAGAACACTCCTTCGAGCTGCTGGTTCCGAGGGGACAGAAATTGGGGAGCGGAATAATAGATATAGTTTAATTCACCGATCGCTGACGTAACAGGCGGGTCAGACAATAGAGGGCAAAAGATCGCCAGTTGGTTAGCTCAATAGGCACATAATGAGTAATCTCGCATCTGCAGAAGCTCTAAGCTTTAGAGTCAACTTCAGCCACTTGTTTGCTCGCGATAACGATGAACAATGCATGTCCCCGGTAGTTAATTAGTTAGATAAGGAACTTCCCCCGGTGAAGTCACCCCTAATTAGTAACTTGTGTAATCATGATGTGCAGACTCAGGGCTTTCCTGTAAACGGCTATGCGCAACGTATGCACGCAGCCAAGCCAGGCACGGTATAAAGTCTTCTGCTTTCTGATGAATAAACACTGGTCTTCGCTCCATCTTGCCTCCCGTGTCTTGCTTGACCAGTCTCTTCTGGCCCACATCGGGCCCGAATCCAACATATGGTGACCCCGTCGTGATCCTACTCATGAGTAGCGATACCCGTGGTCTGGTTCTACAGCAGAGCCGTGCCCAAGTTCTCCCGGAGGCAGCACAGCAGTTCAGGTCGGAAAGCCATCCGACCTGAGTGACAGCTACACTATGAGGCATTCCAGAGGCAGAGCGTGCTCCAAAGCTCTGAGGCATCTTGCGCATTGGAAACGCGTTCCAAATGCTCAGGGTCGGCTGTGAACCCTGATGCCATCGCAGAGGCCACTGAGGGCCTGTGGCAGCAGCCCGTGTTCCGAGTCTTTCCCAGAGGTCCATCGCACCGAATCCAGTTACCTAACCCAGACGCGTCGACTCGTCCCACGGAGGCAACTTCAAAGGACCGGCAGGTAATATGGGGACTTGTCTGCAGCGGCAACGTCCGACCGCTAACCAGAGAGTTCACTTAACGGAACTCAAGGCCCTGGCCAGGGTAAATCGTACACACATTCACAGCGCCCAGTTAGCGGATCTTTTGGTGTACTTGGGTGAGCACTGTCTGTTTTATCCAGAAACGGGCATGCTTAGTCTCCAACTTTGGGATAGGATAGGGGCCTGCATTAAGCAAGAACCAAGAGCCCCAGCTAAGGTGATTAGCACGTGGAGCAAGTGTAGGAAGCTCATCCAGAGGTAGACCCAGTCCAGATAGAGACCGAGAACCCCCCAGCGCAGTCAGAGCCATCAGCCCTGATGGGTCTCTATCCTTCACTTCAGCTTAAACAGAGAGGCTTAGGGAGCTTTCCTTCAGTGACAGGTACAGATGTCACTGAAGGAATGCAAGGTATGGGAAACGCTGGCGGTTCCCAGACAGTTAAAAGTTCCCAGAAAGCCAAAAGTTCCATCCAGCGCATGGTAGAAGAGGAAACCAGCAAGGGGAAGTTGTCAGCGGAAGACCTAGCTGAACTTAGGCAGTTATGCCCAGTCCGCATAGAGGTGGACGCCCTCACGGGTCAACAGCAAATGATCCATTCGCCGGTTCCATACAAGTTGCTCATGGCAATACGGAAGGCAATCACAGAAACAGGACTTCAGAGTCGTTTCACTAGGGGCACACTTCAGCAGGTGTGCGAGACAATGATGCTCATTCCATACGACTGGAAGGCCGTCATGAGATGATGCTTAACCCCAGCCAGTATTTGCTATGGGACAGGGAGTATCGACTCGAAGCACAGGCAAGGGCTGCCAGGATGGGAGGAGCAGTACTTCCTGACCAGCTATATGGGTCAGGTCAGTTCGAACCCATCAATGCGTAGATTACCTTGCCACTCGCCACACTTCACCTGGCAGCTGAGACAGCCTTTAGGGCATATCTCAAGGTCCCGGCAGCTGGCAAAGTAGCCAAAAACTACACAGCAGTCAAGCAGGATGCCCAGGAGTCCTACATGGACTTTATTAACAGATTGGAGGAAGCGGTCAGTAGGCAGATAGACAACGATCAAGCCCAACAGGAGCTTATGATGAAGCTGGTGAAAGACAATGCCAACCTTGACTGCCGTAAAATCTTGCAGTCACTGGGCAATCGTCCCGATCTGACGCTTACTGACATGATTAGGGCTTGTGCCGACATTGTTACAGATTCCTACAAAATGGGTCTGTTGGCAGCGGCAGTGCAAGGTGGTAGGAAATCCAAAGGCAAGACCAAGGGAGCATGTCACAAGTGTGGCAAGATTGGTCATTTCGCTAGAGAATGCCGATCTAAAACGGGTAATGGCCAAAACACGGGTCTTCCCAAGGCTCCGAGCACCCCATGTCCACGATGTCACAATGGCTTCCACTGGGCCAGGAACTGTCTGCATTCAGGAAACCGGAGCACAGGCATGTCTCTGGCCCCGGTCCAAACAGAGACCATAGCTGCTCTGGGAGAGCCAGTGCTGGACTAGATTCTCAGCACATTCCACTCTGCATTCCGGAGGCGCAGGCCAGACCTAAGGGCAGTGCGGGACTAGATTTGACTTGCCAGTCAGAAGTCACATGTGACTTGCCAGGCACAGTCTATCTGGTCGATTCCCAATACATGGGACCCCTGCCTAAGGGCTTTATAGGTTTAGTTTTGCCCCGCAGCACTGCAGGAACGCGAGGAATCCTTGTGATTCCAGGAGTCATCGACTCCAATTTTTTGGGTGTACTCCAGGTTCAACTTTGGACACACCTACCCCAAACCATTCACAGAGGAGACACGTTAGCGCAACTGATCATGGTTCCTTGTCGCCCGCAAGCAGGCAGCCAGGAAAGGTTCAGGGACAGCTCAGAGTCCGGGTCGGCAGACCGCTCGAGCGCAGAAGGGGCGGTACAAGGATACCAGGTCTTAGCGACAGTGGAAACCAACATAGAGTGGAAGCAGCGGCCATTCATAAAGGTATTTTTGAATAAAAAACCTTTTGATGGGGTATCAGATACCGGAGCTGACATCAGCGTGGTCAGCCAGAGTCAGTGGCCACACAAGTGGTGTCCAGGAAGCGTTTAGAAGCCAAGATTGGGTAGAAGTCACGATCCCTGAAGCTGATGGCAAAGCGGTCATTCGGCCGCATATCTTGGATGTGCACGTCAATCTCTGGGGGCGAGACATCTTGCAGCAGTACCGTGCCACTCTTACCTTCGGGTAATGGCTCTACCGCTCAAATGGCTTACCAACATGCCAGTCTGGGTAGAGAAATGGCCGGTAGTAGGGGAAAAATTAGTTGCCCTAAAACAGCTGGTTAAGGAGCAGTTAGACGCAGGACATATAGAACAGTCCACCAGTCCCTGGAATTCGCCCATATTCGTCATTAAGAAAAAGTCAGGGAAGTGGTGACTCCTTCACAATCTAAGAGAGATCAATAAGTGTATTCAGCCAATGGGTCTGCTTCAATGTGGCATCCCAAATCCAAACATGATCCCCGAGGGTTGGGAGATCCTGGTCGTAGACTTGAAAGACTGTTTTTACACCATTCCTTTAGATGTAAGGGATCGGGAAAGGTTCGCTTTTACAGTGCCAGTCGTGAACCACAGAGAGCCTACACAACGTTACGTGTGGAAATTTTTGCCACAGGGGATGCTCAATTCGCCCACCCTGTGCCAAATTTACGTTCACGACGCACTGGAAAAGTTTCAAAACCTTCACCCCACAGTCTTAGTATGTCATTTTGTGGATGATATTTTGGTCGCAGCGCCACAACTTGGCAGCGAAATGTTTAAAGACCTCCAGACCACTCTGGGGGAAAAGGGGTTACTCATTGCCCCAGAGAAAGTTCAGAGAACCGAGCCCTTTTCATACTTGGGCCATCGGCTTCTCTGTTCTTTCGCGGCACCAGTTTTGCCACAAATTAACCTCAAAGACTCAGTTACCCTCGTAGAATTGCAACAGATTCTGGGGAATATCAATTGGGTTAGACCGTATTTCAGGCTAGATATGGAACAATTGAAGCCGCTCTTCTCCCTGCTAATGTTAGGAAAACAGCCAGCAGATCGGATACACATTTCGTGAGAGGCTCGCTTGACTCTCGAAAAGGTCAACCAAGTTCTCAGCCAGAGATGGGTGGACAAGATTAGTCAGGGGCCATATGCTCCTGTCCTTAACCTGTACATAGTCCATGTTCACTGGAGCTCTAGGGGTAGACTCCGAGCGAGGGGCAAATATCGTGGAATGGATGTATTTACCACACACCTCTTCCCGAAACATCGTTCCTCCACAGGAACTGGTTTCCACGGTGATTTACAGAGGAAGGTTGAGAGCAAGGGATATCTCAGGGCACGATTTAGCGAAAATCGTTGTTCCATTCACAAAGGATCAGATCCAGCAGCTTTTGCAGCTCGGTGACTCACTCCTGATTGCATTGGAAGGATTCACAGGATGTTTGGCATACCATTTGCTGAAAGACCTCAGACTTGTCTCGCTTCAAACGCAGACAGTCAGTTTGTGTGAGTTATTGTTCCTGGTTCCACTTCAGGGGGCTAGGACAGTGTTCACAGATGGGGGTCGAACATATGGTGTTCTTACTTGGCAGGAGGGCCAGGCTTGGCGCACGCTTCTAACTCTTCCGCAGAAATCCGCGCAGCGGGCGGAATTGGCAGCAGTGAACCTCGCTTCGCACACCTTTGCCAAGGAACGCTTGAACATCATCACTGACAGCCAGTATGTCCGGAATTTGCTTCACAGTCTACCGGGAGCCTACATCACTCCCACAATAGACAAAAACTTGTTAGGTCTTTTCCTCACTACTCAATTTCATTTGCGGAACCGCACCGAAGCGCTCTATATCGCCCACATTAGAAGTCACCAGGATCTACCTGGACTGATTTCTGCGGGCAATAGCAGAGCGGATGCAGCCGCAAATGAAATTGAGCAGAGGTCAGTTTTGGGAGTCTTCACGACTCCGATTCAAAGTCATGCATTTTCCCACCAAAATGCCAAAGCACTTGCACGGCAGTTCAACCCGCCACTTTCCCAAGCTCAGGGCATAGTCCGTTCCTGCCTGCATTGTGCAGGGGTGGTGGTGAGGCCCTCGTGGGGTATCAACCCATGAGGGACAGAAGCCAACCAGGTGTGGCAAATGGATGTCACACACGTTCTGCAGTTTGGGAGATGGCAGTACATGCACGTTTGCATTAACACATTTTCACAGTTTGTTTGGGCTACAGCTCAGAAGGGAGAAACAGCTTCCCATGTGGAGCAGCATCCCTTCTCCTGCTTCGCGGCCATGGGCAAACTAAGGCACATGAAAACTGACAACGGTCTGGCTTATAGCTCCAGGCAGCTGGCCACGTTAATGGCCACCTCGGACGTTAAGCACACTTTTGGCGTTCCGTACAATCCGCAAGGGCAAGCGATTGTGGAGCGGGTGAATCGGACGCTTAAGTCCTACATTGACAAACAAACAGAAAGGGGGGAACCAGCCCTCCCCAAAAATCAGGGTCAGGCACAGCATTGTCTGAACAAGGTACTGTTCATGTACAATCACCTCAATGTTTTTTCAGATTACACTCTGCAGGAGAAGCACTTCTGTCGCACGGAGGCTCTCCCGCGTCCTCTGGTGCGTTACCGAGTGCCACTGGATCCTTCTTGGAGGGGCCCGGCACCACTCATAACATGGGGAAGAGGGTATGCTGCAATTATGTCTCCTTCTGGTGTCATCTGGATTCCAGCTTGTTGTGTGAAGGCTCATCTCGAGTCCAATAGCATGGAGCCAGGTGTTCTCAGACCCGCTGCCGGAGGTGGAGGGATTGACCCTGATGGGGAAAACCATGCAGAGGAGGCGACGATAGCAGATGCCAGCGCCGAAGATCACCTGGGGGATGGTCAAGTCCCTGTGCCAGGAGGCGACTGACATCATGCGGCAGCAGAACACGGAACCAACACCGGAGAACATCATGGTTGCAGTTTGGTCCCAGTTCACCTTCAATTCCTTGACTATCATCTTAATCCTTTCCTTGCTTATGGGGGGAGGGGTTCAAGCCACTTCATTGGAAGCAGAAAACCTGATGCCTGGTGGAGATCTCTGTGCCCGGCTGTACTACAACATCTCGAAATGATTGGTGAACCTCGTCAATCAGTCCGATTTTTGCCTGAGGCAGACCACTGATTTTGCCTCTTTTCTTAGTACTTGTCTCATCCCAGTGTGTCACTCCCCAGATGCGTGCATCAGGAATGGTGACTGGTTAGGGAAGCGGATTTTTGGCCCATTTCACAAGACCGCGTACTCGACATATGCGCACTGGGGAACCCAAGTCACGAAGGCCCTACCAGCTGATGCGGCCACTCTGTACACTCCCCGAGTGGCGGTCAGCCCGAACTCAACTTGTGCTCGCATGACTGGCTGTTCCGCGTTCAAAGGGCCACATCACCGCTGCCTCGACCCCGGCAACAGCACTTGGACTTGCAATAACCCAGAGACTATTAACTTGATGTTTGTTCATGTCACTTTGCCTTCAGGCTGGTTTTTTACATGTAACCAACACACTTGGAACTATATTCCTGCAAATGTATCTGATTCCTTCTGTTGTATCAGTTGTTTGACACTGTTGCTCCCCACTAAGGATATGGTTGCCCCAAGCACTGAGGTATCTGCCCACAAATGGCACGTTCGTGCCACCCAGTTAGACAGTTCATGTGACAGCAATATCAGGGTTCTGAGCAAAGTTGAGTATGTCTCATTGGCAGTCAGCTTGTTTGGCGTGCCAGGCTTAGCCGTAGGCAACGCGCGCAGGATTGGTCAATTGGCTTGCGCTTTGGCAAAAGCCATTAATCATACCTCCTCGGCGATAGCGCTGCTCAATCAAGAGCAGACAGAGCTTCATCATGCCATATTGGATAATTGAGCAGCTATCGATTACCTCCTGCTTGTACACCATTTGGGTTGCGAGACAGTCCATGGCATGTGTTGCTTTAACCTCACAGACAACTCTCGCAAGGTACAGAGCCAGATCACAGATCTCCATACCCTGGTTAAGAATATCAAGGAAGATGCCACGTGGGGGTCGTGGGATTCATTATGGTTGTGGTTTCCATGGGAATGGCTACAAACAACACTCAAGGTGATTGTTGGTGTGACAATATTAGGGATAGCGGTTTGCTGTTTCATGCAATGTATTTCCTCACTGATGTCAATGTGTCCCCCATGGAGGAAACCCAGGATGTCCTCACTCCACGTCACCTGATACCACTCTTGCACCGAGCCATCTGTCAGGTCCAATTAAACATATAAAGGGGGAGTGTGGGATCTGCGCACACAATTGGTACACTGTCCCTGACAGAACCACGGTTATGGGAGAACACTCCTTCGAGCTGCTGATTCCGAGGGGACAGAAATTGAGGAGCGGAATAATAGATATAGTTTAATTCACCGATCGCTGACCTAACAGGAGGGTCAGACAATAGAGGGCAAAAGATTGTCAGATGGTTAACTCAATAGGCACGTAATGAGTAATCTCGCATCCGCAGAAGCTCTAAGAGTCAACTTCAGCCACTTGTTTGCTCCCGATAACGATGAACAGTGCATGTCCCCGGTAGTTAATTAGTTAGATAAGGAACTTCCCCCGGCAAAGTCACCCCTAATTAGTAACTTGTGTAATCATGATGTGCAGACTCAGGGCTTTCCTGTAAACGGCTATGCGCAATGTATGCACGCAGCCAAGCCAGGCAGTGTGTAAAGTCTTCTGCTTTCTGATCAATAAACACTGGTCTTCGCTCCATCTTGCCTCCCTTGTCTTGCTTGACCAGTCTCCTCCGGGACCCTCCTGCCCACATTGGGCCCCAATCCAACACCGCCCCACCAGAAGTCACAATTGGTCACTTACAATGGTGTTTCACTTAAAGAGCAAACTCGCTTAAAGAGCAATCCTGTGGAACGTATTATGCTTTTTAAGCAAGGTACCATTGTAGTTCTCTTTGTCATCAGATAGTTACTGTAAAAAACAACATTCAGAGTTCTATTTTTGTCACCTGTTACTTTTGCATTCAGACCCTATTTCTGTCACCTTTTACTTTTGCTTCTCTCTTGTCTTTCACAATTTTAAGTGTTTGTTTTATCATCCATCAAGGTTTTTATTTTATTTTTTTACTATAGGAAATATTTTTATTGTCAGTTTTCTTGAAAGGAGAGAACATTTGAGGTTCATGACATTTAAATAATATCTTTTCATTTACACAAAGTAGTAACAGAGCTGGTGAGAAGAGACAGGTAGCTGCATAGACAGGGTTGTGCTAAACACTCCAAGCTTAACAGCACATCTGTACTGTTTTCATAGTTTGCTCCTTGCCAATCAGTTCAAAAAACATACTCCCCCCTTTCATGGGCCAGAATTTACTATCGGGGTGACTCTCAGCTGGTGCACGCCTTGACTCCCTCTTGTTCAGAGGTCCACAGGGGCCGCACAGTCGAGAGACCCCGGTGACTTGGCTAACGCAGCCAAGAAGGGTGTGCTTTCTCAAAGTTGGCCCAAGAAAGCCTGGTCCAGCTGAGCTGGGCAACAGGTTCGCAGGGAAATGGCGACCTGTGACTGATGTCGCAGTTAAAATTAAAGTTGGAAAGCCCCTTGTGACGAGACTCTGGATTCCCATGCGAAAAACACCCTTATCTAGTTTTGGGGAACAGTACGACCTTGGAGATGGTTAAGGTGTGTGGAAGTAAAGCAGTTACTCCTGCAGCAGCTCGCTCTTGTGTAGCTGAATTCCAAGCCTCGAAACAAAGTTTTGACCATTAGCAGCGGCTCCCTCAAAGTAACCCAAACGCTGTAATCTTCCTTCACTTAGGAAAAAGGCTGTATTATTATTAAATATCCCCATTCAATCTGCTCTGCTTCGGGAGGAGCAGAAAGAGCACTCTTGACAATCAATGTCCTTTTATGATTTATTGAAGAAAATAACAGAGTCCAATAAATGCAATGTAATAGAAAAATTGCATAGTTTCAGAAGAAAGTTTAAGTATTGAAGTCTCTGCAGCAGAACCTAAGTCCCATCACCTCTGGATTTTAGGCTAAGTGTGGCGGTACCTCGCCACCCCATATGAGATGGTTCAATGGGGGAGTCTAGCTCAGATGTCAAGAGAGCTAGAGCTCCTGCTGCAATCCAGATTCAACTCTCAAACAGAGCAAAAGCCCTGGCTTTTATACCATTTTTCTGTGAGATATGAGTAACTGTAGGTACCTTTTATTCCTTGGCCAATTTATTTCCAGCAGGAAAAATAGCAGTTTGCAATAGAGTAAGGGGATTATAGGGGAAAGTGTTGAACTGCTTCTCTCAAAGATACACTCTCAGTCCATTTCCCCTTCTCTCACCCACAGCTGCTTTGAAAAGAGGTTGAAAACAACAGATTAAAAAGTTAATCACAGATTTCTCCAAGTGTGGGCTTTGTTTTTTCATTAGAAGTGCTAAAAATGTTTTTTCCCCTTCACTGATGTTGTCGTCAAGTGTGGTTACTGGTTATAAGTCAGCTGAATTCTTTATTTAAATCAACTATATTAAGAAATGATCAAAGATCATTTCTCAGAGAACTGAAACAAAAGGAAAGTTGCAGGGAAGACAGAAATTAGGAGTGTAAATGTGTCTGTTGGGAGGAAGAGGCCTTGAATTTAAAAATGCCAGTCATATTAAAATGATATTGATTGCAATTCTTTGCAAGTTTACAATGAAGTGAGTTCCATGCTCTCTATGGGGCAAGTAACAGTGTACATTTCATTAATTTCAATTATGTACTTAAGTCACTGGCTGAAATCCTGTTGCTTAGCACAGTTAGTCACCCTAGAGTAGGCCCACTGAATGAATGGGGATTTGGTGAGGCAGCTTATTTATAAATTCCATTGATTCAAATGGGCCTACTCTAGTTGGAAGTTACTTTATGTAGTAAATTACAACTACAGTAGTCCCATTTGAATCAATGGAATTTATGGAGGAGCTGACTCACCAAATCACCACTTATTCAATAGGCCTACTCTAGTGTGACTTATTACAAAATGCAAGATTTTAGCCACTGTACAAACTTACTTCTTTCTATTCCTGTTCTGATTGGTACAAATGGGTCAAACTTGAGGAGTTTTAAATAGTGAATTATGAGGAAAAACAAATTTAAAAATTATTGGTTTTATTCATTTTTAGGCCCAGAGCTAGATATTATGTGGCAATTGGGCCTCAGGGGATATTTGAAACAGTTAACTGATAAATAATGGGGTAACCCTAATACTGAGCTCATCTACTCTGTGGAAACAAATCGGGACCTGCTCTGGATTTTTGACATTGATTTATGGTTACATGGTCTTTGTGTCTGCGTATGTGTCCTAATGGGAGAATGTTTGACCCCACTATAAACTGCACAGTATATCAGCCCAAGGAACTATGTGGGATTTCAAATGGCTGCATTTACAAATGATTTGTCACTTTAGTGCTCCAGGATTGGGGATGTAATGAATTTAAAAGCTTTAAATATGAAAATTAGCTCACATAATGTGTCACCGTGATTCAGTTAATCACAGTGGCTTGTTGTTCGGAGAAACAAAACTTTTTCTGACCAACTTTGTATTGAGATTTCCCAGTGAAGCATTACATCACCAGGATGAGTGCCCCTAGTGGCTCCTTTAATCATCAAGGGAGAGATTACCCAGACCCACCTCAGCACAAGTTCACACCCTTTGAACTTCGGAGGTGAACCACCCAGAGAAGGGGGTGTGGGGGGGGGGGGCAAAAGCTTTGGCACCTTGCCAGGATTAAGGTCTGATCCTGGTAACATGACCTTGAGAGATTTTGCAGAGATAACATATATCTTATCTCTTGATCTAGCTTCAAGGCCATTTGACATTCCTAAGGGGGGGGAGTGAGTCACTCTTTGGGAATAAAATGAGCAGTTTTAGCCCAGTTATAAAAAAATCTTTGGGGGATTTCTTTGGATTCAGTGAGAGCCTTTGATCCTTGCGACAACTTCTGAAGCAGATGAGGCCGGGAATGGCTGACTCTTTGAATCTTATCATAAGGGAGGCAAGGTAGTCATCTGACTTAGTCTAGATTTGAAGGCTGAATACTTAGAAATATTCTGGCTTTCATACTTTGCCAATTTTCTGGGTATCTTCGGACTTTGAAGATATTCTGATAGTTTGGACCTCATGGTAATTGATGGCCTGGGAGAATGGAGACAGAGTCCATGTTAGTGTCACTGGTGGCATGAAACCAACATGAGTAGGAATAGGACTGTGGTGGCCAACCTTGGCACTTCAGATGTTCTTGGGCTACATTCCCAGAAACCTTGATCAGCAGGTGTACTGACTTGGGCTTCTGGAAATTGAAGTACAAGAACACCTGGAATGCAAATGTTCGCCAGCACTGGAATAGGAGCTGGTACTGGAATAGGAAGCACCAGCTGGGACTAGGTCTGTGACTGATGGAGCTCACAAGTGGTAATCTTCAAACTTCATTTCTGCAGCACCTTGTAACCCTCATCCGTGGTTAACTTGCTCACCCATTCAATCTCTCCCTCTCAGAACAATACACATAATTGCATATGCTAAAACTATTCAAGATAATCCATTGCCAGAATTGATTCAAAATAAACAACCACTGGAGTTCTTAAAACAAAATCTTTTCCAGCAAAACAAAAAGAGAGAGGAGGGTAAACTTAGCTGTACATTTTTTGGCTCCTGCTCTTTAAACCAATCCAAAACCAGGAATATTATGAAGTCTAGACATGCACTCATTTAGAGCACTTCCCTGGGCTAGTCAGTTCGGAAGTAAGTACCACTGTTTTAAATACCACATACTGTCAGGTAAGCAAGAATATAGAGTTATAATATGTTGACATTAAATATTAACTATAGATCTCAATTTCATAAAACATTTCAGAAGAAAGGATTACCTGAGTGTCTTTGCACTGATTATCTGGAACACAGGAAGGCAGGAGCAGGTTGATGATAGATCACTCTCCAGTGCACTTTGCCTTTTATTTCCTATGGCAAACGGTCTAGATCAGAGGTGAGAAATATGGGAATCTCCAGATATTTTTGGTTGGCAATTTCTGTCATCTCCCACCCTCTTCACTCTAGCTGGAGCTGCTACCCTACAATGCTTGCCCCTGGAGTGGCAAATAATTGAAACTTTGTTTGTTATATGAAAGGCAGACGTTCAGGAAGGCTGTGGGTGTCTGAGCCACAGCTCCTAGACCAGTAGTGGTGAACCGATGGCTCACGTGCTAGAGGGGGCACTCAGACCCCTCTCTGTGGGCACACATGCCATTTCCCCAGCACAGAGTTCACCCCACCCCTCTGCCAAGCAGCCCAATGGGAGTTTGCCCTGCCCCTCTGCCCAACAGCTCAATGGGAGTGCTTCCTCCCCACAGCATAGAGTTCACCCAGCCACTCTGCAGCATGGATAGCAGCCTGTTGAGTTTGGACACTCAGTCTGTAAAAGGTTCACCATCACTGTCCTAGACCATGACATTTAGATGGCCAAAATTTTGCATGCTTACTGGAGCTCCTGCAGATGTGCACCTGAGAGTTACTTTTAAATTGCATTGATTATTTAATAGTACTTAATTTTAATGTGTCCATTTGTCTGAAGCCTATAGTACAGTATTACCTTCAGTTGTTAGATGGTTTCCCTCACCAAGATGTAGGTTTTTCTCTTGGGGTCCTTTTTCTTCTTCATCCCAGCCAATGTAAGGTAATGGGACAACCCCCCCCCCACACACACACACACAAACACACACCAATTTTTGGCATCCATGAAGTCAAGAGTTAAAAGCGACATACAATTAAGTAGTCAAACAGAGAAGGTCAATTTGAAAAAGATACTTTCTGTTTGATTCTAGCAGTCCTTTATCTACACTGAAAGACAATTGAACCTATGCCTGCAGGATGCACCTGACTCTTCAGGCTTGTTCCACCAGTTTATGGCCTCCATTTTGCAATTTACTTTATACAGGTGAAACTCAGAAAATTAGAATATTGTGCAAATGTTCATTCATTTCACTTAAAAGGTGAAACAAATATATGAGATAGACTCACTACATGCAAAGCGAGATATGTCATGCCTTAATTCATTATAATTGTGATGATCATGGCATACAGTGTACATGAGATTATGTGATGATTATGTGGTACATGAGATTGGGGGGTGGGGTTTTCATAAGCTGTAAACCATAAGCATCAATATTATAACAAAGTAAGGCTTGCACTATCTCGCTTTGCATGCAATGAGTCTATCTCATATATTTGTTTCACCTTTTAAGTTGCATTACAGGAATGAATAAACATTTGCACGATATTCTAATTTTCTGAATTTCACCTGTAGATCCTGAATCCTGAATATATGGTCACAATGATTTTTTCTCCCCTCCCTGCAATTTCTGTAAACTGTACAATGCTCTGCTCACAGAAGAGTTTTGCAGGACTTCAAAGTTTGTATGTGTCTGAGTTTTTATGGTCTGATAAAGATATTATGCACCCTTATTTTGAGTGAACAAGTTAGCTCCACTTGGAGTAGGTCTTGAAATTAACCCTTCTTCTAACTTTGACTTTAACCTTTTTTGCTAACCTCCAATGAAGTGAGGAGGTCCTTGAAGTTAGAAAATACCCAAGAGCACTCTCAATTCAATGAGTCTTTTTTTAAAAAAAATCCACCTGGATGGGGGATTAAAAAAGAAAGAAAAGAAATTGACCAGTAATTCTTGAGTTTAAACACATTTAAATTTAAACACATGCTGTGTCTCAGGGAATTCAGCACTTAAGAATGAACAGCTCCCTCCATGTCTGTAATTACATGGAACTGTATAAAAGTCTGATGCAACCAAGGACCAACTTTTAGAGCAACTAGGCACAAACATAATGTTGGACTTTGTCTACACTGCAGTTACTAGGACATTCCCTCACCCTACATGTTTACAAGTTCAAACAACCAAGTAGTTTTTGATATGAAATAAAAACTAATTTAGCGAGATAGTACATTCCTTTCTTTGCTGCTGCTGCTGAGTCACAGAGATCCTAAAATCCTAGAACTGTGTATTGTTTCCCATGGGGGTGGGGAGGAAAAGAACCAAATGGCATTTAAATTAATTAGTTAGTGTCCTTTCCAGACAAAAGATGTACCAATTATTGTTCTGATTTCATTCATTGGCTTAAAACACTATCCCCACATCGCACACCAGGAAGCACGAGTGGGATAGTATACTTTCTCAAAACAATCTAAATGGTTTTCTAAGAAAGCTTGATACTGTCTACCCCCTTTTACCTCTCCTCCCAATTCTGTTTGGTGTTTGGTTCATGCAGAGATCATCTAACATTGTTATGCAGTTTTTGTATCCATCAGTTATGTTAATTTCCCCCATGCTTTTATGTTTATAAATTAGTATTGTAAGCTGGCTGGGTAGTTCAGTGAGTCAGAGCTTGTAGGTTCGATTCCCCCTTCTGCCTCTGTGAAGAGGAGCCAGCCTGTGTGGCCTTTGGCAAGCTGCACAACCCCAGGAAACCCTCAGAAGGAAATGGCTTCTGAGCAATCTTTATAAACCTTGGAAGAGGTATCCATAAGTCAGAATTGACTTGACAGCACACAATTGTTCTATTGTGTCTTTTCACATTGTATATCTGTATTTACCTTATATTGCATGAATTTTACAATGCATGCATATTGTATTTATGTTTATATGGTACTGTATTTAGTTTACAATATACATTGCATGTATTTGTTTTATATTTTATTCCATAAGACTATTTTATAAATACTGTACTATATTTCCATTTAGACTGATGATCTGATCTGCAATGCAGTAATACAGGAGAAGGTCTCCTCTGGCAGAATCTCACTGCAAGAAGCAAACACTGGAGCAAGGAATCACCTAGATACCACACAGGCAAATTTTTCCATCAGTGGCTCTTTCCCTTCACAGACAATATCTATGATTTGATCCATTTTTCGTGCAACATCATTAGGTGTGGGGTTCCCCCCCCCCATAAGTGTGGGGAGTGATGGGCATGCTTGATTTCCCTGTTTAAAGATTTATTTTTCCACACAACCAGTTGCCTGGTGGCAAAGTTGCATGCATGCACTTTGTACAAAATATATGTGTGTGAGAGAAGGGGGAGGGAGAAGGAGGGAGGGAGGGAGAGAAAGAGAGAGAGAGAGAGCTGATCTGGTTACCCCCCACCTGCAGGGCAGCTCAGTGTGCAATGGACTTTGTCTGAAATATCACAAAGAGGAGGAAATAATGGTGGAATGCTTTCCAACCTCGGGGGCTGAGCTTGATGCAGTGCTTCAGCGGCTGGTGCTTTTTTTAGCTGCGCTGATTCCATCTGTGCCTACTTATAGCTCTGTCATTTGTTTGCTTTCCACCCAGATGAAAAGGCTGGGGGGGGGGGAAGCCATCCGTCATCTGGAGCTCTCGTGCGCCTCTATGGCGCAGTCACACACAAAACCTGGTCCTGCACTGTTCCCTCCATTCAGCCGAATGGCTCAGGCTCAATTCATAGACCTACTTTCCATACTGCCAATGTGCTCCGAAACTAGGGTCTGGTCTTGCTCTCCCTCTCCCTTTTCTCAGTGCCTGAGCCCAGATAGACTCGAGGTTCTGCCTCCCTCCTCTCCTCCTTCCTTTTACATTACTGTCAACACTATAGGTTTGCAGAGCTCACGCTGAGCAGAGGGGAAAGCTTGCCATGAATCACCAGAGCCTTTCTTCGTCATCAAGAGAAGAAAAAAACCCTGCAGGCCTCTGTCCCAAATATCATCCTCCATGCCAGCTTCAGTACAAGGCTGCAGAGAGGACTTGAGTTCTTATTCCTTAATAGCTCTAATTCTTTTCTTGCAGGGTGGCATTCATACGTGCTAACTGTTCCTGTCCTGTTAGTAGCAGTCATTAGGAGACATGTGGTGGCCTGAGCCAGTGGAATGAATCTTGTTTGTACATAACAGAATGTCACTTGAAGCCTGAGTACCACTATGTTTTCTCAGAAGGAAGTTTTACTGGATTACTCTCTTCTTCAGTGTCCTTGCAATCATAGCATGTTGATTTAAACATGTACAGTATATTTATCTGTCACTCAATATACCTTCACAGTGACCTGCACATCTCAATTAAGGTCTCTGGCTGGCTTATCTTGCTATGGTAATAGAGTAGACCAGTGATGGCTAACCTTGGCACTCCAGGTGTTCTTGAACTTCGGTTACCAGTCACCCAAGTCAGTGCTCCTGCTGATCAGGGCTTCTGGGAATTAAAGTTCAAGAACAGCTGGAGTGCCAAGGCTTGCCATCACTGGAGTAGACCATACTGCCAGAGATTCAATGCCAATCATCAGGTGGTGGTTAACTAACCTGACAACCCTGAGCGCTAAAGGCCTTGGGTGGCGAAGTCTACAGGGAAGGGTGATGGTCTACAAGTGGATTAAATCCCACTTGATTCCATCTTGATGGAGGGCAGCAGCCAGGGGCTGATGAGGATTTTGTGTGCCAAAAGGACTCGAGACTAGAAAGTTACTTGCGGAATAGTATCAGCGGTACAGGTGTCATGTTGCAATGTGGAAGGCAAATTGAAGATCACTGAACTATATTGTTACCAGGACAATCTTCATGGCTGATTGCCATGATGATAGCCAATATTTGGAATTGGATATGGCACTTGAAGAAGAAGATAAGGTCTCTCCAAGTGACATTTTTATAAGGTAGTATCTCATACAAGCACAGTAAATTTCATTGAAACATTGCAAGTCATCAAAGATCTTTTCACACACTTCGGAAATACTCAGGGGGAAGGGTGGGGAAGGGGTATGTGCCCTTTGTCCTCACCCTTTATCTGTTTATATTCTATTAGACAGTAGTAGATGATTCTATGATTTGGATTCCTGCACTGAGCAGGGGTTTGGTCTCGATGACCTAAAAGGCCCCTTCCAACTCAGTGATTCTTTGATTCTAGACACTGAGGTTTTTTTCTGTAGGTACATGGAAGAGAACAGTAGAATCATATGCCTGCAACCCTATACATCTAGAAGGAGCCAGCTCTCCACACCAGCTCTCATGACAAGAATACTGACAGAGCAACAGGACCATGTGGCAGGCCAAGATGACAAATTTCTCCCTATGCACTGTTGCAAAATCCAGTAATGTAATCCAGTTTGTACACCTACTCATCCTCCAATGTGATTTTAGCAGCAATGCCCCACACCATTTCACTTTTGGCAAATAGGCCAGTCCCTGTTCAGAAGAAACTGCAGTATTCAGAAGCCATTGGGGCAGCACACTTAGGCCTCCCAACACTCTGTCACTGACCTCAGGTTATGTGTTTTTGAACAAAAAGGCTATGCATCAGTCTATCCATAGGGGTTTATCTACATTAGCACCAACACTGTAACTCAATTTTGAATTATAGTCTCTACCTGAAGATTTTTTCACACCCATTTCCTACCAGCCCTTCACATTCCATTATGAACATCATGTATACTTCCTTAGACTTGACTTAGACCATCTTTTCTCCACCATATAAATATTACTTTATTTTCTACTTAGATGTATTTCACCTGCCAGCAGCCTCTAAATAAATCTTAACGTTAATGGCCACTTATAGGACCATCACTTATCTTCTTTCTGTCACTCTACATAGTTATATGTATGCTATTTACTGAAGCGTTCATTCAGCATGGATATATTCTGTGCAGCAGACTGAAGCATTGACAATTCATGTGATGCAAATATATGTGTGAAGTAAGCAAATGCATGTATGTGTGTATATGGTGGGGGTATGCATGTGTATAACATATGGTTCCAGGGCTGGCTTACAATGTTTTCTTTCTTGTTTCTTTATTATTTTACACCACACCACTCCACTCCATTTCAACATCCAGGTGAAGGTGCATAGGCTTTTGTCTATGAGGCGATAATCTCACAATCATCTCTACCACTGGAGGAGGAGGAGAAGGAGGAAGAAGAGGATGAGCAAGAAGAAGAAGAATTTTTGCTCTTTCACAACACCCTAATCTTCCACTGTCTTTCCTCTTCCCAGCACTGAATAAGCATTTGATCTGGGCCGGGATGGAAGAAAAGCCAAAGGGTCCTGGCTGTCCCAAGAACTTTACCACCACTGCCGCAGCTACTTCTGGGCCTAATCTCTCCCTTCCCGGGAGGGAAGAAAAGCTGAAGGGTCCTGGCTGTCCGACCTGTCTCACCTTCATTATTCCAGACTTCTCCGCCCCCCCCCCGCCCCGCCATGGCCATGGAGCAGATGACGCTGTCGGCACTGATGTTTTTGCTTTTTTCCCTCGGCTTGTTAGGCCTGGAGAGAAATGGACTCAGTTGCAGGGGGTCAGGTTTATGAGTGTTTTTTTTTTTGTAAAATAGTATATATTGCCTTTGATATGTTTTTGCTGCTCTGAATTTTGTATATTGTATTATTGTGGACCCTACTGTATTGTATTTTTGTGCTTGGAATTGTATTGACTTTATTGTATTATTTATATCTTCTACATTATTGTATACTTACTTTGTGATTTGTAAACCGCCTTGAGTTGCTTTAGGGCAAGGAAGGCGGTATATAAATAATAAATCAAACCAAATCGAATCCTAACTGCCTATATTATTGCTTGAAAAATAATGCCAAATCTTTCAAGCCATCATGAGGCAACCAGACAGCTTCTTCCTGCTCAGTTTTCTCCTGTCCCAGAATGATAGGCAGGTTAAGACATACATACCAACTGAAAAGAGCCTCATCTATTCTTCAAATAATTGACATCAATTCATCTGGTTCTCTCCCATACCTGTCAAATTCCCCGTATTGGCCGGGATTATCCCGTAATTCCGTGCCGGTTTTCTCCATTTCATGTCCGGAGCTGCTGCTACCCCGTAATTTGGCAGCGGGGGAAAGGAGTTACTGTGCATCCCTTCTGCGCAGGTCCTTTCTACGCATGCATAGAAGGCTTCTGTGCAGAAGAGGATGCGTAGAAGCCTTCTACGCATGTGTAGAAGTGACCTGCGCAGAACGGTTCTGCGCAGGTCTGTTCTACGCATGCGTAAAATCCTTCTATGCATGCATAGAAGCGACCTGCGCAGAACGTTTCTGCGCAGGTCGCTTCTATGCATGCGTAGAAGGCTTTTATGCATGGGTAGAATGGACCTGTGCAGAAACATTCTGCACAGATCCCATAATCTCCGTAGCTGCGCTTGACAGGTATGTTCTCTCCACTGTAGTGGCAGGCGAAATACATCTAAGTAGAAAACAAAGTAATATTTATATGGTAGAGAAAAGTTGGTCTAAGTCAAGTATAAGGAAGTATACATGATGTTCAGGATGGAACATCATAGAAAACTACATCCTGGTCCTCACCATGTGACATAGCTAATGCACCACTACAAGTTACTCTGTCCTCCCAGGTTGATCAATGGGGATGCTAATAATGAATGGCAACATGTTGGACAGCCAGGGCATTTTTACGCATCCCACCCAATAAAGTCTTCCATGTAAGAGCTGAATGACCATTTTCCATCTCTCTAATTACCACAGAATCTGTACATCACTCCCCACAAGTGCAGGCAGGAGACAGAGTTTGGAAGAGTTGCTGTTTTGGGGACTTCAGCTACCTGAATCCTCAAAATATATGCTGCCCAGGAGATTCTGAAAATAGGTAATACAGTAAAACCCTGGGTTATGATGGAGGTCTGTTTCAACAACCTTCGTTGTAACCCCAAAAAATTGTAAACCGAAACATCCATAGGGATGCATTCAAAAATTAAAAAACGGTCCTGAATTGATCATTGTAAACCGGAAAAAAAAATATTGGAATTTGTAAAGTGGGATGGCATTTCCATAGGATTTGCCATAGTAAACTGCAGCAAACTTAAACTGAGGCGGTTGTAACCCGGGGTTTTAATGTAATCCAGAAAGTATATTTTTCAGGCCACAGCCTGAAAGCTATTTTTGGTTGGTCAGACTTCATGGGGAGGAAAACAGGCTACTTCCTGTTTTTGCATAAATATATGAAATATATTTGGAAGTGGAGCAAGGTAGCCAAGTGGGTGTCTTGCAGGAAGAGAAAAACGATATGTTTTTGAACAGTGTGTTCTCTGATATCAGATTTATGTCCCTTTTTCTTTTCTGCAGAGAGTAAAGACTGGTTTGTTTGACCAATGTAAAATGTTGTATAGCATTGCTGGAAAGGGTATGTGAACCTTTTGATGTTACAGAGGACATTATTTACTCCTGTAATAATGTTAGCAGAATAGTAAGGAGATAAAGTTGACATCTGTTTCACGTACCCTTATCTTTATTGTAAAGTCTGTTGTTGCAAGAAAGCGAGAGTGCATTCAAGCAGTCATTTAGCCCACTATTTGGTCTACTATGATGACAGATTGATGATCACAGATGAAAGGAACTACAGAATGAATTCACCAAAAGGTGGCTTCATTTTGGCAGTTTCATGTCTGACCTAGACACAGGAGGAGGAGGAGGAGGAGGAGGAGGAGGAGAACTGGAGTAAACCAGCCTATCCCCAGAAAGTTCCTACCCTCAGATTTCTGATTTTTTTTCAGGGGTTTCTTCTGTTTTGGTCCCAGTAGAATCACTCTGTTTTAGTTTGTTTCCAGCATATGCAATCACTGCAAATGAATCAAAGTGAGCCTTTGACTGTCAAGGATTATTCCACTGGGAATTTCTGATATCATGAAGTGGCTTAAGAAGAGATCCACTTTAGGGTACTGGCAAATTAAACACTTTGTTTGCTCCTAGGTAGAGAGGCAGAGGAAGTTAAAAAAACAAACAAACAACTCTATCTGTGCAGCACCAATGCATTATATCACTTAAAAAAAGAAAAAAAAAGAAAACTTCTTTCCAACAGCAAGAGGAAACAGGAGTGGAGCAACAAGGGGAATTCTTTTTTTAAAAAAACTTGTCTTAAAGATTGGGTTGAGAGGCTACTCACAACTGAATTCAACTGCCATGTATTGGCTAACAGGACATTTAGCTGCAGGTCGATTCTCAACTGCAGATTTCCTCAAATCAAAGGAAAAGGGGAAAATGACATCCATCTGTACACATGTGCATACTCAATCCTATTAGTCTAAGACGATGATTAGACAGGCACGTAGCTTTCTATTTGGGACACTTTTGGTGTGGTTTGGTTCACCCTGCTTTCTGGAGACCACATGTGTTTTCCAGTAATACTGACCCATCCTGCCCCTTTTGCAAGTTGTCCCACTCCAGTTTATTTGAGGCTATTAAGAACATTGCTGCTTTCCCCATTTTGGTCAATCCATTCCAAAATAGAGCTGTGGGTGGCATTCTCTGTGTTGGCAACCTTGTGACATATACAGTAGGTTGTGGCATTAAAAGGGCTGACAGAGAAATCCCTTCTATTTTTTTTGTCTTCTCTAACCTTTTAAAAAAATATTTCCTTAACTGACAAAATGTATTTCAAGATACATTGGAGGTGCTCTTCAGTACTTGTATTGTATCTGATACATCAGTGACTCATTGGCAGGGGAAAAACGTAAAAGAGGAGATGTTGCTGCAGTCAGCATATGAAAAAAAAGGTGGAGAAAGGGTTGGGGAAAAGGTTAGGGAAGGGGACATCAGTAATCAAAAGGGGGAGAAATTGGAGTACTCTGGAGTGCCATCTGGATCCTTCTCATGGGAGAGGAAATACCTCCCATGTGAAGGAAAGGATTGTTCAAGTGCAAGATAAAATACACACACAAGATATGAGCCTTTAAAGCAGGAGTGCCCAAACTAGGGACTGGGGGCCAGATCCGGCCTGCAAAGCCCTCATCACTCCAGGAAGCGGAAGTAAACCACGCCTGCATGGGTGTGTTCTACTTCCACTTCTGGGAGCAACGAGGGCTTCACAGGCTGGATGAATTGGCATCAGGGCCGGATCTGGCCCCTGGGTCATAGTGACCAGCCCCCTGAACCATGTGATCAGCCCATGGCACAAAAAGTTTGGGCACCCCTGCTTTAAAGTATGAACTGAACAACTCCAACTTCCCTCTTCCTCTTCTTCTTGTGCCATATCCGATTCCAAATATTGGTGATCATCATGAAGATCAGCCATGAAGACTGTCCTGTGAATATAATGCCATGGCCTTAAATTTATTAATTTATTGTATTTATATCCTGCTCATCTGGGATATTCTGCCACTCTGGGCGGCTCGCAGCATGAAACCTGTACCACTGATCCAGCTCCGTGAGCCACTTTCAGGTTCTGAGCCCTTTTGGCATGCAAAGTCCTCCTCAGCCCCAGGCCAGGATTGATGAAGCTGTTGCTCTCCATCAAGATGGATTCAAGTGGGATTTAATCCACTTGGGACCATCACCCTTCCCTCTGGACTTCACCAAGGCTGCTAGTCCTCCTGGTTGTCAGGTTAGTTAACTGCTGCCTGACGCTCCGCGTTAAGTCGCTGGAAGTATGGTCTACGCTATTACCATAGCAGAATAACCTGGGCAGACTATCTTCCCTCCTCCAGATGGATACAAACCAAATTATTAAATGGAAAGAGGTGGAAATCCTAAGATATTTGAGAACATAAACCCCATCAATGAAAACCCCTTTCTTTGCACTGTAATTTAACAAAATGAGAGCTACAGTTGCAAGGTCACTCAGAGATCCTGAATGCCTGGAGGGTGCACAAGAGGTCTTCAGCTTCACTGTAAAGAAAACTCTCAATCTTCTTTAGTGTCATGTTATCATCTTAGATATGGTATCAACATTTTCCAAACTTCTCTCCACCCGCCTGCTACTTTTAAACAAATGTTCTTTTTTTAAACTAAAAAAAAATTAGCTTCATGGATCTTGGGTTAAACATGAAATATTTGTGAAACTGGTGCCACTCTACTTTGCAAATGCATCTGGACTCTCTACTCGACCCCACGGCTGCTTCAGAAATGTGAAAATAACCTTGATTTGATCCGTTTTACATATTTGACCAAAATTAGTATACTGTGCTTTCTTTGTGGAAGGAGTCAAGGACAATGTGACTTGGAATATTGGGAGTGGTTGCTGTTGAAGATATTACAAGACAGAACATCACAGGAACAAAAGGTCAGAAATCATAAAGATCGAAGCCAGATAGGCATAGGATCAACATGAAGTCCAAAAGCCCCATACAGTATATGAAGTTCAAGAATAAGGACAGATGAATTGGCCAATTTGTTTTCCTCCCATTTCCCAACCTGTATGTTCATTTTGCCCTCATCTTTGTCCACAGCATTCTGATTCATGTGATGGTTTGGAAATGCAGGTTAGTTAGGTTCACATTAAATTGTGAACCACAGGAATTCTCTCACCACACTCATAATAAATAAGAGAGCATTAAATAAGTATCCCATGAATAGGAGATTTGGGCAAGATAATTGCACAACATTTCAGCCTTTTGGCCACTTGGCAACAGCCAATTTTATAACATTGGTTCCCAATGTTCAGATGTATTTATCCCATCCTGAGGGAAAACAGAAGTTAAATCCAAGCCATTGAAAAAAGGATTTAGAAGATATAAATGCATGCCCACTCTCGTAAGCAAAGCACTGTTTGTAAGAGTAGAACTCAATATTTAACACTGCATTTTAGGATGATCCTCTGTCTAGCAGCATATATACTTTTAGGAGTGGTAAGGTTTCCCTTGCTCGAAAGCCAGTCGTATCCAACTCTAGGGTTCAGTGCTTATCTGTTTCAAAGCCGAAGAGCCAGCGTTGTCTGCTTCTGCAGACATTTCTGTGGTTATGTGGCAGGCATGACTAGACAGCGCACGGAAGTGGTCCCTATTTATCTACTTGCAATTTCTTGCTTTCAATTTCTTGCTTTCAATTTCTTGCTTTCGAACTGCTAGGTTGGCAGGAGCTGGGACAAAGACGGGAGCTCATTCCATCCTGTAGTACTCGGAATCGAACTGCTGACCTGTCGCCTCCTAGTCAGTGTCTTAGTGTGAGTTGTGAGTTGTGCTAAATTTCCCCATAAATTTAATCTTTCTAAACATTAAAAATACTTTAGCCTTTGCAGTGATCTGAGAGCTTTTGCATGATCTATATGTGCAGTTTTTCTATGGTTATGTTATGAGACAATCTTTTGTTTAAACAGTAGCTTTCTAAAGAGATATTTCCTTTTTCAGTGTGGTGCAGATAATCCTTGTAATAGTTACTTACGGTATTATCACTAGGTAACATGTATGTGGTTTTTTGGATAATTAAACCCTGAGTAGAAAGAAGAAATTATAAAGTAGAAGAGCTGTGTTCATCTTGGAAAAATGCTTCCACATTTTCTCTTTATGTTAGGGAAGTAGACTTCTCTGAGAAAAGGGACTGAATGATATACAGTATACTCATGGAGAGCAATCACGTGAAAACATCTTCAAGGGAGAAGGACAGTTGCAATATGGTGAAATTAATTTTGAGTCCTATGGTTTTGTGTTCAAATGTTGGATTCTGGGGTGCAGACACAAGAAATTTACATAAGAACTTAAGAACATAAGAACAGCCTTGCTGGAACAGGCCATAGCCCATCTAGTCCAGCATTCTGTCTCACACAGTGGCTCACCATTTGCTTCAGGGTATTCCCAAGCAGCTGCTTAGGATTCCCTGGAAATGGCATTAAGAGATATCCTGCCTATCTCTCCAACCTGGAGGTTGTCCTTAGGTATCCATAATTATAGCCATTAATACCCTTGTCCTCTATGAACTTGTCTGATCCTTTCTTAAAGCTGTCAAGACTGACAGCTGTCACCACTTCTTCTGGCAGGGAGTTCCATAGACCAGTAATCCTCTGGGTGAAAAAGTACTTTCTCTTATTTGTTTGAGAACTAGTACCCAAAAGTTTCATGGAGTACCCCCTAGTTCTAGTGTTGTGCGATAGGGAAAACAGTTTTTCCTTATCCACTTTGTCCACACAGTGCATGATTTTATAAACTTCAATCAGGTCTTCAACCTCTTAGACGCCATCGTTCAAGAGTGAAGAGGCCCAACCTTTGCAGCCTCAGATGGTAAGGAAGGTGTTCCAGTCCCCTAATCATTCTGGTTGCCCTCTTCTGCACTTTTTCCAGCTCCATAATATCCTTCCTGAGGTATGGTGACCAGAACTGTACACAGTATTCCAGATGGGACCTCACCATAGATTTATAAAGAGGCAAAAATGACACTTGCAGACTTATTTTCTATACCCTTCCTAATGATCCCTAGCAGTGGTGGGCTCCAAAAAAATTTGCTACCACACTATGAGCGTGGTATGGTGGGCATGGGCAGGGGGAAGGCCCTGCATTGCAGCCAAATTAGGACTACTTTATTTCAAACCTTGGAAGGGCAGGGCCAGCCAGAATTTCTGCTACCGGTTCTGGTGAACTGGTGCGAACCTGTTGATGCCCACCACTGATCCTTGGTATTGAGTTTGCTTTTTTCACTGCTGAGGCACACTGGGTTGACACCTTCATTGAGCTATGCACCAGGACACCAATGTCCCTTTTCTGGTTTGTCGCAGAGAGTTCAGACCCCATCAGTTTATAAATGTAATTGGGGGGTTTTGCCCCAAAGTGCATCACTCTGCACTTACTAGTGTTGAAGCTTATTTGCCACTGTTTTGCGTTGTGAGAGAACAGGGAGAAGCATTGTTGGACAGCAACTCCCAGCATTCTTCACAATTGGCTGTGGCAACTGAGGCTGATGGGAGATGCAATTCAACAACATTTTATAGACTGCACAGTGCCTACCCATTGGTTAAAATAACAAGACAGCAAATGCCTCTTTTTCTATGGATGAATATTACTAAATTATGCATGTTTGTTATCTATACCTATAAATCCAAGGGTTAACCATTGGAACTTGCTATACGTTTCTGCACCCGTCCATCCTATCCCGTACCGAGCCTCCTGCACTCACCCAAACCCGGTCCGGAGGTTACTGCAGGGTTGAGAAATGCGCCAGTGGGGGAAAAGCCCCATAAATGCGAACAAAGGGAAACAACTTCAATTCCCAACGTTCTCTGCGCTGCGCTGCGCCACAGCCAATCAGGCTGAGAGGCATGAGCAAAAAAGAACGTTGGGAAATGTGGCGCGGCGAATTAAAATTGAGCCGCAGGAAAAAAAAAACACTGCATGAACGGAAACCACAAATGCAAAACTATAAGCCCCAGTGACTTGCGCGCCATGAGCGTGCAAAATGCTAAGAAAACTGGCGCGTGAAAAATAAAATCACAAAACGCAATGGGAGCACAAGTCCACTGCAGGCGGACGCAGAACCTCACAGCCTCGCAAAACAAACAAGCCACAAAAATCCACCGCGAGACACCCGCCAGCCTTCTTTCCTGGAGCAATGGGGAGATGAGGGACTCCCTCTCCTCCACGCTACCCCATCGAAGACACGGCGAGACCACCACCAGCCTCAAGGAAACTTGAGCTGGGGTGGAAAAAAACCCCCCAAAACAGGCAGCAGTCCGTCAGGGGAAGCACCATCTCTGGCGGATGACTGGCTGATGCCTTTGTACTTCTGAATACAAAAGCAGCAGCCAGCAATCCGCAAGGAAGAGCACCACCCTTTACGGATCGCTGCCTACCGATCTCCGGTTAGGTAAGCCAGGAGAGAAAGGAGACAGAGAGGAGAGAACTATTGTGAGGCAGAGATAGCTCTTCTCTGCCTCCTCCTTCTCCCCCGACCTACCTAACGAACCTTCCCGGGGGAAGAGCCAGCTGACTGCCTCCTCCTCCTTTCCCCCATTGCTGCATCAAAACCAAAATTTGAAGCAGCAATGGGGAAAACAGGAACCGACAGGCAGCCCGTTCTTCACGCTAAAGTAAACACCAAAACCAAACACCAAAATTAATAAAAAATAAAAAAGCAAAAATAAATCAATAATTAAAAAAACCCATTAATAAACAAAAAAGTAAACCACAAAATACACAAACAAAAACATCCACAATACCACAAAACCACATACAAAACACCTAACTACAACACGAAAATACCTAACTCTAACAACACAACTACCACAAATTACACAAATAAACAACAACGAAATAAGAAAAATTAAACAAAACCGGAAAAAACCAAACCAATTAAACAAACCTAAAACTCAACCAAAACCAAAAAGAACAAACAGAAACACCTCCCAGCCCACCAACACAAAAACAATTTTTTAAAAATAATTTTTATTAAATTTTCAAAAATAATACAAATAATAAAAGAACATCAAAATTACAAATATAAAGAAACTTACGTATATAAAATTAAAATTACATATATATGTAAAATTAAACATCAACAAATCGAAACCACAATGTTTATAATATATGCTATTTCAAATCAAACCAATAAGGTATGGTTTCTATGCCTCATTTTCCAATAATGTTTTCTAATATAAAGACAAAACAAACAACAACAACAAGGTAAACAAAAATAAAAATAAAATACTAATCACCCGGTGTTATTTACAATGGACTGGAGAGCTCGGAGATATTCATTGAGATTTTCCCCAAAAAATCTTGTGATCAGGTACAGGCCTTTGCAAATCATTCCCCCTCAGTGAGTAATCCACAAAGCTTGCCAAACCTTCCAGAATCTATTCTCTTTAACAAATCCCTTTTTAAAATTTATTTCCCATGTCAACTTATCATTCAATGCTAAGCCCCACATTTCCTTATACCACTCCTCAATATTCAAATTTACTTCATTTTTCAATTTTCTAGCAATACACTGTCTTCCCGTTGACAACATTATTTCCAATAACTCCTTTTTATTCTTACTCAGGTTTATATTTTCCACTTCTGTCAACATAATCATGCTAAGACCCAATTTAATTTTCTCCCCCATAATTTCGGTTATCTTGTATTCAATTTTCTTCCAATTTTTTTTTACCACAGTACATCTCCACCACATGTGTTCCTAAGTTCCCGTTTCCTTCTTATAACGCCAACACATTTTATCTTTTTTCTTATCTATCTGATGTAACCTCATTGGAGTCAAATATCATTTCCACAGCATTTTATAATTATGTTCCTTAACTCTAACCAACATAGTTCTCATGATTCTTTTCCTCCATTTATTTTTCCAATTCTGTTCTTCTATTTTTATATTAAAATCTTGTTCCCAGTTTAATCTTAGTTCTTCTTGTGGATTACCTACCTTATTTATCATTCTATATATTTTACCAACCAGTCCCTTTATACCACTTTGTCCCCTTTTTTATTTTCCAAATCAGTTCTTCAAACTTAGTCCTGTCTCTTTCTAATCCAACTTCATTCAAATATTTACTATTCCAGCTATTAACCATCCCTGTCTGAAACCAATTCAGTTTCAACTGTCCATACAAATTTATTTTCCTCTCTCTGTCTTTACTGGCCCGTATCCAGTCTCTCAGCAGGAATATCTCATTCTTGTCAAGTACTTCTTTGACCCTTTTATCAATTTTTATTGGAAAATTTGCTATATCCTCCAACTCTATAATAGGGGAAATGTCCGGTACCAAGTCCCTTTTTACTTTTTTCCATACCCCCAAAGTTGCCTTCATCATTCTATTTTTAGTGACCATTTTACTCACATTGCCTTCTAAAAATACCACTTTTCCAATATGTTTAAAATCTTTCATTTCTAATTCTTCCCAAATTGCCTTTTCATTAGCCAGGATCCTCACAACGTTTTTAATTTGGAAAGCTCGATAATATGCCACCAGGTTTGGCATTCCTAATCCCCCTTCCTTCTGGGATAAATACCAAAAAAAATTAACCAATCGGGGCCTTTTTTGCCCATTACAAAAATTGTTAATCAATTTTTGAAACTCCTTAATTTCTTTATCATTCAATTGGATTGGAAGAGCATCAAATAAAAAATTAATTCTTGGTAACAACATCATTTTACATATTGCAATTCTTCCAAACCATGACAGTTTCAATTTTTGCAATTGTTGTATTCTATCTTTAATTTCCTTTTTCAACTTTACGTAATTCAATTTCTTAAATTCATCGAATTTATTCGAGATATTAATCCCCAAATATTTCAAATCATCCTTAATTCGTAAATTACATTTTTCCTTTATCCTTTTCTGTTCTTCTTTACCCATATTACACAGTATCATTTCAGATTTATCCCAGTTTATTCTCAAACCCATTATATCCTCAAAATTTTTCAGCTGCAGTTATATTCTATCCAATGCCTTTCCAGGTTGTTTAACTGTTATTAAAGTATAATCGGCATATAAACTTGTCTTGTTACCTAGAACCCCTTCTATCTCCTTGTCTTCCCTTACCTCCTTCCCCAACATCTCCATTGCCAAAATAAATAAGATTGGAGACAAAGGACAACCCTGCCTTGTACCTGCTTCTAGCTTTACCTCCTTTGTAACTACATCATTTACCCTTACTACTGCCTTCCCTTGCTGATATAATTGTCCAATTATCTTCTTAAATTTATCACCAAATCCATAACATTTAATTATCTCATTAATTGTTACCCATTGCAAAGAATCAAATGCCTTGAAGATATCCAAAGATAATAGTCCGACTTTCTCTTTTGTTTGTCCTACCTTATCAATTAAATTTAAAACTCTTCTTATCAAATCTGACATATGTCTACCCTTCAAAAATCCCACCTCGTCCTCATTTATATAAGTGCCCATAAAACTATTCAACCTATTAGCTAGTATCACTGTGAAGATCTTGGCATCTTGGTTTATTAATGAAATTGGTCTGCATGATTCAATTTTTCTAGATCTTTTCCTGGCTTTGGCAAAAAGAATAATTATAGTCCTATACCATGAAGTCGGGATTTGCCCTCCTTCTAATATATAGTTATATAACTTATTCAATTTTGGAACCACTATATCTTTAAACTCCTTGTAAAACTCGGCTGGTAATCCGTCCTCTCCAGGTGCTTTATCTGTTTTTAAGCTAGCTATAACCTCTTTTATTTCCTTTTCTGTTATTCGTTCTTCCATCCTGTTCCTATGTTCCTGCAATATCTTATTATTTATTTGTTTCTCCAATTGTTTTTTTCAATTTTGGAATATCTATGTTCTTTTTCGCATATAATTCCTGGTAGAAATCTTTAACAATTTTACATTTATCTCCAATCTTATTACATCTTATTCCGTCCTTATTGACCAAAGTTCCAATTTCTCTTTTCTCTCTCTTTTCTTTTGCGGCCCTTGCTAACAATTTTGAATTTTTATTGCTAAATTCAAAATATTCTGTTTTTAAATACACCAAGTCTCGTTTTACTTTTTCTATGTCCTTTCCTATCAGTTCAGTCTTCAATCTTTGTATATTATCAAAAACCTTCTTATCCTTGGTCCTTGTATGTTTTTCTTGAAGCTGCTTTATTTCCTTCTCAATTTTATCTTGTTCCACTTTGAATTGCTTATTTCTAAAACTAGCCAACTTTATACTCTCCCCTCTAAATACCGACTTCATGGTATCCCAAACTACATTAAAACTCACCTCCTCCGTATCATTCCATTGCCAACTTTCCTTCCAATTCTCAGATATTTGTTCCTTACATTTATGGTCTTTGTATAATTTAGGGTCGTATCTCCAATTCCTCCTTGTTTTTCTTATATTTTCAATCCCCACTTCTAACAACACTTTCGCATGATCCGATTCTTTGAATATTCCCACTTCTACCTCATCTACCTTTCCAATCATATTTTCTGTTACGAATATGTAATCTATTCTAGAGTATGAGTTATGAACGTGCGAAAAATAAGTATGAACCCTTTCCGATCCCTTAAACTCTCTCCACGTGTCCTTCAATCCTATATCTTCCATCCATTTATCCAAAAATTTTTTAACCCCTTTCCACTTCTTAAAATATTTGTACAATCTAAATTTGACCTAATTAGATTAAAGTCCCCAGCTACTGTCATTCTTGTTGTTTTTTCTTTTACCAATATTTTATACATTTTCTCCAAAAAGTCCTCTTGATGATCATTTGGGGCATATATATTCACAAAAGCCATTTCCTCATCGTCAATCTTTCCTTTTACTATCAAGAATCTCCCCTCAGGGTCGGAGATACTACATGTCATCTCAAAGCCCAACCTAGTCGAAATTAAAGTAGCCACACCCCTTGTCTTTGAGGTACCAAATGATTTCTCATAGTATTGCATCCCTTTCAAAAAGATCTTGAGATTTTTGATGGCTCTCCTGCAAAAAGACTACATCCGGCCTGTCCTTTCTTAAAGCTAATTTTATTCTTTTCCTCTTAACTTGAGATCCTGTACCTTTCACATTCCAGGATATTACTTTAATACTCCTCATAATTTACCAAAAAGTGATCTTCTGTCATCTCCAATCTCTCCAATGAATGTGCAACCTCTATTCCCATAGCTAAAACTAAAACTAACACAACAAACATTCTACTCTACCCTCCCCACCCTTTTCCTTTACAATATTAAAGAAAAATTCGCCTTTGCCAACCAAAGAGAGGAGGGGGGGAACGTGGAAGATGTAACTGCAAGCCTCAAACTGCCCACGCACACTCTCATTAATACAATTCCTTTTTTAACACTTTTATACATACAATCCCAAGACCTCCCTAACACCACTCAGCCTCTCCTTAAATTCCTCCATCCTTATACTTCAGCCTTCCTTTTCCACATTATCAGTTTTGGACCCCTCCTCCCTCCCTCCTGTTGTCCCCTCCTGCTCCTGACCTCCATATTATCTTCTTATGCCTCCTGATTCCAACAAATCCTTTCTTATTGCCAATCAATTATTCTGCCTTTCAAATGGTCTGGCGTTTTCTCCGGTAAATTGCGTATCACAATATTCTGTTTCCTCATCATCTCTTCCACCATGTCTATCCTTTTCCCTTGTCCTTCTACCTTTATTTTGATTTCCTTATCTTCCTCTTGCAACCCCTTCACTTCAGCCTGCATCAATTTCACATCCTTTTGCATCAAATTAACACTTGTTTCCAACTTCTGAAAGGTAAAATCAACTTTGTGGGCAAAATCCTGAAACATTGTGTACATTTTATCTTGTTTCACCATAATTTCATTTTTGTCTTTCCCTCTTAGTTCCTTCATTTCCCGAAAACCCTTCACATTTGCATCCTCCATCTTATCTAATCTCTTAAACAATTTACCCATCTCAACCATTAATTGTGTTTGGTCCAATAATACTGATTCCAATGATATAGATGATGGGGGTGTATCCTCAGTTTCATTTTTCTCCTTCTCCTTCCTCTTAGGCTTCACCACCTCCTCTTCCTTTGTCGCCTTTCCCTTCACAAATTTATCCATTGTAATTTCAACCAATTCTTTCAATATAATCAAACTTTTATTACCTTCCAATTCCAGCTCTTGGCCTTTCCCAATTCACTTATGTTCGGAGCCTTAATTGTGGGTTAATATCTTATAACCAAATTTTTAGTAACTTTGTAATCCAATCTGCATTGGCGTTTTCAGCAAAAATTATGTCCAACCTCAAATCCTGTGTGCCAAATCTTCAAATCCCACTCAATTTATAATCCAAATGTCCACTTACTTGATTTCCACCAAATCCAGATTCTCAATCAGTTTCTAATGTCAATTAGTTCAGGTTTTCAGCCCCTATATTAGTCCCTTTACTTTATGCCCAGACAGAGCAGATCAGCTTCTGTATAGCAAACCATTTATAAGATTGTAATCCAAGAAAAAATGCTCCTAAACTGCGTTGCTGCTTTGCTGCTTTACTGTTATCCAATGAAAAAAAGGGTTGATAATTTCAAAAGCCCAAAACTTGATTGAAGATTTTCATGTATTAACCAAAACAATAACAATGCATCGAAAATCGGGAAAAAGAAGGCCCAAAAACAATTGCAAAAACCAGTAACTGTATGTCCAAAATCTTGATGGAGGAAGGCAAAACAAATTGAAACCAAAAAACCAAGAAGAACAAAGGTAACAGGGAAAGGAGAGTCAGGTACCCCAAATAGGCAAAAAAAAGAGAAAAAAAGAACATAAAGGGGCAAAAGAGTCCAAGGGGTCTGAAAAAATAATTACAAAAGGAAAAGGAAAAAAATTGTTCTGCAAAGGAAGGAGGGAAATCCAAGGTATTTAAAGAGTTTATGTTACTCGGTACTTAACTGCTTGGTCCACGAAGTAAAATTACAACTTCGCCATTAGTCCCCAGCCTCGGCTGCGGCTTCCAAGGGGTCCCCGCCTCCCTTCTCCTCCGAGCACTCCAACCTCCGTACTTCTTCTGTTCTTACACCTCCTGTCCTTCAGCAACCCTCTCCGTTCCTTCACTTCTCCTTCTTTATCTTTCTCCTCTCCTTCTCTCCTTTCCTTTCAGACTCTCCACAACACTCCAAAAATCGCTCCAGAAACCGTCTCCAGTTGTTTCCCTCCTGTCTTCAGTCACTCTAACTTTTGATTTCCTTCTTCACCGCCTCCATTAATCTCCTTTCACAAACTTTCTCTCTTCCGTTCTCTCTCTTAACTCCTCCTCACTCATTTACACACTTGCTTTTCCTTCGTTTTCACTCTCCTTCTCACCCCCTCAGCCGCGCCAGCCACCACTTCCAAATTCGTGTCTTTATTTTCAACAACTCACATTTTCATTGTTTCTCCCGATCTCCTGGCAGTCCCGTTCACCGCGACTCAGCTGGTGAGGCCGCCGCTTGCGCCGATAGCCTCCCAGCCAAAATGCTCCCAAACTCCGACCTTCCAGATCAAGCCTTTTCAGTAACGAGGTCTATAAACTTTCTTCTTGCCAATCTTTGAAAATTTGTATTTCTCTATGTTTATTTTCTCATTGTTTTTCTCATTGAGAAGCGCGAGCTCCGAGGAAAGTGTGTTAATGCATCGGCATCTTAGCCAGCCCCCCCAACCCCCCCACAAAAACAAAGAAAAACCCCAGAAGAAAGAAAACCAGAGAACACACCAGCACATCCTCCCTCCACAATGAACAGAACAGAAATGAAGAAACAAAGACTACTTACCGGAAGAAGCCCCACCCAGAGGCCAGGAGAGAAAAAACACGTGAAATGAAAACAAAACCGCTAACAGCCCCACCTGCCAGGCGGAATAGTAAAAACAACTAAAAAACACAACAGCCCCACCTAGAGGCCACAGGAGTAAAAACAAGTCAAAAACATAACAATAAATCAAAAGTTTACACAAATAACAAACATATGTTAAAAAAATAAAAAAAATATAGCATCCTCTGTAGATTTTTAACTCAACCCCCCCCCCCCAAAAAAAAGCAAAACACAATTTAAAACAGCCCGGCATTGCCGGGCAAACTATGCTAGTAGCTAGATAGAGCTAGGTAGAGGGTTTTTTTTCTCTACCACTTTTCTCATCCCAATGGGAGACTCAAAGCGGTTTACAAGCATTTAAGATAACAAAAGGCAAAGGTACAATGTAAATAAAGAAAAATACAAGTAAATTACAGTTACAGTAGAAATCTCCACAATATGGCAAATTCTGAATTACAGAGTACAATAAATACAATAACACCATATAAAACAATATATAGCAGTACTACAATATTAGCCAACTGAGAACAAAAGCTCTCATATCACTCACTCCAACCCCCCAACAAATGAAGGTGGAGATAGCAAAAGTTCTGCTGCCACGTGGCTTTTTAAAGACCTGGCTGAAGGCGGGAGGCGCGGCCCGGGACGCAATGACAGCAATGGTTGGTGTCTTCGTAACAGGCCTCCCCACCCGACAGGGCAGTCAAAGGAAGGGCAAAATGCCTACTGATAAAATCACTGATAAAATCTAACACAGAGACCTTAAATTTTCAAAAAGGAAATTTCCCAACGTTGAGGAAACTAGTAAAAAAGAAGCTGAAAGGGAAAATTGAGAGAGTCCAAACACTCCAAGAGGCATGGAGGCTGTTTACAAAAACAATAACAGAGGCTCAATTGGAATGCATACCCAAAAGGAAAAAGGGCACTGCCAGGTCCAAGAGGACTCCAATGTGGCTTACAGGAGCTGTTCGGGAAGTGATCAAGAGCAAGAAAAGCTCATTTAGAAGATGGAAGGCTTGTCCGAATGAGGACAGCAGGCAGAAACATAAATTCTGGCAGAACAAATGCAAGGCAACAATCAGGAAAGCAAAGCAAGACTTTGAGGAGCGTATAGCTAAAAATACTCAGAGAAATAACAAAGACTTCTTTAAGTACATTAGAAGTAAGAACCCAACTAGGAAGGCCATTGGACCATTAGATGACAATGGAAGGCAAGGGGTTATTAAAGAGGAAACAGAGATTGCAGAGAGACTCAATGAATTCTTTGCTTCAGTATTCACTGAAGAAGACAGAGACCACATGCCCAAAACAGAGCCTATCTTCGTAGGGAGGGAAACCGAAGAATTAAGCCAGATAGAAATAACCAGGGAGGAGGTCCTTGCATGTCTTGTTAAACTAAACACTAACAAATCACCAGGACCAGATGGCATCCATCCACGAGTTCTCAGGGAACTTAAAGATGAAATTGCTGATCTCCTAGCCAAAATATATAATCTTTCCCTCAAATCAGGCTTTGTGCCTGATGACTGGAAGGTAGCGAATGTAACACCAATTTTCAAAAAAGGATCCAGGGGTGATCCAGGAAATTACCAACCTGTCAGTTTGACATGTGTCCCAGGTAAAGTGATGGAAACCATCCTAAAAGATAGAATTAATAGGCACATAGAAGAGAAGGCGCTGCTAAAGGAGAGCCAACATGGCTTTTGCAAGGGCAAATCATGCCTCACTAATCTGTTGGAATTTTTTGAGAGTGTCAACAAGCATGTGGATAAGGGGGATCCAGTTGACATTGTTTATCTGGACTTTCGAAAGGCTTTTGACAAGGTCCCACACCAAAGGCTCTTGAATAAACTTACCAGTCATGGAATAAAGGGACAGGTCTTGTCCTGGATCAGCAACTGGCTAAGGGACAGGAAACAGAGGGTAGCACTAAATGGACACTTCTCCAAGTGGAGGGAAGTAAAGAGTGGGGTCCCCTATAGTTCAGTACTGGGACCCCTGCTTTTCAACCTCTTCATAAATGATCTAGAGGTAGGAGTAAAAAGCAAGGTAGCCAAATTTGCTGACAACACTAAATTATACAGGGTATTGAAAACTGTGAGAGATTGTGAGGAGCTCCAGAGGGATCTCTTGACACTGGGGGAGTGGGCAAAACAGTGGCAAATGAGTTTCAACATTAGTAAGTGCAGAGTGATGCATGTTGGGGCAAAGAACCCCAATTACATTTATAAACTGATGGGGTCTGAACTCTCTGCGACAAACCAGGAAAGGGACCTTGGTGTCCTGGTGGACAACTCAATGAAGGTGTCAACCCAGTGTGCCTCAGCAGTGAAAAAAGCAAACTCAATGCTAGGGATCATTAGGAAGGGTATAGAAAATAAGTCTGCAAGTGTCTTTTTTGCCTCTTTATAAATCTATGGTGAGGCCCCATCTGGAATACTGTGTACAGTTCTGGTCACCATACCTCAGGAAGGATATTATGGAGCTGGAAAAAGTGCAGAATAGGGCAACCAGAATGATTAGGGGACTGGAACACCTTCCTTACCATCTGAAGCTGCAACGGTTGGGCCTCTTCACTCTTGAACGACAACGTCTAAGAGGTGACCTGATTGAAGTTTATAAAATCATGCACGGTGTGGACAAAGTAGATAAGGAAAAACTGTTTTCCCTATCGCATAACACTAGAACTAGGGGACACTCCATGAAACTTTTGGGTACTAGTTCTCAAACAAATATGAGAAAGTACTTTTTCACCCAGAGGATTACTGGTCTATGGAACTCCCTGCCAGAAGAAGTGGTGACAGCTGTCAGTCTTGACAGCTTTAAGAAAGGATTAGACAAGTTCATGGAGGACAAGAGTATCAATGGCTATAATTATGGATACTTAAGGACAACCTCCAGGTTGGAGAGATAGGCAGGATATCTCTCAATATCATTTCCAGGGAATCCTAAGCAGGTGAAGGCATCTGCTTGGGAATACCCTGAAGGAAATGGTGAACCACTGTGTGAGACAGAATGCTGGACTGGATGGGCTGTGGCCTGTTCCAGCAAGGCTGTTCTTATGTTCTTATGTACCGCCTCAATGGCCTTTTCAGTTCTGGCTAGAGGTGGGGCCCATCTTCGTTGCAGGCCTCCCCACCCATCAGGGGAATTCCCTCTCACCTCCCACAAGGAAGACTAGGCTGGCTTTGGCATCGGCGTCAGAAGCACTTTTGGGGCCATCCCAGGCCGCCCAGCTGTGGCCAATGTTTCCTCTCACCTCCCGCAAGGAAGGTGAAGGCTGGCTTTGGCGTCGTCGTTGGAGGCACTTTTGGGGCCGTCCCAGGCTGCCCAGCTGTGGCCAATTTATTTATTTATTTATTGTTAAATTTTTATGCCGCCCACTCAGCCAAAGCCGACTCCGGGAGGTTCACAACAGTGGGTAAAAACAGATAAAAACAAATAAAACAGATAAAAACCAGCAATAAGAACCCACCCCTAAAAAGAGAGGGGTGCAGGATCTGAAGAAACCATGGGGCAGGCATCCTCCCCTATATTAACCACCCAACGGAAGCCACCCCTCCACCTGCACCCCAAACTTGGCCCGCCAGCCAGGTTTTTAGTTCTTTTCTAAAGGGCAACAACTCCGTCTGGAGACGTAGTTCCACAGGCAGGAGGTTCCAAAGGGCCGGTGCGGACACAGAGAAGGCTCTCCTCCTTGTGCCAGAGAGGCAAGCCCCCCTGGCCGATGGCACTATTAGAGAGCCCCTCCGGTTGGCTCTGGTTGGACGGACAGACGTCCTTAGGGCGATGCGGTCTCTAAGTTAACCTGGCCCACTACCATGTAGGGCTTTAAAGGTCAAAACCAGCACCTTGAATTGCACCCGGAGGCAAACGGGTAACCAGTGCAGCTCCTGCAGCAGTGGTGAGGCATGGACATAACGTCCACACCCCATCACCACCCGGGCCGCCGCATTCTGGACCAGCTGCAGCCTCCAAATGGTCATCAAGGGCAGCCCCATGTAGAGTGCATTACAATAATCTAGTCTGGAGGTCACCAGAGCATGAGTGACCATGAGCAAAGAGTCCCGGTCCAGGAGTGTGCGCAACTGGCGAATCACCCGAAGTTGGGCGAAGGCCCTCCTGGCCACAGCCGCCACCTGTTCTTCTAGCAGCAGCCGCAAATCCAGGAGGACCCCCAAGTTGCGCACCGGGTCGGTCTGGGGCAAAATAGCCCCATCCAAAACCAAAGATGGTAGCTCCCAGGATAACACAGGACCCCCCATCCACAGCCACTCAGTCTTACTAGGATTCAGCTGTAACCCATTCGCCCCCATCCAGACCCCAACTGCCTCCAGACAACTGGAAAGGACTTTGACTGCATCACTGGGGTCCCCACGGGCCGAGATGTACAACTGTGTATCATCTGCGTACTGTGGGTCAATAGATTGGTGATGATAATACTTTGATTATACCCACTGGTAGTACGTGGACTTTCTTCAGAGGGTTACCCATGAGGGGAAAGGTCTGCCCACTTATGCTGCAGAGAAGAACCGAGATAAAGGGGATCCAGTTTCTGACTTTTTGACCACACCACGCATTAAGTTTCAAACAATCCTAGCCCATGCAATCCAGACCTCATCGCATCACAAAGAGAGATCGGGTGGCCTACAGAATTTGTTGGGATTGTGGGCCAGATCCGGCCCATGTATCGTGGAAGTGACTGATCAATAAAGGCATATGAGGCAGAGTGGAGCGAAGATCAGTAGTTTATTCACCAGAAGGCAGCATAATTATACTCTTTCCCAGGCCACTTGCAGAAAAGGTTGAGCATTGCCCGACACCAGTTAATTAGTACAATACAAATTTCATCAGGGGTGATAATTACTAGGGAAAAACCGGACAGGTTAGCCATTGGTCTAATCCAATCATGGACTGCTTTTCCGAAGCTGTCTAACGCAAACATGGGATGACAGTTTACTCTTGGGATCGGGGGTTCTGTGGAGTTAATTAACTTGCTGTATGTTTACCTTGAGTCACGTATCTGTGACCTCTGCACAACCATTGTTCTCAGAACTGCTGGCCAGAGCATGGTGAATCAATCTAGCTATAAACTGATATCAAATCCAGTGCCCCCAATTTCCATCCCCAATTGGTCCTTAGCGGGGCACACGGCGTGTTCGCCAAACCCCAAACCATCCAAGGACGGTTTGTGCCAATTCTATCCTACGGGATATCTACAAGAATTATGTAAAGCTACACTGTCTTTGAGCAGTGCAACTCAAACCAAGGTTAGTCCTATCCTATCATCAGGGGGAGAGAGGTTCAGCTGCCTACCTTGTTTTCTTTGTTGGAGGTGAGAACTGTGTGCATCACACAGCCTACCCTCCATCCCTTAAGCCATCTGCAACTTCAGGTTGCACCATGTGGTAGAGGACATTATCCCATTAACATTCTTGAGTCAAGATTCAGGTGTCAGTTCAGCACATAAAATGGGGAGTTTGGGGAAGTATCTCTTCTTTTGCTTCATGTTAAAATATTTTAAGTCAGACTTACCTTAATATCATATTGACCATATTGATCATATTGATTATATTGACCAGAAGCCTAGTGATGTTTGCATGTTGACTGATTGTTGGTGGATGTAGTTTAATCCAAATAACCTGTTCACATAAGCATAAGGTAAGGAGAGAAGGTAAGGAGAGAAGAAGCAGTCGGCACCAAGACAACTAAAGAAGAGAATGACCTTCAACATCCTCCGAATGGATGTGGGCCCCAAGTCCACCAATGCAGTTCCAGGAAGATCATTATGGCAAGAACAAACATTCTTGAGGGTACGCAGGAGCAATATCAAATTAGAAGATGGAGGAGGGAGCTCACCAAACAGGGAATAACACTAAAGGAGGATATGGCTGAGAAACTCAACCTCTCCTATGTCACTTGGAGGACCCTGAATAGGCTGAGGGTTGGACTGCCTAAAAGTAAGACCAATATGCTCAAGTGGGGGCTGTTGGCAGACAACAATATGCTGGGTGACTGCAGAAAGACACAGAGCGCAGCTCACTTGCTGCTCTGTTGATTACTACCAGAAACATTTACTGTCAATGATTTAATTTTTGCCAATGACAAAGCCGAGAAGGTGGCTTCATGTTGGCAGTGTAAAGTTCGATCTGGACATGGAAGAAGAAGAATAAACAGGCATGTGACCAGGTATATGATGGAGATGCACACCAGCACCCTGCCAATTAACCACAATTAGCTGTGGCGAGTTACACAAACCACAAGTGAACGTCAATAGGAGATCCACATTAAAATTTGAATTCAGCCATGATGTTCACCTTCAGTTTAACATAGGTAAAAGTTTAAGGTTTCCCTTGCTCGAAAACCAGTCGTATCTGACTCTAGGGTGCAGTGCTCATCTCTGTTTCAAAGCCGAAAAGCCAGCACTGTCTGCTTCTGCAGACATTTCCATGGTCATGTGGCAGGCATGACTAGACACCAGAGCGCATGGAACGCTGTTACCTTCCCACCGAAGTGGTCCCTATTTATCTACTTGCAATTTCTTGTTTTCGAACTGCTAGGTTGGCAGGAGTTGGGACAAAGACGGGAGCTCATTCCGTCCTGCAGTACATGGGAATCAAACTGCTGACTTCCGCCTCCCAGTCAGCGTCTTAGCCAGTTGAGTCACTGTAGTCCCCCTACATCAGAGAATTATTGTGAGAATAAAAGTTGGGTCCAAACTATCTATGCAGCCTATGTATGCAGCCTGTTTCTATTTATTCAACAACTGCAATCAGTCAGTCAATAATATATGAATTGGTATTTTCTGGAGAAGAATGTCTTTTGGGACTTCATTTTCTTATTTCTCTGGAAAATGTCCATCTGTGAGGCATCTGCTATCACAGGGACTTCATCATCCTCTTCCCATAGTGTCATCCCCCTAGATATACTTCCCGTGGATAGAATATCATGCAAAACACACCCACTGGTTCTGCTTCTCTGCCTGCTGAGAATGCAGTTTTGGTAGAAACCAGCATCGCCTATTAGCAGGATCCTCGTTAGCTCCCCCCCCCAGCCAACCCCCGCTCTCCCCAATCTGGCTCTTCTGCAGCAAGGCTGACTGTGTGTGACATCATTACTGACAGAAGCCAATAAGACCACGCTTCCCCCACCCCCACCCACTCTGGTTCCCTGGAAGAGAGTGCTGGAGCTGAACAGTCAAGGCACAGGCAAATTGCACCCCCCTCCCCATGCTCAGCCTGTGAGGCTGATGCCACCGAGTGCTCCTCGGTTAACAGGGACCCAAATAGGCTGAGCAAACACACCAGCTTGTTCCCATGCAGGGAATGGGGACCTTCCGTCTGGGGAGAAGAACTGTGATGTACACGGTGGAGACCATTCCTAAAGGAAAGAACCGAGTCCTAGGGGTGAGTGGCACCACTGTAGGGGAGTGTTGCTGGGGTCAGCGATGAAGTTATGCTGGCATGCAGATGGGCTTGATGGGAGAGGAGGGGAAAGGCTCCCCTGAAATGGCACTGGATTGCCTAAATTAGATCCAGTGACATATGTGTGTGTGTGCATGTGTGTGTGCGCGCGTGCGTGCAGGCGTGTGAAACAGGGAGAGACAAGCAGGGGAAGAAGGAAGAAATAGAAGAGAAGAGAAATGCTGTCAAGAAAGATAATCAAGATAGTCCTTTGGAATAACCTGGGAATTTATTACACCTTTTATGTATCAGATTTGTTACAGGTGGTGGTGGTAGACCCTGCTATTTAGTAAGAATACTTTTCTGACAGCAGCTCATTTTAAAGATGGTTTTGAACACTCATGTCTGTGTGTGTGTAGGTGCACGTGCACACATGCATGTATCAAATGTTCTCCGGGAGTAAGCCTGCAAACAAGGGACAGTGAAAAGACCCTGCTGCCTCTGAACTCCAGAGTGCCCAATGCTTTGCTTTGTGCAGCTGGGGCAAAGATCTCAGACCCTACTCTGAGAACAGCAAAAGGATGGACATTGCTGCTGCCTCTAGGCCAGTGTTTCCCAACTTTTGGTTTTTGGACTTGGATTTCCAGAAGCCTAAATCAATTTCCTAAAGCACTGATCAGCCAATGTACTGACTTAGGCTTCTAGGAATTGAAGTCCCCCCTGTGGGGCATGGGCCCCACATTGGGAACCACTGCTGTAGACCAAGGAGTGAAAGAGCAGCAGCACACCAAGAAAAGAGTATTTTAAAATACAGGTGTAGCCAGAATGTGGTCAAAGCCAATGAGCCCAGTCTGCAAGAATGAAGAACCAGGAGAAGAAGATGTGACCTTAGACCTATGATAGCTAACATTGGCACTCCAGCTGTTCTGGAACTTCAATTCCCAGAAGCCCTGATCAGCAGGAATGCTGTCTTGGGCTTCTGGTAATTGAAGTCCAAGAACAGCTAAAGTGCCAAGGTTAACCACCAGGGCATTAAATGAACAAAACACATATTTGCTCTGAACATCTGATATTTAGGAAACACTACAGGGAATGACCTCTGCTTTTATGCCCCACTAATGAGTTTTCTGAAAGCATCAGGTTGATTGTTGGTGAGAACAAAACATCAAGCTAGATGGGCCTTTGCCATGATCTGGCAGCTCTGTTAATATATAAAGTTAGAGTTGGCACTGGGCTGTTCAGAAGCTAAGTTTGGGAGTTGTGACTAATTATCCTAGGAATAGTATATTTATGGGTGCAATTCTTCTGCACATGCCCTGGGGTATTCACTTCATTGTCAACTCATACTCCAGCTACAGTGCAGGGCTTGCTTGTAAAGTGGGTTCCTGACCTGCCATGTCATGAACTTTTAAACAAGATAAATCTAGCCTTCAATCCTGGAGGCAATGTGAGTTGTCTTTGATATGGCTTCCACACATTAAAAGAGTCAAATATACCCTTATGTTGCTTTTACAGATAAGAAAGACTGTGGCCCTACCTCCCTTTGCAAAAAGCCAGGAATGAAAGGAAGATGGAGAGCTTTAGAACTGCTTCTCAGAAGCATATTATCAAATGGACCTGACCTAATAAAATGCCTTTAAAAGCCGCATTTTATGTAATGGTACTCTGATCCTGTCATCCATGAAAACAAGATAGTTTCTTATTCTGGAATGCTAAAAAGACAAAACGTACATGTGTGACGCCATTCTGTCTACGCCACTCATGTCTGTTAGTCCTGAGCAAGATCAGAATAAACTAGAGTCCACCATAGGGAATCCCATGACTGAGTTAGTGCTTAGGCATAGCAGCAGAAGCCTGGAAGAGGACGTTTCCCTTCCTGCTAAAAATAATTGTGGCGTTGTGCTGAAATTTCCTAAATGCCAACACCAATTGACTTCATGAAATTGACACAGACCCTGACGGGAGACTACGAGCGACAGGGTATGTAAACTGTCAGATATGGCGTTAACAGTGCATCCTCAAAGAGGGTGTCTTGCGTCAAAGGAATCTGTGGTTGTGCCTATTGTTTTACTTTGCCAAGAAGTGTTTTTTCTGGGGGGAAAGAACTAGATCAGCTCCTCCTTTCCAGCTCTTCCTGGAAATTAGCTCAAATGCAGTTGTCCTTTCTTGTTGTTTTAGATGCATGAATGCAGCTGCACGGTTACTACAGTAGAATAAAATAAATGGAGGATAGGCACCCCTCCCCACATTTGATTAGAAAGGAAAAGAAGGAAAAATGAGGAGGGGAAATATAAAAATTGCTCTAAAAACAAATGAAGAAATATCAGTCTGTGTTGCCTCTGTTAGCTATCCCAAATGTGCGTGAAATGAGGCAGTAGTAATTAGCTGATGGCAAATTCAACTTTCTTTAGGTAAAAGAAAGCTCAAAAGCCAGTTGTATCTGACTCTAGGGTTCAGTACCCATCTGTTTATAGCCAAAGAGCCTGCGCTGTCTGTGTCTGCAGATGCTTCCATGGACATACGGCAGGCATGCCTCAACACCAGAGTGCACAGAATGCTATTTACCTTCCCACCGACGTGGTCCCTATTTATCTACTTGCAATTTCTTGCTTTCAAATGGCAAGTTTGGCAGGAGCTGGGACAGAGACAGCAGCTCACTCCAACATTCAGTACCCAGGAACTGAACCTTCCAGTCAGCGAGTTCAGCGTCTTAACCACTTGAGCCACCAGTCCTTTCTTTAGAGCTGTGCAAACTGCTATTGTGCTAAATGGGGCCCAAATTCATCAGCAGTGAAGTTGCATCTAGGACAACAAAAGGGCATATTCTGATTCAGAAATGCATATATTTAGGGACTAGTATCATAATTCAAATTGAAATGCAATATTTCTCACCATAATGGCTGTCTGTCTGCTTGCTACACCTGCTATCCGGGTGGTAACCGATGGAGAAACCTCAAAGGCCTCACTTTCCCTTCTTAAGACTCATTATACTAAACCTTAATTGGCCAAATCCTCAAACAGGTGACACCTTCAAATAGAATACTGTCTTCTCTAAACTATATCAGAAAACAATAACAAAAACAAAGAATGCTGCAGCACTTTTTTTGTTTTGTTTTCCCCCCTGATGTGCCTGAAACAGACTGACATGGCTACTATTCCAAAAAAAATCAACTGGCTATTGCATCAAACACACAAAAATTGTTTGCTAATTGGTCTGATCCATGTGACCTATACTAAATCAAGTGCGCTGAATCCAAATCCTAAATCTGATTTTGCCTAGGACGTCAGGATCTCAAGTAAGCAAATCTCACCCTCTAGGTACACAGCTGCACCTACTCATCTTTAGCTCAAAACAGACTTATTATGGCCTAGCAGCTGTACTATCCAATAAGATGGTTTCACACTAGAGACAAGTCCTTGGCCCTTCTCGCCTTATATTCAGTACCTATTTCTGACATCAGCTCACCGACTTGCCCAGACATGCCCGGCCACTGCTGGAACATGCATGCCACCAGGAGATATGATTCAGCTGAGGCGGAAGCAGGCATAATGGTAGCTGCAACTGTTATAATGTTCCCATGTAAAAATACATTTCCCAATACCATTTGAACAGCAATGGCACATCTATAACTTAAAATCTGTACGTGATAGGCAAATTTTGAGATCAGATTTGGAATCAGCACACTTGATATCATGTAAATAACATTATTCCCCAGTAGAAAAATCATTGTTGTGCAGTGTAAGGCTTGACACCAGCCTATTTGTGACATGCATCTGAAACAAGATGCCAGAATTCTCACCTAGTTATTTTTATATTTAGCTTTTAACTTGTTACCTAGGTGGTCATTAGGATAAATATCTAACTCACAGAAAAAGTATCTTCACTTGTCCACACGTCATCTTGCAAAGTTGTGCAGTTTTGTTCCTTTTACTCAGGTGCCTTCCTGGGACAAAGTTAAGGGAGTGGAACTATCAACTATACAGCTTAGATCAGGGGTGCCCCAACTTTTTGGGCTGTGGGCCGGTCATGTGGTTCAGGGGACTGAATACTACGGCCCATACAGGCACATTTTACTTCCGCTTCCAGGAGTGACGAGGGCTTCGTGGGTCGAATGAATTGGTGTTGGGGGCCAGATCTGGCCCACAGGTCATAGTTTGGGCACACCTGGCTTAGATAGTTAGATGCATAGATAGTTTCCTCTCTATGTTGAGTTTCCTTCAAACTGGGCCTCAACCCTGCACAACTTTCAGCTGGTGTCAAGGGAAATGAGAAAAGCAGCACAGAACGGCCTAGAGACAACCATGTAAAAACCTGCTCCTGGCATATCTTTTCTGCCTCCCTGGCTTGTTCACAAACCCTAAATTTGTGGGTCCTCCCAAGCATCTATAGTGCTGGCCAAAAAACAGGTTATATTACTATGTAACTACAACAACACCAGGTACAAAATGGTGGCAGGGTAATTCTTTGCCTTCCCTCCCAAGTTGAGAGGATTTCTATAATCAAGGCCAATTTGACCTGAATTTTTCCAAGAGAACCCAGGCTTTCTTGCATGCGCTATATAATATCTGTGGGAATAGTAAAGCTACCATGAATGAAGCTGCTTCCAGCCTGCTGAGAGGAAGAAAATGGATGTCTTGAATGGATTCTTCCAGTGATTCATTGAGAATAGCTTTGCTCAATTTGTGACCCACTTGAATACAGTCTATTCTGCACAGTCTATGTCCCAGCTGAATAAATTGCTGTCAATGTGTTATGCAAGACAAATGGCAAAGCATTTAGACATTTAGCTGGTAGGTTACCATACTCAGCTGAGTAACCTGAGTTCACCTAGTTCAGTTGTATGTTCTTCAGTCCTGTTCTACAACTTGCTGTAATCTACTGTTATGCAATAACCTGAAGCCCAAAAGTCAAGAGTTCAAGACATATTGAGAAAAAAATCAGAACCAACTGTCAAATTGTGATGGATGGTCCTTCCTCCTACAGCCTCCTCACTTGGATCAGCTTGGCCCATTCTTTGATTTTTATTTGGCCATTTTCCTGCCTGCCAATAAGTGAATAAATCCAAAATGTTAACTGGAGCAGATGTATAAATGTCAGATTTCATTCAGATAGCAGATGACATTAACTATTCATGCAAACATTTGGGAACACGAAGATCTTCTAAAATAGGAGGTGTCAATGATAAAGGCGGAAATATAGAACTGCTTCCTCTCCTGAAAGTTACTTTAGATTATGAATACTAGCTGTTCCGTTATAAAATGAGGAAGTCAGCAGATGGGTGTGTGTGTGTCAACCAGTCAATTAAGGGGAAGTGTGTGTGCATGTGTGTATTTGTGCATCCGTGCTTGCATGGGTGAATGTGCAGAGTGCTGTCAAATGCTGAGTATTATTCCCCTGATTGTTCCCACAGACCATCCAGATCATGAATGGCTTCATACACATCAGCTTTGGGATCATTCTCAGCACCTTGACTAGTGTATATACCTCATTCTTTGTGTCTGGAGAGATCCCCTTCTTGGGAGGAGCATCTGTGAGTATCATATTTGGGACTGCACAAATTCCCCTGGGAAGTCTGATGAGAAAGTTAAGTAGAAAGTCAGGCAAGCAAGAGCATCAAAGTCACAATAGATGAAGAGAGATGATGAGGCGAGATTCTTGGTATACTGTGTGTAAGAAAGTGGTCTTAATAGCGTAGGATCAGGTGTTGAAGATTTGCACAGCTATCAGAAACCTGCTGGACTAAAGTGATTTGCAATGTAGTGCTATACAAGACTGCTCAGCAGTAAGCCCTACCGAGTTAAACAGCATGTACTCCCAACTAGATGAGAGTGTATAATTACAGCTCCAGTGGAGATTTCAGTCAATGCTGTGGAGTGAAAACCTTTAAAGGCCTGCCTGGTACCTAATGATTGAGCAGATGATGCCCCCCCCCATATATATATATATATATATATATATATATATATATATATATATATATATATATATATATATATATATATATATATATATATATATATAATAAAATAAAAATAAAAAAATAAAAATTGGCAGTCCATTTTGAACCTCACGAAGCTTTGTGCCTAAAAGTCTCCTGCACATTCTGGAATATATAATGTCGAGTTGTTTATTTCCTTCATTCCTATCTTAAACCCTGATTTTTATTTTATTGTTGACTTAGCAAGGCTTTCTCAACATTTTTGGACCGGGGGCCGGATCACTCCCCTCAGAATGGCTGCGTGGGCCAGTCACGTGTTTCCACATGAGTTCTTGTGCAAAACCATGCATTTTTGGTGAGATTTCATGAGATTTCGGTGAGATCTCATGAGATTTTGGCGAGATCTCACACAAGAACTTGCTGAAAACATGGATTTTTACTGGTTTTCAGTGCTTCCAGGTGGCAGCAGCTGGAACAAGGAGGACATCGGGGGCCAGATGAATAGGTTTTGGGGCTGGGTTTGGCCCGTGGGCTGTAGGTTGAGAATGCTTGTCTTAGTACATTCTTACTAAAATGAAATTGTTTATATTTTGATAAGTATTTCTTTCCATTAAAAAAACACTTTATCAGAGATTCTAAGTGAAGAAAGATGTACTGTACTTCTCTTTAGAAAAGGAACAGATCTGTGTGTAATCTGTTGACTCAGCCTTCCATTATAGCCTTCCGCTATAGTGCAGTATATACTGTAAATACAATTGATATTGCTAAATAAAAGCATGGGCTAAGGCTTTGTTTCTAATGTTTGTGTATATCGTTTAACTTTCCCTTCAGTCAGAATCTAAATTCCCTTATGACTTTTGAAATTCATGAAGGAAACTCAGTGATATTTCAATTAAATATACCATGAAAGGGAACCATAGAGAGATGAACTATCATCAGTTGTGTTCTAGTGGAAACATTTATATTTCCAACTTGGAAACTCCAAGTAAAATTTCTAGATCAGTTCAGCAGTACAGATGTGAAAGGGAAATGGGTCTGATTTAGGCTTTAGATCAGAATGTTGATTTTTATACAGTAGAGTGTGAAGTTATAACATGTAAAGGAAAAAAATGCATGTTTGATAACATGGTAGATACTTAATCTAGAGAGATAGCAATGGGCTGGAGTGTGTTGTCCTTTTAAAAATATATCCATTTGTGCATTATGCACAAATGGATCCATTCACATCTCCATAAGAGGCCACAATAGTGGTTTGGGCAGATGGAAACATGATTTAACCAGTGTCAACCCCCCCCCCCCTTGATTCCTTTGCAAAAAGGCACCATCTACAGGCACCTTATATTTGGCATAGGCATTTTCTCCATGGAAACAGCATTTCTGTGACATGTTTTCTATTCCCTAGATTTAATATTAGTGGCATTTTTACACAGGAGGCATCGCACCAAAAAAGATACAGCATTGCAAACGTTTGTATTGGGGATCTTTAGCAGTTGCATCCCAGGAAAATTCAGGGACAAGGTGCTGTTCCCTCAGCGCCAAACTCATTTGTCCTTTACAAGTGCCTCGATCAGTATACAATATTAAGTAAGAAACCCAGAGTAGGCAGAGTGCTCATTCATAGTAGAAATGTGTCTGCTTCATCCTTTCCCCACATTAGATGCTTTCATGAATGGTGCAACAAAGCCTGTTTCAAGGCAGGTTCAGCCTTTGGTGTAGAAACCCTCTTGTACCTGTTTATTTAAAAGCAGACCCTCTTGGCTCTGTAACTTACCCTCAGAAAAATTACGCATGATTACAGTCTTAAAGTGGCTTAAGCATGGTTCACCATCATTGTGTTTTTGGCAATGAATTGCTAGGCCCTGTGAAGGTGGTTGCCTGTGGCAGGTATAATTTCCCCCGCCTTGTTCTAAACTACAGTTTAACAGTCCTAACTGTGGCACATAAGGAGTAGCTTTGATTTATTAGACACCAGACAGTAAGTACAATAACTCAACATTACCTTTCTGGGTTGTTGGAAATGACTCTTCCCAAGCCTTAGCTACCACCACCTTGCCATACAACTTGGGGAAAATAACTGTGGGCCACAGGATAGAATGATTGTCAGCCTTCGTCTCTTTCTGCTTCAGTCCTACCTGTAACTGCCCTATTTGCCCTGGACTACATTGTAGCATTGCCATACTGCTGTGTAATGGCCTAAAACACTGCTCATCATAAGGGACTAGTTGTCATAAACCACTGTTTTCGCATTGTCACAGTTTCTTCATTTTAACACATTCCAACCCAAACAAAATAAGTACCTTATTATCTGCATTAGACATGCCTTGGGTTAGATAAAACACATGCCTCTTGTCTTCTTGCCCAAATGTAGTCTATACTCAATTCCATTTCTGGTGGGCAGCTGTTGCTCCTGTCTGAGAGTCCTGAAAGGAGGAGACAGATTCTTGCCAATTAGGATGAATAATGTGGATGATGCTTTTTGGCAACACCTACCTTTGCTAGAAAATAAGTGCTAGCTTTGCAATACCCACTAGGTTTGTGGAACTACCAGGTATATACAATCCTTGCCTGGAGGAAAACTTGCCATGCAGCAAGTATCAGTGAATTTTTTAAAAAAATTAGTGTCCTAAGAGGTAGGTGAGAGAGAAAAGAAGAACTAAAGTACTTTGTGTGATTCCACGGCAAAAGACATTCTGCTTTGCAACTAAGGAATTGTCTATGTAGGCATAATAGCCTGATCTATGCAATGTTTTGGGGGAGAGTTGAGGTGGTTTGGTCCATGATAAAAAAAATGTGCCATTTTCAACCTCAATTAGGAGATTCTCCTAAGTTTCTGTGCTTTATTTTATCCCATTCTCAACATATGGGCATGCTGGGAATGGGATAAAGATAATGAAGAAGCTGTTTCTTGTGTAAACTAGTGTCTGGAGAGATCCCTTTGCTGCTGTTAGCCATTGAAGATCCAGAAATTTAAACGCTTCCCCTGATTTTCTGGCAACTGTCAGAAGTGTAATTTCCCCCACCTCTGAATTTCCACTGCTGCAGCTATGCTGCTGCTGATCAGAAGTCAATCCATTCTCCTCCAAAGATACACCTAGCCAGCAGCTGATTCTAGTGGTCCCCAGTTCAACTAATGCTGTGCAAGATGACCAGAGTGATGTCTGCATTCATCAGGTCCACTTGTAGCAGATTTCCATATTAAGGTTATTATAGAACACCTTAGTGCTATTGGTGCCCCGGGCATTCTTGTACAGTACTTAAATTTCCAGGAGCCCTGATCAGCAGGTGTGCTTACTTGGACTTCTGGTAATTAAAGTCCATGAATACCTGGGGCACTCCTGACTTAGATCTACCAAATGTAAAAAATAAATGCATCCCTCCCTCCCAACCACACCCAGATAGTCAAGTGCTGGTTAGATGAGGGAGGTGGGCTAAATGTTATGTAGCTCCTCCACCTGTGCTCAAGCAATCCATGACATCCCAACATAACCTGCACTGGGACGACCAATGTAGGCAGGCCCTCATAGTCAGTGCAGACCAGCAGAAGTAATCGGGCGCATTGTGTGTGGTTGGAAAAGCAATGGTGTGTGCATGGTGGAGTGGATGCTTACTAGTATTTTGATCTTTATTCCAGGGTTGTGGCCCGTCATATGTACACAAAATAGTCCTTACAGGGAGTTTTGTACCAAAAGCCATAATATTGTGATTCTTAATGTATTTTGCCAGTCACCATCCAAGTTCAAGGCGACTAAAGGGACATTTCAGATTGTGAACAGAGCTGAGGCACAAAAGGAAAGCTATAGGTCATTTCTCCCAAAACCTGGCTTGCTGTCCATTCTGAGACATAATCAATAAATGGTCCCCTCCCCCACTGAAAAAGAACAATTTGTTCCATCTATAGCTGATGAACATGTTAGTTCATGTAGCCACTGGTGTCCCAAAGTGACCCAAACAAGAGGGTTGAAGCAATGCATGTTTTCTGAGACAGTCGACTCCATGAGATAATTGGAAGACAATGTAAGGAAAGAGGACAAGAATTGGAAAATCCTACTCTGAGCTGTGTTAAATATCTGTATCAAATTCTTGGGTAGCGTTAGATTACTTCCTTTCCATCAGGATACTAGCGACTGACTTGTCTATTGTATCAAAACAACTGAGCCTATCAGGGTTGATGAGCATTTATGAAGTGTCTTGATAGCCATGGATCTGAGTTTGTGCAAAACGTCAAAGAAAGAATATGGAAACAGAAAGGCTGGTGCTAGGCTAAAAAGAGAGATAACTTGGTACTATCTGCAGTGCCCTGTCCATCCTTGTATATCACTGACAGTATGCTGATTGAATTGACACATGCTAAGAATCTGGAATTCTAGCCAAGACAGCTGGGTTTTTCATGCTAAAATGTACAGCTATCATGTTAAGAGTATAGTATATAGTACCTCTATGAAGCATTTTTGAGGTGTAAACGACAAGCAACAAAATGTGTCATCTGCATCTATAGTGCTGCTATTTATTACCAGTGTCTGGGTCTGTGTGATTATTTTTATATTGATTGTTGCACGGAGGGGAAAGTAACCTTTGTTATCAGTCAGTTGTGATAAAACCAGAGAATTACAATCAAAATTATGATCGTTGCCTCCCACTACTATGGTTTGGAATTTAGATTAGAGTCATGCTTGTGTGCCCAGTGGATGTAGCTCTCAGCAGCATGAGGTGGAATAATAGACATTCAGATCACAGCCAAGGAATAGGGTTTTTAGAGTACAGTACACTATTTCTTGAGACGTAATGGCAGATGACTGACCAATGTGTTTTTGACACCAGGAAAATTAGATCAAGGCTGAGCATAGATTATGTAAAGTTATTATAAAGCACAGCTAGCTTAATGAAGTAGCAAACGACTGAACTATAAACTAGAAAGTTCCCACCCAATGGACTTAGTAGATAATTTTAGGCAAGCAACCCTCTCTTGCCCTCTCAGCTGTTCTACTGGCTTACCTGAGAGAGTAATTGCAAGGTTTGAAAATGAAAGACTGGGAACACTTGAAAATGCTACAAAAATATTGCTATTGTTAGATTACACTGGCAGGCATTCATTCATACCTGTCAAGTATCCCATATTGGCTGGGATTTCTCGTATTTTGGCACTCATTCCTCCCTTTTCCCGCCGCTGTCCTGTATTTTGAACGGCGGGGAAAAGGGTTACTGTGCATGCGTGCCCTTCACAAATGTGTTCTGAGCATAGTCAAATGTGTTCTGTGCATGCGCAAATGTGCTCTGCGCATGGACAAATGTGTTCTGTGCATGCACAAATTGGTTCTGCGCTTGTGCACCTGCACATGCGCAGTAATTTCCTGTATTTTTGGGAGCCGCGCTTGACGAGTATGCATTCATTGTATGCTGCTATATTGTCAGATTACAATGGAGGCATTTACTTTACATTATAGTATAAGTGCATTTGTTGACAAAGGAAAGACAAGTTCTTTGCAAATCATGATCAGCAATCAAGAAGCACAAAACATCTTTACTGCAAGGGGAAAATATATATCTCTTGAAAAAAAATGGAGGCATTCACATTCTTTCTTTATGGACCTTCATTTATCACTATGGATGTCAGTGACCAGACACAGTACCTGTTCTGTGTTAAAACATGGGACAGAACTGCTAATCGCCACCATGGAAGGACTTCTCGATTACACTCGCCTATTTCATAAATCTCTAGGCCTGTGATGATGAACCTTGGCACTCCAGGTGTTCTTGGACTTCAGTTCCTAGAAGCTCAAGCCCCCGTGAATCCACACAAATGGGTTTACTGTGATTCATCTGGCCCACACCGCCCTCGTCGCTCCAGAAAGCAGAAGTAAAATGAGCACGTTTTACTTCCACTTCCAGGAGCAACGAGGGCGGCGTGGGCCGGATGAATCACAGTAAACCCATTCGTGTGGATTCACGGGGGCTTCTGGGAATTGAAGTCCAAGAACTTCTGGAATGTCAATGTTCACCATCACAGCTCTAGGCTGCAGTAAAAGAAGGTACCTGGTTAGGACCCAAAGAAATCAAGTCCTGTTGGCAAGAAGTGGCTGGATTATTATTTTTAAAAGCTAATTTGAAAACGGAAAACATTTAAACCAAATATGCTCAGGACAAATAACAGAGCGCCCCTTTGAACAAGATTTCACAAGATTTCTTGTGACAGTGCTGCATGCCTATTGTTGTTGCTGTGTGCTAAGATAAAGATTAAGACATTTAGAAGAAGTTTACTGAAATGCATCTCTCTAGAACATTCCATCAGCACCTTCAATGTCTAGTTTCAGAAAGTCCTGACTTAGATAAAAAATAGAGCTGTTTTCTGAAAAGTATAAAAGTACAAAGAATAAAACTACAGGAAGAGCTTATCTAGGTATGGACAACAAACACCTGGTAGATGACATGCAGCTTCCCAGCTAATTTTTCAATAGCCCCAAGCATTTCCAGCACCATCAGCTGCTGCCACAGTTGTGGTGGTAGAGAGAAGAAAGACCACATCCTTTAAGCCACTGGCTGAAATGCAGCAGTTATGTCATAACCAGAGATAGGCCCATTGAATCAGCAGAAATTTGGTACATCTACTCAGTCAGTGATGCACTCCAAAAAAAATTAGTACCACCTCTGTGGGTGGGGCCAAATCTGTGGGCGGGGCCAAATCTGTGGACATGGCCAACGCAATGGGGTATGGAGGTGGGCGTGGCTTGGGGAAATTTCCGCTACCAGTTCTCCCGAACAGGACAGGACCTGCTTCAGTGCATCACTACATCTACTCCTCTAAATTCCATTGATTCAATGGCCCTACTCTGGTTGTATCTTACTACAGGAGTTCAGTGATTGTGTGCCTTCTCTGCAAGTGGTACCATGCTCCTTGAAGCCGAAACTCAAACCAACATAGCGACAATAGTTCCCCATTGAGAGCTAGGCTGAGCACTCAGGGAACTATAGTTCCCAAAGTAACTTCTCCAAGTTCTGCAGGCAGTTACTTACTAACAGAAGAGTGGATAATATTGGATCTGGTTGTCTTTGGTTAAAATTTCACCCCTGATATTTTGTGAACTACTAAGAACCACTTCACAAAATGAATGGATAGATGCTAAAATTGGCATTTAACACATACAACCCAGTGAGTACTGCAGTCCCTCACTTCTCTTGAGATCACATGTTCCTTACTTAGACTGCAGTATGCAGTAGTACAACATTGCAGGGCATCCATAGGGTGGCACAGCAGAGAACCAGACTTTACTAGAAAAGGGCTACAGTGGATCAAAGCCAGATGCCTCAACCATACCAGCAGAACCTTAGAAGCTGCACAGGCAGATGGTTTTGGTGATACTTCAGGAATAAGGTCTATCATTATTTATCTTTTTCTATTACCTCTTTGTGGTTACTTAAGAAGGGAAGATTTCTTGGAGGCTTGTCAGCACCTCTTTTTCTGAGCTTTGAAAAAAAACAACAACCATTGAACAAATGGAAGATTAGGAAAGAATTAGCCAGTACCAGCACCAGCCTACATGTAGGTTGATCAAGGTTTGTGCTGGGTTACCATCTGTTTCTGCCACTGTTACATTGGCTCCAAGGAAGTATGCCATATGTCTTCTCTGTGGTGGTTGTGATGGCAGTGCCAGGAACATACAACCCTACCATCTCTCTTTGCTCTTCCTGTAAGCCTCACAGGTGCTGAGAAATACATTCCAGAGGATGGAGGTTTTGGGGGTTCTTTTTAGGCAAGCTTTAGTAATCATAGGAGATGGTGCCGCTCCATTCTTATGGCAGATTCCACTCTTGCACAAGCAATCACCAGTGCTGGCCATGTCCTATGGAGTTCTGTCAGTGTACTGCAGAGCAAAGCAAAGCACTCTCTTGTTTGGATCAGGGGAAATCCTTCTTACCATCCTTCTTTCTGAGGCTTCATCCAAGACTGCCTCTGTGTCTTGCAGGTTGTCCAGACTTGACAACCTGCGTTTAAACATGAAAACAGTGATCTGCTCTAAGCAATATGTTGCATCTCATATTATGTACTGCAGAAAGTGGTGAGAAAAATAGGGATTCCTGTTTCTCCTTCGTATAGTTTGTGAATCCACACTCATGGGTTATGCGCCTGCGCAGAACGGCCGATCGGAGGCTTGAAAAGCTATTGGTCAAAAGTTTTGGCGGTAAGACCGCCCACCGTACCGCCCACCCTGAGGCGCCCGCGCGCCATTTTACCTCAGTTCTCTTCTTTCCGCCGTAGCAGCAGGACGATCGTTGAGAGCTTCCTCAATTTTTTCGCCCTTCTGAGGGAAAGTCTTTTTGGCAAATCTTAACAATTTTTCTCGGTGATCTTGTCCTCCGGGCAGGATCGCCACCCCGGCTCTGTCTCTTCTCTTGAGTGGATTCAGTAGCCAATTTTTCACATCGATCACCGTCTCCCCCCTCAAGGGGGTGGCGGCTGGTCGGCCCTTCGGGGTACTCGTCTCCAGAAACTTCCACTGGAAGAATTTTTTCCGCGGTTGATGGCTGCAGCGTTTAAACAGTGCACGGCTTGCCTTAAGAAGTTTCCGGCTTCCGACGGACACAGCCTGTGCCTTTTTTGTTTGGGAGAGTCGCATCAGAGCCAGTCTTGCCCGCATTGCAAAAAGTTTACGCGCCTCGCGGTGCAGAACCGAAGCAATCGCCTCAAGGCTCACCTGATGGAGCTCGCTCTGGCTCCCGCCGCGTCCGCCTCCACGGCCGCCGCTGCCGCTCAACCACCGCCGGCCTCTTCCTCCGTGCTTCCGATGAGGAAGAAGAAGAAGAAGGACAAGAACGGTGAGAAGAAGCGCAAGCGTGGGTCGGAGAAGAGACGGTCGCTTCCCCCCACTCCGCGCACACCCGCCTCTCCCGGGCCTTCGCCGCCGTTCTCGACTGCCCGATGTCCTTCTCCGGGATCCTCCATCTGGGGAGGACGGTCGTCTTCCGGGTCACCTGAGAAAGGACGCAGGGCTGGGGCTCCAGCTCGCCCACCTCAGGTGCTCTCCTCTCCTCCTCGGGGCAGAAATTCCTCGCCGAGGCAGGCCTCCGTCTCTCCACGGCCCAGGACGCCGACGGACGAGGCGGTCGTCACCGTTCCGACGACCGTTTCGCCGACACCGACGCCGGCCACCGTTTCGGCTCCCACCGTTTCGTGGGCCACCATCCCGCCGGCCACCGGAGCTCCACCGCCAGCGGACTCGGACGCGTCTCAGATGGCCCTCGTCCGAGAGATGTTCCAGGTCATGGCGTCGTTTGCGACCAGGTTCCAGACCTCCACGCCTGCGGCCTCTGCGGCTCCGGTTCCGACCACCGCAAGCCCCGGGCATCCCGGCTCTGCCGCGGCCCCACCGACCTCCCGTGGGTCGAGTGCCCGCTCCGCCGGCCCACCCAACCCGTCATGGTGTGGTCCGGACGTTGATGCGGTGGACGCCCATCCCGCCGGCCCGCCCAGGCCGTACTGGCGCGGTCCGGACGTGGACGAAAGACTGCCTCCCTCGTCCTCCGATGAGTCCAGCTCGTCGTCGGAGGAGGACGAGGGAGACGTCGACGCCGAGCGCACGCCGGAACAGGCCATCGGCTCAGTGGACCCACCGCGTGGTGAGGACCAGCGCTCACTGACCGCCATGCTCACGAGGCTCGGCACCGCCCTCAACCTGAAGGTCGACCAACCGCCGTTGGAGGGTGAGGATCAGATGACCGCGAAGCTCGACAGGCGTGCTGTGCGGCCGGTCCACATAACCATGCTCCCCTCCATGATGACCACGGCGAGGGCGACGTGGAAGAAACCTTTGGCGGCACACTCCGTTTCGTCCAGGCTCGACAGCATGTACCGGGTCCTGGACGAGAACGTCGAGTTCTTGCAGGCGCACCCCCAGCCGAATTCCCTGGTGGTCAAGGCCTTCCAGCATAGGACGGCCACCAGCGGATTCCCGGTCCCGTCGACGCCGGAGGGAAAGAAACTGGACGCGGTGGGGCGTAAGTTTTACGCCACCGGCTCCCTATTCTTTCGGGCCGCAAACTATTCGGCCGCCATGGGCCTGTACCAATCTCACCTCTGGGAGCAGGTGAAGGTTGAGACGGCTAAACTGCCCGCCGATGCCCAGAAGAGGATTGACGCGCTGGCCACCGAGGGGGACTTCGTCGCCGAGCAGCTGATGCGCACTGCCCGGCATATCAACGATTATGCGGCAAAAGACATGGCCTCCGCAATCTACCTCCGTCGCCATGCTTGACTCAGGGACACCTCCCTCGATGACGCTATGAAAAAGCTCATCGAGGAGTTTCCCTTCGACGGGCAGGGCCTCTTCGGTCAGGACACCGATAAGGTCCTGAATGAGATGCGCCAGACCAGTTCCACGGCGAAGTTCCTGGGGCTCACCATGCCGGCAACTTCCACCAGGCCGAGGTTCCAGCCCTTCACACGGCGGTTCCAGGGCAACCCACAGCAGCAGGGACCGACGGAGCAGCCTAGATCCAGCTCCTATAAACAGCGGCGACAACACAAACCCCGCTACCGGCCCTATGGACAGGACAAGCGTTCGACCCCGAGGCCCAAGCCCCGCGTTTGAAGCTGCGACGGCCGAGTCTCTCTCGCTCCACATCCCGTACCTCCCCCTCCGGAACTTCCTCCAGGCATGGTCGGGCATCACGGACGACCAGTGGGTCTTAAAGATCTTGTCCTCTGGCTACGCCATCGAGTTCGTGCGGGTGCCTCGAGTAGGAAAACATCGTCTCACCACCTCGTCCCCCCATTTGGAGGAAGAAATAGCAACCCTTCTCTCCAAGGGAGCCATCGAGCGGGTAGCACCGTCCGACTGGGACAACGGCTTCTACTCGAGGTACTTCATGGTCCAGAAGAAGGACGGAGGCCTTCGCCCTATCCTGGACCTACGCCGCCTGAACAAATGCATCCACACCAGGAAGTTCCGGATGGTGACCCTACAGACCGTCCTCCCCCTCATCAACAAAGGGGACTGGTTCACAGTCATAGACCTCAAGGATGCCTACTTCCACGTCTCCATCCTCGAGGAACACAGACGGTTTCTCCGCTTCCGCATCGACCATTCCGTGTACCAGTACCGATGCCTACCGTTCGGTCTGGCCACGGCACCGCGGGTCTTCACCAAATGCATGGCTCCGGTGGCTGCATTCCTCCGCCAACGGGGCATCAGGGTCTTCCCGTACATCGACGATTGGTTGATCGTCTCCCCCACCAAACCGTCGGCCGTTCGGGACACACAATACACGGTTCACCTCATGGAGAGTCTCGGCCTCAGGATCAACTTCACCAAGTCGAAGTTGACTCCCTCCCAGCGCGTCGAGTACATTGGAGCGGTACTCGACTCGCTTACTACGAGAGCCTACGCCCCCCAGAAACGCTTACGGGACATTGCGCAGGGGGTGAGCGAACTGCGCACGAAACCGTGCATCCGGGCGAAGAAGGCTCAGAGACTTCTAGGCCTGATGGCCTCAACGACGGCAGTGATCCCCCATGCCAAGTTGAAATTCAGGTCCCTGCAATCGTGGCTCCTGCACGAGTTCGACGCACTTCGGGAGAGCCAATCCAAACGGTTGACCCCATCTCCAGAACTGAGGGACCAACTGCTGTGGTGGTCTACACCACTCAACGTGGCCACGGGGAAGAGTTTCTACCCCCCGCAACCCTCGTTGCAGATACTGACCGACGCGAGCAACCTCGGCTGGGGCGCTGCTTGCGGGACTCTCACGGTCAACGACACCTGGACACCGCACGAAACGGTGTACCACATAAATTACTTGGAACTGCTGGCCATTTGGAAGGCTCTACGTTCCTTCGAGACTCTGCTCACCGGCAAGGCGGTTCAGGTGGCCTCGGACAATACCACGGCGGTGGCGTACCTCAACAAGCAGGGAGGAACACGGTCCACCACCCTCCTGTACCTTGCAGTACAGTTGTGGGAATGGTGTCTGGAGAGGCACATTTTCCCAATTGGAGTGCACATTCAGGGCACGCTGAATGTTTTGGCAGATCACCTGAGCCGTCTCACCTCCACGACCCACGAATGGGAGCTGGACGACGGAGTGTTCCAGTCCCTGTGCGAGGTCTGGGGGACGCCGAGCATCGACCTCTTTGCATCGGAGTCCAACAGGAAACTCAGCAGGTACTGCTCCAGAGCAGGCATCGGACTGAACTCCGAGGGCGATGTCTTCATGAAACGGTGGGATCAGGACTATCTCTATGCCTTTCCTCCGTTTCCTCTGGTCCAGAAGGTACTCACCAGGATGCACCAACACAGAGCCAATGCAATTCTGGTGGCACCGGCGTGGCCGCGCCAACCCTGGTTTCCGCTACTGTTGCGCATGTCGTCGCAGTATCGCACACTGCCGGAATCACCGACACTCCTCCAAATGGAGCAGGGCCAGCTGCACCATTCGGACCTGCCCAGCCTCCACCTCACCGCGTGGAGGATAACCCCAGACTGGCCAGGATCCTTGAACTAGCGCGGCGCCCTTCCACAAGGAAGTCCTACGCTTCCAAATACAGGCGTTTTTGTGCTTTCCTGGCCGCCCGGCAAACACCCCCCACGCAGGTGGGACTGCAGGACATTTTAACCTACCTCCTCCAGCTGGCGGAGTCTGGCCTCAGCATCACCTCCATCCGAGTGCATCTCGCAGCAGTGGTAGCGCACTCTCCTGCTGGCTCGCCCGCTTCCGGGGCCTTCCGCGACCAAACGGTAAAGCGCTTCCTCAAGGGACTAAAGAACGCTTTTCCGCCGGCCCGGACACCGACGGCTCAATGGTCACTGTCCACCGTTCTTAACGCGCTCACCAGGACCCCCTTCGAGCCCATGGCTACCGCCGATGTTCGTCTCCTCACATGGAAGACAGCATTCCTGGTGGCCATCACGTCTGCACGACGAGCTGGTGAGCTGGTTGCCCTGCGAGCAGACGCACCTTTTCTCCAGTTCTTCAACGACCGTGTCGTCCTCCAAGCGGACATCACCTTCCTACCCAAGGTGGTCTCCAAGTTTCACATGGCACAAACTATCTCCTTGCCAACCTTCTTCCAGAACCCCACTAACGCCCAAGAAAGGACTTGGCACACGCTGGATGTGAAACGAGCTTTATTGTTTTACACCAGCAGGACTAGAGAGTTCAGGAAGTCACAACGCCTCTTTGTGGCTTATGGGGGAAAGTCCAAGGGTGAACCCATCTCTGCTCAAAGGTTCTCCAAATGGATCACCTCTACCATCTACCTGGCCTACGAGTCAGCTTCACTGCCACCTCCACCGCATGTCAGGGCGCATTCCACCAGGGCGGTTGCCACATCCACTGCCTTTCTGGAGGGCACACCGCTTGAGGACATATGTAAGGCTGCCACCTGGTCCAGACCTTCCACATTTGTCTAGCACTACAGGGTGGACACCAGAGCCACTGCGGACGCCAGGCTTGGCCGTGTCGTCCTCACCAGAGGGCTCCGGACTCAACGCCCCTGACGGGTCCACCTACGGGTTCTTCAGCTCATCGTGGGATCATCTCATCCGACTGCCCACCGACCAAGTAAGTGTGAGCTTGCTAATCTCCCATGAGTGTGGATTCACAAACTATACGAAGGAGAAAGTTCGGTTTCACTTACCAGTGATAACTTTCGTTCTTCGAGTATATAGTTTGTGAATACACACTACCCACCCTGCCTCCCCTCTTGAGCTGCACGGATGAGATCAGTTGGTTTATCCTGTGCTTGGCTTAAGTATGGAACTGAGGTAAAATGGCGCGCGGGCGCCTCAGGGTGGGCGGTACGGTGGGCGGTCTTACCGCCAAAACTTTTGACCAATAGCTTTTCAAGCCTCCGATCGGCCGTTCTGCGCAGGCGCATAACCCATGAGTGTGTATTCACAAACTATATACTCGAAGAACGAAAGTTATCACTGGTAAGTGAAACCGAACTATCTCCAGATACAGTTTACCATTTCTTTTTTAAAAATATTTTTCTTAAATTTTGCAAAAATAAACATATAAAACAAAACAAACAGCATAAATATAAAATGAAAATACAAAAACGTATAAAAGACATATAACCTCATACAAACAATTATTAACCACGTTATAGTATTACTATATTCATTCTCATTAGGGAAGGAAAAGAAAAGAAAGATTCTAATATAATACGCTCAACCTCGCTATATTACCTTCCCCATTTTTAAAATAATGCATTCTAAACTTTATATAATATATCTATAATACTTGAAGTATACATCCTTTATAACAAAACATAACATCACAATTAACCCCTCCGTGTGATATATACAAAGCCTTAGGGGGATACGGCATATCTCAGATATATTTTATTGTGTCCCAAACTTCCTTTGATCTGGTACTGGATGGCTACCACCTCCTTTCCTAACGGCGTACTCCACAAACGGTTTCCAAATTTTCCAAAATCTGTTCTCTTTAATTAACCCTTTCTTTTCCTTCATTTCCCATGTTAATTTATCATTGAGAGCCAATTGCCACATTTCCTTGTACCATTCCTCCAACTTAATGCTCTCCTCATTCTTCCACCTCCTTGCAATGCACATCCTCCCTTTCATCATCATATTTGATAGCAAATCCTTTTTATCTTTATCCAAATTTGTTTCCTCCATATTTATTAACATGATGGTACTCGGTCCCAACTTAATTTCCTCTTCAATTATTCCCGCCAATTCTTTTTCAATATCATCCCAAAATGCTTTTATTACCCCACAGTGCCACCACATATGTAAATAAGTCCCTACACTTTTCTTAGATCTCCAACATAAGTTATTCTTAGTTTTATCAATTTGATTCAATCTCACAGCAGTCAAATACCACCTCCACAACACCTTATAATTATGTTCCTTAATTCTGACGGACATTGTTTTCATAATCCTTCTCTTCCATATCAATTTCCAATTTGTACCTAAAAAATTTATATTTAAATCTTGCTCCCATTTTATCCTTAATTTATCTTGTGCATCACATTCAATGTTTAATAATTTATAAATCTTACTTACCAAACCCTTCACCCCTATTTCTCCTTTTCTAACCTTCCATAACAATTCTTCAAATACTGTCTTATTCCTTTCCAAACTGAGATCTGTCAAATATTTACCATTCCATTTATTCACCGTTACAATCTGCACAGTTTACCATTTCTAGAGCCCAATTAGATAGCAATAGCAATTACAAATATATACTGCCCCAAGGTGCTTAGTGCACTCTCTGGGTGGTTCATAAGTTAATTAGCATTTTGCCCCCAACATGTGGGGTACTTATTTTACTGCCTTTGGAACGATGGAAGGCTGAGTCAACCTTGATCCCTGACAGGATTGAAATCACAATGTTTTGGCTGCAGTACACCCGTTTAACCATTGCACCACCAGGGCTCCCTAGATGTTAATGGTACACATGTCTCACAGGACTGGATAGTAACTTCTTTTGCTGTGTGTGTGGAGAAGCATTGAGATTGGCTGAGGAATAGAGTTTTAGGAGATACTGGTAGTCCTTTGGTTGCACTGTGTCAATCCCTGCTGTAATATTTAGTCCAGGGATTCCCATCCTAAGACCCACAGGGCAGATCCGGCCCATGGCACCATTTCACATGGCCCTCCACCCCTCCATAGGCATTTGAGAAACAAAATGGCCACCTCCATAATGCAGGGAGGGGAAAATGGCCATCCAACCCTCGAAGCTGACTGAGAGAGTATGATGCGGACCCCAGCTTGAAAATGTTGGGAACCCCTGGTTTAATCCATGGGTTGTTTTTCTTTCTTTCTTCTTTTGAAAAGAAGCAACAATTTCTATTGTCAGGGCTACAACCAGGTCTGCTCATTTGTTCTGCAGCTTGGACTGCCCTTGGAAGAGACTGGTTTATTCATTTCGTTGGAGATAAAACAGTGTAGTTGCTAGAGCAAACCAGCACCTCTCCAGATCATTCCTACCTGCACCTCTCTGAGTTTCCTGTCAGGAGGGTTCAGGTAGGATCACCCTGTTTTGCTTCATTTTCAGTAAGTGTGATTGCTGGAAGCAAACCAAAATGAATGTCTCTTCTGCTTTCAATTTCCCAGTATTGTTATTTGGCACTGTAAAGGTTTCTTTCCATTATGACAGTGCTGATGTGCTATGCCGCTTTGTAAAAGAGATAAAACAAAGACTTTCTCCCTGACAAAGAGGAAGAGAAGAGTGAAAAGAGAGGGATATTTGTTTTTTGTTTCTTCAGAAGCGGGGTGGCCCAAGTAGGCTCTCTTGATCTGGGTATGCCATTTGGGTGCAAGGATCCCATCAAATGGTATACTGGACCTCTACCTGGACATAATGGATCCTATTTATCCCAATCCAACCCTGTAAACAAGTCCTGAAAAGGTGATTAAGGTACCTTTGTGGAGGCAACGTGAATGCTAGTGCTCAAACTCAGCAACAGAAGGAAATGACAATGTGAAAAGGTTGGAGGTGGATGTGAGCAGGTAGCTATAGAATTGGTCCAATTTGTGCCAAAGCCTCTCTTTTTTTAATGCAGGGGTGTCCAAACATTTTGGGCCACGAGCTGTTCACATGGTTCCTCCTACTGGAAGCAGAAGTAAAATGTGCCTGTACATGCGCAAAACACTGCCATAAATGCACTTGACAGCTGTGGGTGCTTTTCGGCAGCATTTTATGTATGAGCAGGTGCATTTAACTTCCATTCTGGGAGCAGTGCAGGCTGGATTATTAGGCAGCATGGGCCGGATCCAGCCCACAGGCCGTAGTTTAGGCATCCCTGCTTTAATGAGTTTTATAAGTGCACAGTTTGTTGCTGTTTTTAAAAAGGAACCTAAATGAAATGTTATATATAGAATGAAATGTTACATATAGAATAATTATAAGAAGATGTTCAATGTCCCACTAAGGTGGTGGGTTCACGTTTATAGATATTTTTTAAAATAATAATTTTATTGATTATCATGAGGGGAAAAAAGACAGCATACAGAGCAAACAACATTATGTGCAACAACACAAATATGTAAACACACAAAAACACGAAGACAATAAATAAATATACCAATTAAAAAGTTTAGCTCAAATTAATAATTAAATAGTTATTGTCACTTATGTATCAAAATTACTTCTTCTCTGAAAAAAGGTGCACACTCTAACTAATTTTTGTTCCAAAATGATAATTGTTCTGATGGTGGCTTGTTCCCCTTTCCTCTATTTATGGTATGCTCAATAAAAGGCTTCCATGTCTCATAAAATTTGTTCTTGATCGTAATACCTTTTTAATATTTATTTCACATGTAAGCTTGTCGTTCAGTGGATCATCCACATTTGTGCATACCATGTTTCTTTCCCCCTTTTAAATGTCATTATAGTTTGCATTTGTATACATTATTGTGTTTTTTCCTGTTTATTGTAAAAGAAAAGAAAGGACCCTAAAGCTAAACAGAGTAAGATCATATAATTTCCCACAGCACACCATCTAAAAATCCGATGCATCTTCATGTAATATTTTTGTAAACTGTACATAACACTGTTTGGGGACATGTTGGTTGGAGTGGACAATATTTTTGTCAAGCTGTGATTGTTTTCCCTGAACAGCTTTACCAATTTGTTCCTCACATCTTTATATCACTGTTTGTGTTTACACATCTTCCTTTCCCCATCTGCTTTTGACTACGTATTTGTTAGCCTGATTATGGTTTAATTTTGCACTAATTTCCATTAGTTTTTTTTAATTGGCATTCCTCTCTATCATTTTGTGTTTTAATGGCTGAGGCTTAAAGTATTGCTTTCTGAAATCAGTATGTGTCTCTTTATTTACTTCCTTAAACTTGTCCTCTTTCTCCCACTGGAGAATTAAGGCAGCTCATAGTCAACTAAAACTGCACAATAATCACCATTGAAAAGACATCAGACAGAACACAAAGGAATGGTTAAGTATATAATCACCATTAAAAATACTTTGTGATGGGAATACAGTACTAGAGCTGGGCAGAATGCACATTCACAGTGCCTGTCTTCTGCTTTCTTGCCATTGACAACAGCGTCAAAGGGATGGTTAGCTGTTGGTAGGAAACTGGGTGCAACTCCACTGACACTGAGGAAGAGGCACATCTTTGCCCAGGGAGACATAGATGGAGAGGGAAGGACTCCCCAGGCTTCCTGAACTGTCCTTTATTTGCTCTGCCCTGGGCTGACCTTGCTTTAACCTAGACTGATATCCTTAGGGTCATTACTATCATTTCCTTTCCTTCTCACATGCTTTTTCTTGATGCATACTGAAACAGGACAGAGTAGACATCTTGCCTTTGATGTTCTTGAGAGATGAGAAGGCAGCCATAGCTTAGTAGCAATAGCAATGGCACTTATATACCACCCCACAGCACTTTGTGCACTCTGGGCGGTTTACAGGTAATTAGCATTTTGCCCCAAACATGCAAGGCAAGGATGGAAGGCTGAGACAACTTTGATTCATGTCAGAATTGAACTCACAATGTTTTGGCTGCACTACGGTAGTTTAACCACTGCGCAACCAGGTTCTTGCATGTCTACCTTAATTAAGAAAAAAACCAAGCATTTGCACTACCATTTCTGTCTCGAAATATTTCTTTGATAAACACCACCTTTCTTATTTTCTTAAAATAAGAGCCCAGGTTATGATTTCTTCCTGAAGGGGGCAAGTGTCATTTGCCAACTGTTCTGATTTTCAGGCCCTGAATGTCTGAGCCTCATTCTTGATTCTCTCACTGGTCTTCCTCATAGTCCATCCAGGACTACCTGTCAGCACCAACCAATACTGAAGCAGCCTCATAATTCTTTCAACCAGGATTCTCCAGCCAATCAGCCCCTTTCAAAGGGAAATCTCACCTCTTTCTATAGTCTAGAAAGGGACCAATCGATTTTAATGGAACATTTATAAACTGATTCATTGCGAAATGACCACTCAGCATATTATGTAACCAATGTGGTGTGGTAGGTAGAATGATGAATTAGGATTCTGGAGAGCAGGGTTCAAATCCCCATTTGTCCATTGGGACTCAATGTGGGAGTGGACCTAGTAACATCACTCCATAAGTATCTCACTTACCATGAGAGTCATATCAGGGGTACTATAGGTATGTTCTATTCCAGAGAGTCAAGGAAAAGGACATAAGAAATTGATACAACAAAGTTATTAATTAAAATGTTAATCTGATCTAGTAATAAGATTATTTCAATATTGTTTGCCTGAGTGTCTTCATCTCTCTCTCCTGTTTGTTTGTTTTTTGGCTACTCAACCATTTCATCTAATTTGCAGTGGTGACTTCTGTTCATGCTTGGAAGGTTCCATGATGTCATGACATCAGGCATTTATTTTATGACATTATTGTAAAAACTATGTGATTCACCACAGCTAATTGTATGACCTAAAGGGACTGAGGTGGGAAGAAATAAAGAAGAAGGAGGGTAATGATGTGGAGCAAGATGGTACTGTAACAATGCTGTATGGTCACATGATGAATACTGTATTGTAGAAAATGAGGGAAACGTTTTTGATCAAACATTTCAACCAAATATGAAACTTGAGAAACAGTTTAGTCTTGGTCCTAAAACTGTGCTCCAGTTATGTCCTTGTCTCTTTCTTCCCAAATAGTTCATTGTTTCCGGATGCCTCTCGATTGGTGCTGAAAAGAGCCCTACAGAATGTGCAGTGAGTCAACCTGACATTTTCTTCTTCTTCTGTTGAAGGATGATTTTAACTCTGCCCATCATGCCAGCCAAAGTATGGAGCTGCAGACACACAGCTTCAAACTCTTATTCAATCATGGAGCTTACTGGGTGGCAGTCACTGTCCCTTAACATAATCTATTTTACAGGGTACTAACGAGGCTAAAGTTTGGGAGGAGCCATCTCCAGCACTTTGGGAGAAACATGAGTATAAATATAACATGGAATAGGATGGTGACAGCGGCCTTGGATGAAATCGCGCCACTGTGGCCTCTCTGAGCCCAGGGGGTTAAACCATCCCTATGGTTCACTGATGAACTGCGGGAGCTCAAACGGGCTAAGAGACGCCTAGAGTGCTGCTGGGTGAAAACCCAGAGTAGTTCTGACTGGACACTAGCTATTAGGGCCTATCTAGTGGCGATGGGGGTGATGAGGTGGCAATTTAATTTAATTTAATTTAATTGTCAAATTTATATACCGCCCACTCGGCAAAGCCGACTCAGGGCGGTTCATAATGACTATTTAAAAACATGTTAAAAACAGTTAAAACTACCCACCCCTTAAAACAAGGGGTGCAGGATCCAAAGGCACCATGGGGATGAGTTCTTCTATACCAGCCACCCAATGGAGGTTACCCTTCCACCTGCACCCCACACTTGACCCACCAGCCAGGTTTTAAGTTCATTTCTGAAAGGCAGCAATTCCATCCGGAGATGTAGCTCTGTTGGCAGGAGGTTCCAAAGGGCCGGCGCAGACACAGAGAAGGCTCTCCTCCTTGTGCCAGAGCGGCAAGCCCCTCTGGCTAATGGAACGATTAGAGAGCCCCTCCGGTCCGCTCTGGTTGGACGGACAGACATCCTCAGGGCGATGCGGTCTCTTAGGTAACCTGGCCCACTACCATATAGGGCTTTAAAGGTCAAAACCAGCACCTTGAATTGCACCCAGAGACAAAGTGGCAACCAGTGCAGCTCCCGGAGCAGTGGCGAAGCATGGGCATAACGCCCACACCCCATCACCACCCGGGCTGCCGCTTTCTGGACCAGCTGTAGCCACCGAATGGTCGTCCAGGGCAGCCCCATGTAGAGTGCATTGCAATACTTCACCACCCTTATTGCCTACGCCGATAATTGCCCAGCCACCCTGTTTCGGGTGACCAGGTCCCTCCTGCGCAGGGAGGGGCCGGTGCTCAGTTGGCAGGGTTCGGCTGAGGACTTTGCAGACCATCTGGTGGAGAAAATTGATCGAATTCGCTCAGGGCTTAACCCTGGCGTGGGCAGTGAAGGTCCGGGGGGGGGGGGCTGGAGCACAGTCTTGTGGTGTGATCTGGGATCAATTTGAACCGGTTGCCCCTGATGAAGTGGACAGGCTCCTTGCAGCAGTGCGGGCCACCACATGTCCTTTGGACCCCTGTCCCTCCTGGTTAGTGAAAGCTTCTAAGGTGATGACAGGAGGCTGGGTCGGGGCTATAATAAATGCATCTTTGCGGGAGGGGGTGTTTCCTACACTGTTAAAACATGCTTTGGTGTGCCCCCTCCTGAAGAAACTGACCCTAGACCCAGCTGTCCTAACAAACTAAAGGCCAGTCTCCAATCTCCCCTTTTTGGGGAAGGTACTAGAGAAGGCAATGGTGCGCCAGCTGCAGGGGGCTCTGGAGGAAGTGGATTATCGGGACCCCTTTCAATCAGGATTCATTCCCGGACGTGGTACAGAGACGGCATTGGTCACACTGGTGGATGATCTCAGGCGAGAGCGGGATGGCGGTCATCCAACCATCCTTGCTCTCCTTGACCTCTCAGCGGCCTTTGATACCATTGACCATGGTATCCTTCTGGAACGGCTCAAAGGATTGGGGATCCAGGGCACAGTATTGTCCTGGTTTTCCTCATTTCTGGAGGGCCGTACCCAGTCGGTGTGGTTGGAGAGGGAGAAATCCAGTCCTAGGCCCCTTAAATATGGGGTGCCACAGGGCTCGGTGCTCTCTCCGTCCAACCAGAGCAGACCAGAAGGGCTCCCTAGTTGTGCCTTCAGCTAGAGGGGCTCGCCTCTCTGGCACACGGAGGAGGGCCTTCTCTGTGTCCGCTCTAGCCCTATGGAACCTCCTTCCAACAGAATTGAGGCTACAGACCAAATTGCTGCCTTTCAGGAAAGGTTTGAAGACCTGGCTGGTGGGGCAGGTGTGGGGCCCTAATGGGAATACGGCCCCGGCCTGCTGGCTCATCCCCAACTAGCCCCGTTGTGTCCTCCTTCTGTGTCTTTGCATTTCTCCCCCTCCTTCTTAGCTTTTAGTTTGGTTTTAATTGGGGTGGGAGTAATGAGGGTGGGTGAGGGTGTTTTAACATGTTTTTATATGTTTTTAACTGTTGTACGCCGCCCTGAGTCAGGTTTTTACCTGAGTGGGCAGCATAAAAATTGAAATAAAAATAAATAAATATATAAATAATAGCAGGAAATAAAATAATGGTGGCTGGGTGGGATGGCACCTCATGGGCCCTAGGGCAGTGTTGGCGAACCTTGGCACTCCAGGTGTTCTTGAACTTCAATTCCCAGAAGCCCTGATCAGCAGAAGTGCTGACTTTGGCTTTTGGGAATTGAAGTCCAAGAACATCTGGAGTGCCAAGGTTCGCCATCACGGCCCTAGGTGATGCCATAACTGGTAGCGACTCTAGCTGGAGAAAATAGTTGGCTAATTGTCTTGGGTTACCAAACACTGCAGATAAGAGAAAAGTTCTCAGAACAGGCAGAAGCACAAATAACATATTGACTGGCTTTTTCATTGTTGTTCAGAGCTTGTTGGTATGGGGAAAGTTTCAAAAACATGCGCCATGCCTGATAGCAGTAACAGAGAAGAAAGGAGAGCATGCACAAGTGGGAACAATGCCTCTGTCATACCTCATTCAGTTTTCTCGAAAACTTTTGCCCCTCTTTCCATTCTGACCAGCCTGATAGCACCACTTTCTAACAAAGCATCCATGACTCTTACTCGACATGTGGCAAGTATACAGGCCTAGAACAGACCACTCTGAGTCATTCTTGCCCATTTCCCCCCTGGTGACTTCCCTCAGATGGATTGGACTGCAACCACACACACCCTATCATCCCCACCCAGCTGGGCTGCTTTAATTATTCAGTAAAATTCCTCTTATTCCTCCCAGCAGTAACTTACATTCGCTGCTTCTGTTTTTCAGGTGAAAGGCTCCCAAGCCATGAATATCATCAGTGCCATCTTTGCATTACTTGGAATACTGGCCTTTATAGTAGACCTGAGCATAAATGGGCCATTTCATTCTGATGACAGTCATCGGTATTCCCTGGTCATGGTAAGTTTCTACTCATTAGTGCTCTCAATGATCATGGCAAGGGGATTAGGAAGCACCAGGATGGGAGGGAGATGTCAATCAAGCATGTTCGTGGTGCCTGATATAATCTAGCCACCTGGAGACTGTGTGGGGATGCCAACTGGTAGAACAGGTTCAAGGTGTTAGTTCCCAGGATTGCCAAGAAAAACCTCTGTGTAGCTCTGGGTCACGTTACACATTAAACCAAGTGAGTATTTCCTCCTCCTGCAGCATTATTTCTACAGGCAGGCAAGGCTTTCAGTGCCAGCTGCAGGAGCACCAGACAGGCAGACAAAGTGGTACTATGTCTCAGCTGACCAATTATGAAACAAAAGCATGCTCTTTTGCCCAAGGTGTGGAGAGGCAAGCTTGTGTTAGAATAAACAGCATTTTCTAGGCAGAGAATCAATGTCTTGACTAGCAAAATTCTCTGCTGCAGGTATCCTCTGCTTTTTTGGAACTGTGGCACTTAACGCATTTTTAATATGATGATTCAGAGTGAAAGCAACTCTTGCGGGAGGTGCCCTAAGGGCTGACACTGATGGAGTGGACTCAAGTGACATGTTCCCAGCTCTCAGGCCTCCAGCATAAATTCCCAGATCATCTTCTGCCCACATAGACTATGACTAGGTGTTACGCCACCACTGTTAGCTTTGGTAAATGCTAATAACCAGGTTTAGTGGCTTGAGTTTGCTTACAAATTAACACCTGAACTTTGAACTCTCATTAAGGGGGAACTTAAGATAATTGGCAATGAGGCGCTGCTTATTAGTAACAAGCTGAGAGAGGAGCCAGAAAATACCAGACAAACATCCAGGTCTGCCTTCACATGTTCTGTATTACACAGAAACACATATCCATATTAATTTGGATGGGTCAATGCTCTGAACTTTCAAATTGTTTACATAAAAAACAAAGCTTAGGGAAATTATTTGGGAAAAAGACTTCTGTTGACTGAACAGTTCTACATGCACAGAATTGTGACCTACGATCAGCTTATTATCTTTTAGCAGCTAAATAGTCAAGGTACCACTAAACTGAAGCTGTCTTGTACCATATCTGAATGTTTCTCCTTAAATTATAGTACTAGCAACTCACCACCACAGTCACCACACACAAAAAAAGCCTCAAGCTTAAGCTGACATTTGTTTTAGAGTATGACTTCTTATTGTGTTCACTCAGCATACACAAATCATCATCATCATCACCACCATCCGTGAACATCGAAGATAGATTTCATATTGATAACTAGCTTGTAACACTGTGTATGTTTTCTCTTGGGGGGGTGGAAGACCGGCAATAGGATCGCCATTGTGTTGCTGACATTCACCATCGTGGAATTTTGCATCGCATCTGCCACTGCCTATTTCTGGTGCCGGGCAACCCGCTCAGACTCCAATGAGGTGATTGCATAATTCTCACCGGGATCCTCAGGGTACCAGGATTTGGGAATCAGAGAACAGTAGTTGCCTTTAATGTAACTTGTCAGGTTGGCTGATGAGCACAGAGAAGTGTATCTGATGAAGCTGTGGTGTGTAAAATGGCTTAACAAAGGCAAGTTAGATATTCCATGTGAGGGCATGCTTCTGCTGTCTGGAGAATTGGCTTTGTTAAGATGTGGTTAATGAAGGGATGAGGTCATAACTAGCATTTAAGGCCTAGTGCACGCAAACATGTTTTGATGTCAGTGGGAGTAGGATCAGTACCTCAGAGCAAGGTTGCGCAACTAAGACCATAGACTTCACGTAGTCCCTGTTCATTTTTATTTTTGCTTATAAGATCCCAAGGATCCACTTGCTGCAAAAACAACAAACCCAGCAACAACAAAAAACCCTCAGCAACAATAACCCAATCAGTCACCATTTACCTTTAAGAATGGTGGTAGTTCCTTCAAAATTGGGAAAATTTACAAAGCTACTTGTAAATGAAGTAGGAGAGTGCGTACTGTCAAGCTGGAAGGGAAAATCTTGTTATTTTTAAAAAGGCAAACAGTGCTTATTTTTTTTGCTTTTTGTGGTGAAGGAGGGTATCCGTGGGGAACATGGGAAGAGCAACTGAATGCTTTGGGGGTGGGGGTGGGGTCCAGTGTGGCTTCCACACCCCAGATGCTATTCTTCCTTGACTGAAAGGAATGTGAAAGATGGTGAAAATACAAGTAATACAAGTAAAGCTAATACCTTTTGTTTTCTAGGCCATATTGATTGACCCAAATACCATCAGGACAGACACTGAGGTGCCTTCTGTGGAATCATCATCAAACTGTCCACCAAATTCCACGGATGTAAGTTATGCTCTAAAAGTAGAGACTGTGTAGAAGACCCAAGTAGAGGAACCTGTATGGAAAAATCAAACCAGCCACACATCTATTTTGAGGTGTAAAAACTGGTCCTTTCCTGCATGACAGAGTTCCTTCAGTTATTGCCAGTCTTCTGGCCACCAGGCCAATGAGGTCAAAGGGATTATCTCTCTTTTTCCTCCCGTACAGTCTCAGTTTTAGGCTGGGACTGAGAAGCATGTGGCTTGATACGCTCTGCCTTGGGGTAGGAGGTGCTATTTGGACTCCATTTTGCAAAGGCTGTGTATGGAAAGAGCCATGAGCCTGGCACATGGGATATTTAAAATGTCAAAATGTGTTTAAAGGTGGACTTGATCCAGGGTTGAGGGTGGTGGTCGCAGGACAATTGGAGACTCAGGAGAACATGGAACAGAAGCATATTGGAGTACAGACGAGTCATTAGTGCATCTTTTTGTTGCTTTTGGCTGGCTCTGTTGCTGACCCAGACAAACAGAAATCTGTTTGCAGTGTTAATTTGGAGGGGTCAGTGCCCAGAACTGAGGCTGATTGGTAAACTCAAGTCTCTTGGGAGTCAGCTGGTTTGGTCCCAATATCTATAATTGTCCCCTTTGTACTCCCTCAGGGAAACAGTGTAGGAGTTTGTAGGCATTTGAAAGTTTAATTTGAAATTTCCAGCAAGGCTCACTGGTCTTCGGAAGGTGTTCAGCATTGCTAGATGTTCTAGAGCACTGTTGATTCTTACTGCTGTTTATATTTCAATTAACTGTACATACATGCCCATTAAGTGTATTTCTTGTAGCAGCACCTGCCCTGGGAAATTTTCTGCTGGTTTGTTTTCTAAAAGGTTCATCTCTTTCTGGTTGATGCAATTGCATCCAGCTACAGGAAGCTCAAAAAGCAATTTGTATTTCTATTTTACACTGGTCCTGGTCTTGCTGCAGCCTTTGGGCTGTAAAAAGATCGACTCTTGGAGAGAACAGCCATTGCATTTTCCAGATTGTTGAATTCTAGTCATTCTGGAGTTATACACTGCCGCCTAACGTTTAGAGGTCTTGTAGGAAATGGCCTACAATGTTAGAAAATTTATATGTTAGAAAATTTAGGAGAACATTTTGCACTAAATGGTTCTCAGGATGGACCTTTAGCATTTCTTCATGTCATGCAAAGTCAGCCCTGGTGCTAAGGCAGGCCCAACAGTAAAACTTGATTACAAGTCCTCATGGAATAGATCTTTCCCTCAACAGTGGAAACAAGGAGGAAAGGACCCTGTTGGCTTAAAACAGCCTTCCAAAACCAGGGTCCTTCCAGATGTTTTAGCCTGAAAACTCCATCAGTCCTAACAAACATGACCATTGGTTGATAGTGATAGGATTTGTTATCCAACAACATCAGAAGCCAACCAGGCCAAGAAAGACTGACTTTAAAGAAAGTGACTTTCCAAACAAGAGCATGTCTGCTGGAAGGCATTTTGACTATAGTCCTATACACAGTTTTGTGTTTGCACTGAATGATAGGCACCTTTGGTGCACAGAACAGAATTCATTAAGTGCGGTTCTCCTGCCTGAGGTCTGTTGCAATGAACAAGAGCTACACAAGGACACAAAATGTTCTTGAAGAAGCGCAGTTCATTTCAATAGGAGGGGGCATAGGAAAAAATGACCTTGGTTTTCAAAATCATGGGTTGTGCCCCTCATTTGTTTTAGGCTGCATATTGTATTAATTAGTTGGCATTTTTGAAATTTTTAAATTGCTTCTTTGAGAACCAGGTGTGGCAAGATTGGGGTCTATTCCATTTTGGTTAATGTTTATTCAGAGCATGTTTTCATGGGAAATTTCTACCAATGATTTAATTCTGTCTGTTAAACAGGGATATCTGATTTTGACTGACCTCACAGAGGTCTGCTTCCTTGTAGCTATTTATTTGATCCTAGATGAATTTAGGTTTTAGATTCTGCAGATGATTCATTCTTTCTAAGTCTGATCTGATTTTCATGGAAATGGTTTTTTTAAAAAAAAATAAAAATAAACAAACTATGTATCTGAAACTACACACGCCTACCTTTTGCTTATTCTCTACTGCAGGAAGACATATTTCCCTGCAGTTCCTACTCCCTTTATTCTAACCAGAAGAAAAACATGTGCTGGTGATCGCCCTTACCTATCTCATTGCCCTCTGTATTGCTCCCTAGCTTCTGCCCCACAGAAAGATATCAAACGAATCATAGAGAGAAATATTGTATTTGTTTCATATTTCTGCTGGAAAGCTCAGAGAGGATTAAAACTAAAAATAATGAAAAGAACAAATACATTACCACTTACATGGCTCACTTACTAAACAAAAACAGCAGCCAAAGGTATTGCTAGTCCTAAGAAATATTCTAAAATCCATATCAAGGCACTGTTTTTATCAGGCTGACCCAAGCTCACAAAATAATGTGCAAGCCTTTAAGTTCTTCAGAGGTCAAGATGGTTCTGAGAAACAGCTGAATTTTATATTCTCAAAAGCAGGGTGGTGGTGGTGATTCTTTGTTCATGTTTTTTTCCATTGCAACCAACACTGGGGCAGTCCAGGAACAACCTGAAATCCTTACAGCAGCCAGTATAATCTAATCTTAAAGTCCACAACAACCACTTGGGAGTTATAATTAAATGCAAACACACAGTCTGCCCCCAATGTGAACATTAGCCATGTCCATTCTCCCTCCTGCTCTTTGTGTTGCCACCATTTTTCCTGATGAAGAGTTCAGAAGGGTTGCATGCTATTTTATGGTTCAGAATTGGTTTTATAAAAGTAGTGGCCCAAAGTGAATATTGGTACTAATTGGAAGGGAAGAAAACACTGACACGAGCTTTCAGCTTCCAAAATGTTACCCATACACACTGACATTTGAACTTTGATATCTGGATATCAGTGTTGTTTTTTTTAAAAAAATCTATTCGTTTTGCAGTCCACCATTTATTCTGCACCTGCTCATAATATGCTGATTGCCAATCCCATTTTTCATTGTGTTGTACAGAAATTAAGGTGGCTGAAATTGACTACAGAGATTGAAATTGGGCTGGCATGAATAGTAGTAGGAGGATAGATAAATACTGAACAAGTTGGTCCAGCTTTAAACTGTGACTCAAGAAACTATTAAGAGGAGAACAGAAGGTTGCAAAAGCAGCTAATGCACTGACAGCTTATTAAAAATAGGAGACAGCTGCTAAATATAGAAGCCCAGGATACATCTTTAGTTGGTGTAAATTGCTTTGGCTTTCTTGTCTATCCTGCTGTGAGGGAGGATTTATTTAGCCCACCTGGGAGTTCAGCTTGCAGGTTTCTTTGACTGATACAAAGGAAGATACAGGTGTGCTATGTGTGTGTGGCTAAAGCATTAGGAAGCTGCCATTTTAAAATTCAGCCAAATATGCCCCACAGCATTTGGAAGTGACAAACAATAGCTTCTCAGGCAACATTATGTAATAACCAGATATAGGACAACCCAGCATGTGAAATGTAGCATTGGTGAAATTTCTTTTTGTTATTTATTTAAATTGATAACTTGCTGGGCTAGTTGGAGGCAGCACAAATGCTTTAAAAATCTATCTGAGATATATATTGGATCCCTATTACAAAGTGAATGAGGATAGCACAATCGGCTCTTTAGTCTGGCTGCTTATATGGCGAAAAGCAGATTTTTTTTTTAAAAAAAAGTTTATTAAAGGCTGAGTGACCATTAGGAGAGCTTGACTTTCAAAAGAGGCTGTACTTGCTGAAAATGGCCCTTAACATGATATTTCCATTTGGGAATCCAAAACCATTAATACAGTACATAGGCATCTTTTTGCTAACCCTGTTTCTCATACTAGCAGTCTTGGGTGCATAGATGGTAGATAGTAGAGCTTTTCCTGGTCTAGAGATTAAGTGATAGAAGCACTACTTGTTTTTCTTTTAAAATACCAACCCTTTCTTAAGGCTGTTGGAGCAGAGCCAAAAAATAATTTTTGGCATGCTGAATCATTAAAATACCTTGCTTTAATTATTTATTTAAGTAATTTATATAATAATAATCCAGCAAATTATACATTTAAATTAATTGTGGAATTTTTCAAGCTGACTGATTGCCACTGTTGCTGTTTGCATTAGCAATGGCACATTGGCAAATATTTTGAATAAAACAAACTGTGGGTATGAATTGGTTAAGAAAGGACTGCAGGTTTCACATTTGAGAATGATCTAAAATTGAAAGACAAAAGCTAAATTGAAGACATTGCTGTAAAGTAGAAAGGAATTTAGTAAAGACATTGAAATGCAATTTGGAATTGACAAGTGAGCAGCAACTACCCTTAAGGCAGACAAAATTGTCAAAGGTGATGGATTCAAATTAGATAATGAAGAATGCATAAAAGCAATAACATTGGTACCTGGGAGTTCTGGAAGCTTCTAATCTGCTGCACAACCAAGTAAAAAAAAGTTACTTCTGCAAAATATATAAAGCTGGTCTGGAAAAGCTTGAGAGCAAAGTTGAGTGGAGGTAATATCATAAAGACAATATGTGGGCAGTGCCTGTTATACAATATTCAACTGGAATAATTGATTGGACCCAAATAGAATTAGACAACATAGACAAGTGATGGAGAACCTTGCTACTCCAGCTGTTCTTGAACTTCAATTCCCAGAAGCCCTGATCAGCAGAAGTGCTGACTTGGGCTTCTGGAAATTGAAGTCCAAGAATACCTGGAGTGCCAAAGTTCGCCATCATGGACCTAGACTGAAAAACAAGGCACCAAAAAGTGACATCCATTGTTTGAAGAGAGTGGCAGGGGGTCTTACAAGTGAAACACATGGTAGAGGAAGAAAAACATAGTTTAAACAATTACATTAAGAAAAAGTGAAGAGGAAGTTAATAAAGGAGGTCTTTTGAAAACTATGAGAAGAAAACTGCATACAAAAAGAACATAATTGAAAGTCAAACTACAAACTGGATAAACAAGCCTATGCATCATAAATACTTGACAAATATAGAAGGAAAGGCTGGCCAAAAGCTGACATGGGGCTGGTTAAGAGAAGGAGTTTTAAAGAAGGAAACTGAAGGACTTCTTGGCAGCTTAGGAACAAGTTTTGCTAACAAATTGCATGAAGACTGAAATACAGTATGTATCCAACAATAACAAATGCTGATTTTGCAATGAAAAGGATGAAACAATAGATCATCTGATCAGTGGATACAGCAAAATTTTACAGAGTGATTGTTTGCAATGTCATGTCAGAGTTCCAAAAAATTATTCATTGGAAACTTTGCCAGAAGTTTGGATTTGAATGCAGTATAAAAAACCTTTGAGAATATCAAGTTGAGAAAGTTTTAAAAACTAGAGAGTCAAGATCCTGGGGGACTTTAAAATTCAAACAGATAGACATCTGATTTAAAACGCACCTGATATAACTGTTGTGGAAAAGAAGAAGGTCTGATATATTGATATTGCTATACCAGAGGATGCACAAATTAAGGACAAACAGTTGGAGAAAATAACAAAATATCATGTTCTGCAAACTGAAGTCGAGTATTTATGGAAAAAGGAATCTCTTGTTGTACCCATAATAATCAGAGCCCTTGGAGCAATACCTAAAGGACTCCCTAGAAATATTTGAATTTTTTAATGTATTGATCTTGAATATCTCAACTTTATAAGAAACTACTAGGAACTGCCTATATATTTAATTACCTTAACAGTTCTTAGGTTCTTGGTTAGGTCTTGAACTGTTAATTTTATATCAGACTTTGCCTGTGAATCTAATGGTATAACAACAACAACAATAATAACAACAATGATGACACTGATAGCTGCAGCAACAATAATAACGGTCTTCTGGGACTTTAAGAGCCAAACTGATAAGAAGCTCTAAAACAACACTCCAGACATTAATGTGGTTGGAATTATTTTGGTTAAGCTGATTGATGTGTGCTATCGCAGGTGACAGTTGAGTGGAAGAAAAAGAGATTTAAACAATTGTGATATGACAAAATTTGAGAGCTGAAGTACGGCACCTCTGGGAGAAAAGAGCTACAGTGATACCAGTAGTGATAGGACCTCCAGGAGCAATCCCAAAAAGGTTGAAAAAACATCTAGAGTGCTGTTGGCATTGATAAGATCACAACAGAGCAGGTGCAGAGAGTAGCAATAGTAGTAAAGGTAAAGGTTGCCCATGGTCGAAAGCCAGTCGTATCCGACTCTAGGGTTAGGTGCTCATCTGTGTTTCATAGCCGAAGAGCCAGTGCTGTCTGCATCTGCAGACATTTCCATCCAAAAATTGGTTTTGGAAGGATGGTTAGCAATATACTAGATGGGCAGTGATCTGCCAAGGGAAGCCTGCACCCTAGATATTCAGCCCAAAAGGCAGAACTAGAAGCAATCATTCAAGCATTGAACCTTGCAAAAAGGAAAACGGTGCCTATATTTATCAATGGCCATTATGCTTTTGGCCTAGTTTGTGTACACTGCCAACTGTTGAAACAAAGAGGACTTTTGGATGCCAAAGGTTCCCCTGTGAAACATGAGAAAGCAATTCTCCAGCTACTAGAGAAGATTTACTTGCCCAAGGAGGTGGCTATTGTGCATTGCAAGGGCCACCAGAGAGGGAACAAAACAGAAGTGGTGGATAGTCAGGCTGCTGATGAAGCCACCAGGGCAGCAGTGCTGGATCCAGTCCAGGTAGAATATTTAGTGTTTTCACATCTTCCAGACAATCCACTATATACCTCACAGGAGCTAGAATTGGCAAAGTCACTTGCAAGAGAATACAAGTTGGTGGCAAGAGACCAAGGACCTAGAACACATTTTTTTCTGCCATCTGTTCTAATTCTCCCCACAATTGAACATTTACACAATGAAGCACACCTAGGAAGTGAGGCATTAACTCTGTTCAGCAGATAATTTCTGGGAAGTGGAATTTGATCAGCAGCAGTTACCAGAGTTGTGGCCTTTTGTCTTCTCTGCCAGCAAAGTAACCACTAAGAGTCGCCCACAGACTAATTTGCTGAACTCGACTTTGTTCCCTGGACAACAATGGCAAGTGGACTTTACAGAACTGCCCAGAAGATAGCTTTATATTTTGGGTTTTGTATGCAGGCTCTCAGGATAAGTGGAAGTTAATAAAGTGCTGCAGAAAAATATCACAATCCCTTGGAGACCACAAGCGAGTGCTTATGAAGAACAAACTAATGGACTATTGAAAAGACATTTTTTGGCGAAATTGTTAAGAGACTTGACTCAAACTTTGCACTGGTTAGGCCAAAATAGCCCCAAAGGGAAGGATTGGGTTCCCCTCTTGAGATTATTATTTTTTGTAAACCATAGGCACTAAAGGGTGCTCCTAACAGTGACTGAGGGGCTTAGAAATGTTGGGTGTCTGTCTGCTGTGTTGTCTTCTCTTTCAGAACTATGTCAGATGGAAGGTCGATCCCTCTGGATGTGCCTGCAATGGGTCTGATCTGTGCCTGGAAGGAGGTTTTGCTTACAATCATCACAGCTCTGAAGATGGATGGCACTAAATCATGGGCTCACTACTCCCAAATCAAGAAGGCCCCACCACTGGGGTCAGACAACTGCACAGTAGCATCTCTGTCATAAGAGGGTCCAGAGGAGGGATTGAGATTTCTCTTTCAAAGAAGAAAGGACTAAAACTCATAGGCATATTTTACAGGTTATTTTTATATATATATAAAGAGGATCCACCCTGCTGTAAAAGCTCAGTAGTTGGAAGTTTTATCCTCTTGGGTTAGATTACAACCAGCAAGAACCAGCAAAAGAAGAACAGCCTTTTCTCCAGGAAGTCACCCAAAACTCCCTTTCTTCAGCAGTAACTAACTTTGGGAACATTTAACTAAGGAGAGGACAATAAAATCTTGGACTGGTTATACAAGGGGAATAAGATGTAATGATATCAGTTAATTAGGAATGAGGCTCAGCTGAACAATTGCTGGATTTGTAACTCTCTAACATACTCCAGCAGTTAAGATCAAATCATGATACATTCATAAGGGACATGAAAGGCACAGAATAGGACTGGTTTTAGTGAACTTCCTGGCTTCATCATTTTGCATGGTTAAAACAGTTATTCATAGTCTTTCTGTTGATTGTTACTATTTTAGTTACTGTCCAATGTATTCCTTCTTGTATATCTTGCTTAACACTTTTTAGTTTTATTCAGATAGGGATTGGAATCTTGGGAGAACTTTTTAATAGGAGGGAAACTGTAGCTGAAGAAAAGCCATTTTGAACTGTAAATGAACTAAATAAATGATAAAACGCTCCCCTCCCCATGCCTGTGAACAATCCAGGAAACAGGTAAAAGAACTGAACTTGGTACGAAAAGGACAAGATAAGGGAAGCTGGTTAGACCAGTTCTGACCTATTGTGAATTCGGTGTATTTGTATGTCTGCTTTTTGTCTGGGATCTGAGTTATAAAAGGTATTTTGTCCATTTACTCTTTCTCCCTTTTGGTGTCAGAGGAGTCCATATGCACACGAAGAATAAAGCCTTTCTCTCTCTTCTACTTTTGGTGCAAGTATTTCTTTCTTAAACCCCAACCACCCAAAATAATACTCGTTTGCCATCGTTCAGCAACATTATAATGTTGGGACCTACAGACTTTTTATTTTCTACTATATGGCAATTGCTTTGCTGGCAAAGCACCCAATCTACCAGCTGGGTTTCAGTTCAAAAGATTGACTTTTATTTTGTCACTCTCCTCTCTTCCACAACCAAATGCTCTTCTTACTTTTAGTCAGAATTGGCAATGCTCATCCCAATTACCAGTTTACAGTTTACAGGCAAAGCTTCACATAGTGCAATCAGTTGTTTCAATGGTTCCATTCCACTTCTTTATGGGAGGCGGGCAACACCCCAGCCAAAGGCACCTTGCTATGAAATAATGGCAAATTCCTGTTCAATGGATGACACCTCAAAAATAGAAAGGAAGTAAGAGAAAAAGGTCTTATGCAATAGCAATTGAGGATGAGCAGAAGTGACTAGCCAGAAGATTAAGAGTAACACTCCATTTGTATATTTCTCTCTCTCTCTCTTTCTCTCTCTTCTTCCAGTCTAAAATGGTATAGAGACAAAAATGGGGAAAATGGGTGGGGGAGTTTGAGAATTAGAGAATAGATTGGAAGAAGAAAATATAAAACAAAGACGAAGAGAAAGTTATTTTCCCAGGTCCACACAATGTATCCGGATCTTGCTGATGAGGACAGAAATGTATGAAATGATTGTTGAGCCCAGAGCTAAATGCTAACAAAGTATCGCCTTGTGTTGTGAGCATGGCACACTGTCCCATATTTTTAAAGACAGTTTCGAAAATTCTTTTCAGTCATTCTATGTGGTGATAGTTAATGAATTTGCCTCTATGCACAGAGCATAAGCTGGGCAGCAGTGATCGTTATCACAATTCATATGGAATGCCAGAAGATGTCATGGCTGCTGGGAGTCCACCTGGGGTCCCTGAACACATTGGCCACTTTCCCCTGTTTCAGTCAGTAGCATCTAAGGGTGCAGTTACATTAGCATCCAGGAGTGATCTAGTCTGGGTCACTTTGGAATGGCGTGGCTTGATTAGAATGAGGGAAGGTGACATAGGCTTCACCCTTCCAATAATAGGGAGTGACTTAATAAATTAGTCACTTCTGGATATTGGCAAACTAGTCACTTCTCCTGCTTGGCAGAGGGCAGGGGAACTGGAATATATATATATATATTAAGTTTGTCACCATTGGGTTCCTTGACCAGAAAGGCAAAAAACAAACCAACTTTAAAAAACTGACATATCACATCAGCGATAGTCTTAAACAGAAAAAAAAAATAACTTCCCCTAACAAACAGGGGAAGTGATTAAGTTACCAATATCCAGAGGTGGTTACCAATATCCAGAGGTGGCTTGCTTATTAAGCCATTTTTTGATATTGGCCAATTGACACCGGTACAATATAGGCAAATACACATCAAGAAAATGTGTTTATCTCAAACAATCCTCAAATGTTCCACATAAACAGTAGACTCCAATCCTAAGCCAATCTGAGACTGAGTGGTTCCTATTAAGTTCTCTAACAAGAACTACATATAGTTAACATTTTTTAATAGCAATCCTAAGCATTCCAGCAAGGTGCTAAAGGTAAAGGTTTCCCTTGCTCGAAAGCCAGTCATATCTGACTCTAGTGCTCACTGCTCATCTCTGTTTCAAAACCAAAGAGCCAGTGCTGTCTGCTTCTGCAGACGTTTCTGTGGCCATGTGGCAGGCATGACTAGACACCGGAGCACACGGAATGCTGTTTACCTTCCCACTGAAGTGGTACCTATTTATCTACTTGCAATTCCTTGCTTTCGAACTGCTAGGTTGGCAGGAGCTGGGACAAAGACGGGACCTCATCCCATCATGAAGTACTCGGGAATTGAACTGCCTTCCAGTCAGTGTCTTAGCCACTTGAGCCACTGCAGCCAGAGTGCAATAAATTCCCATGTAGCTGACCTCTAAGGGAACCTCCATGGTAGATGCTAGCTCAATTTTTAAAAATACATTCCTAAGCAAAGAGTAGTATATTTGTTGCATCACTAAAAGGAGCGGGAGATCTAGATAAAATTCAGATGTTTTACTTTATATGTAGAAAAGCTGTTAGGAATTGGGCCATTGCCTAAATTGTTGGGAAGCATAATATACACTGTACAAACCAACATAGCATGTTTGTTGTAAAATGTATCATCATAGTGCTTTAAAAGTATTGAGTTGATGTTGCATCATTCAACCAATGACAGAGTAGGATAATTATTGTATTATCTCATTGGTTCGTTTTGTCACTAATGTGGTTAAAAGGAAGACTGCAGCCACAGTTAGCTCATCTCATTACTTTCTCATTACTCTCGCACTACTCTTGCTCTCAGTTTCACTGTTTGATGTTTGGTGGGAAGTTGGTTTTGGTTTGCTTACTGTTTTGCAACCTGTATTGGACTGATTTTTTCTATGATTAATGAAGACTGGTAAGAGGAAAAGATTATTATGCTTTAACCATGAAACAACACTGTGACTCTCTGCTATTACTGTGTATGACTTGGAAGGGATTTGGACTCTGATTCTGCTACAAGTAAAACAGTTTGTATAATGCAGTGTATCTGTCTGGTTACTGTGTTATTCAATGTACTCAGACTTCCACTGACACATCCTTGCAACACAAGGGTTTACTCTATAACTCAACAAAAGCAAATTCAGAAATATTTACAGCTTGACTTCAGTATCCACAGTTTCACTTACCTATGAGCTAAAAAAAATCCAGTGAAATTCTGTATCCCTAAAATATAAAAGTATTTCCAAGGCGCATTACCAGAGGTGGCTACTAGAAGCCACTATCTAGAATGTAATGTTGAGGAAAAAACAGATTATGTTTTCAGAGGAGCCCTTTTATGAGCATGAATGAAAGATTAACTGAAGCATTTGCACAACCACCTCTGCTTATATGTATGCCGTAATACATGGTTTGCAGCTTTCCACAGTTTTGTGCATGTTTGGAAGATCTTGGAATGTATTACCTGCAGATACAGGGGCAACCTGTATTCTGATTTTAACAATTGACACATCTCTATTGATCATAGTGGAGAATGTGTGCAGGTGATCTGTGTGCCTGAGCACTGAGCTGTCCAGATGGTAACTGCTAATGGACAACTTCTAAGGATGGCGTCTAAGAGGTGACCTGATTGAAGTTTATAAAATCATGCACGGTGTGGACAAAGTAGATAAGGAAAAACTGTTTTCCCTATCGCACAACACTAGAACTAGGGGACACTTGATGAAACTTTTGGGTACTAGTTCTCAAACAAATAAGAGAAAGTACTTTTTCGCCCAGAGGATTACTGGTCTATGGAACTCCCTGCCAGAAGAAGTGGTGACAGCTGTCAGTCTTGACAGCTTTAAGAAAGGATTAGACAAGTACATGGAGGACAAGTGTATCAATGGCTATAATTATGGATACTTAAGGACAACCTTGGGGTTGGAGAGATAGGCAGGATATCTTTCAATGCAATTTCCAGGGAATCCTAAGCAGGGGAAGGCATCTGCTTGGGAATACCCTGAAGGAAATGGTGAGCCACTGTGTGAGACAGAATGCTGGACTGGATGGGCTGTGGCCTGTTCCAGCAAGGCTGTTCTTATGTTCTTATGTTAACTTCAAATCTCTTACTTTCTTTTCTCTCTAATGAATTTATTTGTTGCATTTATACCCTGCCCATCTGGGATATTCTAACAACCCATTTTAAAAATTTATACAGTAAGAAATTAAACACATCCAAATAGAGGACAGTCCTCTGTGAAGCAAGAAACAGATCCACCCTAATAAGATGGGGGCATAAATACAAGTGTGAGTCTTCTAATGAGTGAGCAGAACAAATGTCCATATGGTACACTGTTTTCCTACCAAGGCTGATCCTACCACTTGTTAGGGAAAGGCAGCTATCTCAGGTGACAGATGCTGGGAGGAGTGGAAACGACCAATAGCAAGGTTTGGAGAACTTAGTTGTAAGTGCCACATGGCCCTTTGTCCTTAAGTGAGTTTGATGGTCTGGTGTGGCAGAACATGCTGTGTGCATGGAACTGGGAAAGGCATCATCTGTGTTGCCAACTCAGGCTGGCCAGGCCTGAGGGACTACAGGTTCTTTTTAGAATCCCAAATAAGCATTGAGTGGGTGAAGAAACAAATCTTTATTAGACAGTTCTTCTAAGCAAAACATAGCATGTTAGAGACAGAGCAGGAAAACAAGAGATGAGAATACCCCAAGCCATATTTACCTAGCATGAGTTCCCTCTGTCCCCTTGCTAGCCACCTAGGGAGCTCAGGTTAGGTGGCAGGGATGCTGCTTGTACGTCTGATGTCTAGAGTTCCAAAAGTCTGGACCTAAGCCCCCCTTATTTATATCTGAAGCTAAAGATGCTGTGTCATCATCTTTGGCTCTATGCCTCTTGCTCAGAGTATGTCCAAACTAACAACTACCATCTGTAATCGGTTCACTCCTTGTTGTGTACTGAATGTAGTGTGTTGAATGTAATTGTAACCACACGAATGGGTACAGGTAACACTGTAACCTTCTGTATGAGGACGCAAGCTAGTGGCCACCGGGGGCAATAGCGAGCGCCCAGCTCACATGATTCACATCACTCAAATGCCTTCAGCCGCGCGGGAAAGATTCCCGCGCTCACCTCACCTGGACAAGAAAGGCGTGACCAAGGATGACGTCACTTGGACAGCAGCCAATGCCTGTCGAAGAGCCAGATTCAATTAGATAGCCACCGTATAAAAAGAGCTGTTTGTCCGCCATTACCACATGTTCGTGCTGTACTCCATGCAATAAAGATGTGTTAGGCTAGCTTACAGCCGTTTCCATTGTCTTGATTCCCAAACACTAAATTGGCGACGAAGGTGGGATTATGGATTCCCACGGGGACAAGACAATAGCTCAGAAGCCAGTTTTCGACGTGACCCATCCCGAGCGATGGGACTGGTTTGAAATGCATTTTAAGAGTACGCTGGCATATGCGGGCATCACCGACGCTGGGAAGAAGAAGGGTCTTCTCATCACGATGCTCGGTTCCCACGCCGTGCAAGCGCTGATGGATCTGGTGGCACCACGAGAGGTGGACCAGGTTTCGGTGACGGAAATACTGGCGGTTCTGCGGAACCACTTCAAGCCCAAGGTGTCCTTCTTCTCCGCCAGGGCAACCTTCCTGAGGAGGGACCAAAAGCCGGGTGAGTCAGTATCCGAGTATGCAGCGGCCCTCCGCGTCTTGGCAACCCCATGCGAATGGCGGGAAATTCTAGACGTGGCCCTAAGGGACAGGATGTTCTGCGGGATGAGAGACGGGGAGACCCAGAGGAAGCTCATGAACCGAGGCCACGACCTCACTTTTAAAGAGGTACTACAAGAGGCCCTAGCAGCTGAATCCACGTGGGCCAGGTACAAGCTTCTCAAGGCAAAGCCCCCACCAGTCGAGGCAGCTGCATCCGCCGTCCAGGCGGCCTGGAGAGCGACCCCTGCCCCACGCTCGCCCACATCCTCAGAGGCTTCTGCCACCCCAGGCTCCAGTGAAGATGAGGGGGTCCAGAAGGTCAGGAAAGGGCTGAGCGAGAAGAAGGGGAAGGGGGGGCGGCGCTGCGATGGGTGCGGAGCGTCCCACGAGAGGAGCAAGTGTCCATTCCGGAAAGCTGAGTGCCACAACTGTGGGTGGAAGGGCCACATCGCCAGGGTCTGCAAGCAACGCCGGGGAGAGAATAAGAGCTCCACGAGCAGCCGGGATGGCGTCGGAAGGGTCTGCGATGGCGGCGATGACCCAGAGGGGAACCACGTGTGCCTGTGAGTGCACGTGGAAGACGACGTGGCCATCCACAGCGTGCCTCTAGGGCAACCACGTTTTTATGCTGAGGTACTGTTGCAAGGGGTCCCTGTTAAGATGGAGATAGACTCGGGGTCTGTTTATTCCCTCATTTCTCATAAGGATTTTTTGCGGATTCCCCCCCAGGAGCGACCCAAACTCAAGGAGTTGGGGCCGAACTTAAGAGATGTGCAGGGAAATGTAATTCCAGTATTGGGGATTGGGGACTTCGAGACACGGTACAAGGGACTCCGAAGGAAACTTCCCCTGGTAGTTCTAAGAGAAGGGGGGTGTAATCTCTTGGGGACTCAATGGTTCAAACCCCTGGACATCTTCATAGGCGGCGTCCATGCCATCGGGGGGAATGAGATTCAGGCAGTGTGCGACGCACACGCAGAGGTATTCAAGAAGGGACTCGGGAAGTACAAGGGGCCCCCAGTTTCCTTCTACTGGACCCGGAGGTCCGCCCAATGAGACTAAAGCCACGTCGGGTTCCATTCGCCCTAAAGGACAAAATTGAGGCGGAACTGGACAAATTAGTGGGGCAAGGGATTTTAGTGCCGGTGGACTCTGCAGAGTGGGAGACTCCTATTGTTACAGTATTGAAAGCAAATGGGGAGGTGCGAATTTGCGCTGACTACAAGTGTACAATTAACAAGGCGATCCGCCCTAATGCCTATCCGGTGCCGGTAGTTAGCCATCTGCTGGCTACTTTACATGGGGGAAAAGTCTTTGCTAAACTAGATCTGGCGCAGGCGTACCAGCAGCTTCCAGTAACCCCAGCCACAGCTGCTGCGCAGACCATTGTAACTCACAAGGGGGCATTCAAGGTGACGCGCCTACAGTTTGGCGTGTACTCGGCGCCGGGGTTATTTAAGTCTCTTGTGGAACGTTTGTTAAAGAAATTACCGGGGGTCTTGCCATTTTTCGATGACATATTGATATCTGGGGAGAGCGAAGCAGAACTGGCCCAGAGACTAGATAAGGTCCGTACAGCCTTCGAATCCGCGGGGTTGAGGTTGCTGAGGGACAAATGTGTGTTTCTGGCCAGGGAGGTGGAGTTTCTGGGGTTCCGTATAACCTCTGAGGGGGTGAAACCTGCTGAGTCCAAAGTCTCAGCCATTCAAAACGCTCCTCGCCCCACCGCGAAACCAGAGCTGCAGTCTTTCCTGGGGCTGCTGAATTTTTACCATTCCTTCCTGCCCAGGAAAGCGACGATTGCAGAGCCCCTGCATGGGCTGCTGAAGAAGGATGCGGTTTGGTGGTGGGGGGAGAAGCAGGAGCGGGCTTTCAGGGAACTCAAGCAACTCCTCTCCTCGGAGGCTATTCTAACCCATTTCGACCCAAAGAAGCCGGTAGTCTTGGTCTGCGACGCCTCACCAGTGGGGGTGGGGGCGGTCCTGTGCCACGTGCTAGAGGGGGGGCGAGAAGCCCCAGTTGCATTCTACTCGAGATCATTGTCCAAGGCAGAATGAAATTACGCCCAAACAGATAGAGAGGCTCTTGCCATTGTTGCGGGCACAAAGAAGTTCCATGATTTTCTGTATGGTCGCCCATTCACCATTGTCACCGATCACAAGCCGCTGTTGGGGATCTTCACCTCAGACAAGCCCACTCCACAGATCCTCTCCCCCAGGATGCTTAGGTGGGCGATTTTTCTGAATGCATACAGGGGGGCGTTAGAATACCGCCCCAGGAAAGAGATAAGCCACGCGGACGCCCTTTCAAGGTCTCCTCTGCCCCACCTGGGGGACCCAAAGTGTGAGGTAGAACAGGATAGCCAAGTCCTCCTCATTGAAGCCCTAGATGCACCCCCCATTTTGCCCAAGGAAATTGCTGCCGAAACGGCCAAGGATAAAACGTTAGCCCTTGTGAGATCCTGGGTACAGAAGGGGTGGCCCTCAGCTCCCCCCGCAGACGAGTTTGCGGCATTTTTCAGGAAGAGGGTTGAGTTGTCCGCAGAAAGGGGGTGTCTGTTGTGGGGGGAGAGGGTGGTGGTCCCACAGGCATTAAGAGCAAGGGTGCTATGGCTTTTACATGTCAGCCACCCAGGGATTGAGAGCTCTAAGGCGCTGGCCAGAAGCTACTTCTGGTGGCCTCAGCTAGACGCGGACATTGAACACATGGTGAACACCTGCAAAAGTTGCCAGAGCTCTCGACCTGAGGAGTCCCGCCTCCCACATAGTGAATGGGACACAGCTAGGGGGCCGTGGTCCCGACTCCACATAGACTTCGCAGGGCCATTCAGGGGTTCATTCTTTCTGCTTGTGGTGGACGCATACTCCAAGTGGTTAGAGGTAATTCCAATGTGCAACACCTCATCAGCTGGGACCATAAAACAACTGCGCAAACTGATATGCACCTTCGGGATACCTGACGTCATTATTAGTGACAATGCGAGTTGCTTCACGTCAGCCGAGTTCCAGGCGTTCTTAGAGTCCAACACCATTCGGCACATTACCTCAGCCCCTTTTCACCCTGCAACAAATGGCCAGGCGGAACGTCTGGTACGCACAATGAAGGAAGGGCTGCGGCGCATGGGTCCCGGGGATCTGGACCGGCAGCTCTGCCAGTTTCTGTTGGCATACCGGGTGACGCCATTGGCGTCGGGATTCTCCCCCGCGGAACTCCTCATGTAAAGGAAGTTACACTCATTATTGACTAGATTGGATCCCACCAGGGTCGAGGATAGAGGGAGGAACATTGAGCACAGCCCCACCAAAAACTTCCAAACAGGAGAGCCTGTTCATTGCAGAAACTACGCCACCACAGGGCCAGCATGGGTGCCGGGGGTAGTCATTAATCAGACAGGACCAGTCTCATACTGTGTCGAGACCAACACGGGTCTCCTCTGGAGGAGGCACGTTGACCAACTTAGGCACCGAGTGATTGGGGGGCCGGACAGAGGGGCTCAGCAGCAAAATTCAGCGTTAGGGTCCTCCTCCACCCGTTTATCCCAAGGGGGAGAAAACGAAGGGCAACAGTCCCAAACAAGGGGGGGGGGAACAGAGGTTCAAACTCGTATCCTTTTCATACGCCAGTTCTACCCAGTCCTTTGAAAGAGAGGAACGAGTTTGCTCCTGTAGTTCTACCCAGTCCCTCGAAGGAGGGGAATGAGTTTGCCACTGTTGCCCCTGAATTAGATTTTGAGTTACCAAACCGGGGGGTTTTTTCGGAGTGTTCCCCCACCCGTCCAAGTGAAGAGCGGGGTTTTTCTTTAGCCCCTAGTGCCCCCGGTTTGTCCACATCCACGTCGGGAACCCTTCCTCCCCCTTCTCCTGGCCATCCCAAGGCGGCAAGCCCGCGGCGAGTCACTAACAAGTCATCCTCTCCAATTGCAGGACAAGAACCAGGAGGACACAGACGAGGGCGCATGGCCGAGTCAAGCATAACGGCCGCACGGCCAAAACGCACATGCAGGAAACCAGTTTGGTTAAGGGACTTTGTCCCATCTTAGGGGGGAGGGATGTTGTGTACTGAATGTAGTGTGTTGAATGTAATTGTAACCACACGAATGGGTACAGGTAACACTGTAACCTTCTGTATGAGGACGCGAGCTAGTGGCCACCGGGGGCAATAGCGAGCGCCCAGCTCACATGGTTCACATCACTCAAATGCCTTCAGCCGCGCGGGAAAGATTCCCGCGCTCACCTCACCTGGACAAGAAAGGCGTGACCAAGGATGACGTCACTTGGACAGCAGCCAATGCCTGTCGAAGAGCCAGATTCAATTAGATAGCCACCGTATAAAAAGAGCTGTTTGTCCGCCATTACCACATGTTCGTGCTGTACTCCATGCAATAAAGATGTGTTAGGCTAGCTTACAGCCGTTTCCATTGTCTTGATTCCCAAACACTAAACTCCTGCAGCTAGGTTACATTAGCTCATCACCAGTCTTAAAGCTTGACCTGCCCTATCTGTTCCTTGTTTAGTCTGGGACTTCCTGCTCACCATAAGATTTGCAAGTGTTGTCTGCCTTCTGTGTCCAGCCAAGGACACAGATGTTCAACATTATATCTCTTCTTGTGTTCCCCTGCAAACACTCCCTCATCTATCTTGTGAACTGACAAGTTCCATGGGAAAGCATGGGTGGGGTATAACCATATCATAATCCCCTGGGCAAAACACCACCTTACTTTCCTTTACTTCAGGATGCCTAGGGCCATTTCTGTGTGAATAAGAAGAATTTTCCAGTGTTCTACTCCTTCAGATTGTGGTCTTATCTGGTATTGCTGGATTTAAGCAGGACACTCAGCCTTCCACTGTAAGAGCTTGGAAACAACATGTGAATTCCCTTTCTCTTTTCTTTCAACATCTTAGACCTACAACTTTAATTGTAGCAGAATGACCTTCAGTCTTGCAAAAGCTGTAGGCCTTTCAAGGTTGAACTGAGGCAAGAGACAGATGTTAGTGGTATCTCATGTCTGGAAGATGGATTTTTCCCATTAATGAAAGTATTTGAGCAACATAGCATGAGCTTTTTTCACCTCAATTTTATGCAAATTAGCTTGCTTTGTTTGGTGATTGGTCTTCAGGATTTAAGCATGGGATTCCTTTGAAGCTGGGTTTCATTAACCTGAAAAGACTGCCTCAATCATCTCTCTACAATATTAATGTGCTTTCAGTTCTATCTACAGGGTATCTTTAACACCAGTTTCTGGTCTTAAATCAAGGCCTTCTCTGAGGTAAAAAGCTGCACCATGAAGTGATAATGACTGGCACACATGAGGTTGGCATCCATTGAGTATTCCCTTCAGCTCACATGACAAGGAACATGGCGGTTTTGGCTCAATGGGATTAATCCTTGAGTGATGAGACAATGGAAGAGATGTTAACAAATTATAGGCACTGAACTATGACTCCTGTCTCATCTATGATAATAATTATTGCAATTATGTGACTGGTGGCCAAAGTATTTGAAGCTGGAAGAGTGAGCATGGCTGCAGATGCCACTATTATGCAACAGCAATAAATGGGTACCTAAACTGTGATGAACAAAGACACAACATTGCACTAGGCATTATGGGTATTATGTCCTTCAGGGTGATGGCTCGTCAACTGCCCTTTAAAGGGACAAGTGAGTTTGGATGCTGAGCTAAATACAGAAATTCTTATTGGCTTGTAGTCAGAAGGCCAGATGGTACAAATGCATTTTAATAGCTCTGTTGCCTAGTGATGAAAATTAAAATGTTCTTACTAGATTTTCAGTCAAATACTGTATTCATGGCTTATTCACTGGAGTTCTCTGTGATGATAACTTTTACAATATCTAAGAAGGTATCAATGAAATACTTTAGTTGTTTTTCCATCAGCTAGATGAGAGAAAAACATATGGTGTCACCTGCCATGGCTTCAGCAAAGCAAAAGGGGCTGTGGTGACTCAGTGGTTAAGAAGCATGCTTTGTTAGCTGGAAGGCTGGCAAGTCGGCAGTTCTAGACCCATGTACTCCATGACGGATTGAGAGCCCGTCTCTGTCCCAGCTCTGTCCCAGCTCTTGGGGACATGAAAGGAGCCTCATTTGGGCATTCCCTGAACAGAGTTTCTTCTGCAAAAAATCTTTCAACCCAGAATTATTTCTGACATGAAAGCAAAGCAAAAAGCCTGGAAGGGAGTGCATTATGGATATAAAACATAAACTGTAATTAGACACTTTAAAACCCTTCATTTGTCCTGCAGTTAGCACTGGTGAGATTGATTTAAAGACCGAAGTTCATGTAACACATATGTGGAGATTGTTTTATCTTTAATTCATTTCACACAGTGCAGGGGTAAACCTGCACTATTCTGACCCCATGTAGGTTATTTTGAATACCCTGCTGAGGAGCATTATTAATACCCGATAGCTGCACTTGGGGATATGAAAGGAGGCTCATTCAGACATCCCCTAAAAATCCTTTCAACCCAGAGTAATCTCTGACACAAAATTATTAAGCTCCCCAGTGCCTCAGTGAGTAAAAGCACTGTGCTTGGAGACCAAAAGGATGGGGTGCGATTCCCCGATAGTTGCATGATAGGGGACATGAAAGAAGTCTCATTCGGATTCCACTTGCAAAAACTCTTTCAACCCAGAGTGATCTCTGACATGAAAACACACATTTATTTATATTCGTGAAAAATGCACCTTTAGGGATGTGTGTTTCCCATGGTTCAGGTTACTCCACCCCTGTCATCTGCTGAGCTGTTTCCACCATTCAGCTGATGGCAGTGGCAATCTGGAGCAACAGCAGTAAAGGGTTCCAGTTGACTGACTGTACCTCTTCTTTCAACTGACCTGCAGTTATATATTTTAAAAAATATCGATTTTAACTGGCATGTGAGGCACACAAAAAGAGCCTCCTCAAAGATTGTGCTGTGTTTGAACCACAATCAGGCATATCCTGGGCAATGGCAACCTCAATGTGCTGACTAATCTTTCTCACATTAGGTCACATAAAAGGAACTACAGAATGAACTCACCAAAAAGATGGCTTCATTGTGGCAGTTTCACATCTGGCCTAGACATGGAGGAGGAGGAGGAGGAGGAGGAGGAGGAAGAAGAAGAAGAAGAAGAAGAAGAAGAAGAAGAAGAAGAAGAAGAAGAAGAAGAAGAAGAAGAAGAAGAAGAAGAAGAAAGTGACATGTCACAATTTCAAGTAACACTCCCCCCCAAAAAAGAAAAAGAAAGAAAGAAAGAAAGAAAGATCAATTATATGCATCCAGTGATGCACTGTAAACATTTTTACTATCTACTCTGTGGGCTGGCCAAATCTGTGGGTGGGGCCAAATCTGTGGGTGTGGCCAAGCATCCTGCATTATGGGCTATGGAGGTTGGTGTGGCCAACTGAGTGGGCATGGCCTAGGGGAATTTCTGCTACCGGTTCTGCAGAACCTGACAGAACCTGCTGCAGTGCAACACTGTATACATCCCTTCCTGGCTGTTCTGCTGGGATCTTTTTTAAAAAAATTCTTCTAAGTTGGAATATGCCACGTAGAACATTTTTTTAAAAAAATGAAGCTACGGATCAGATTAACTCTTCTCATCTGCAGCCATGCCCAAATTCCCAGTTAATTATGAGATTTGAAGGGCATATGACAAGGTCTCCAGGGATCTTAGCAGGGATCTTGCTTGAATGCCAGTTGTGACAGGTTCTAGTGTTCAGGGCTCATCTCCGTTCACAGCCAAAGTGCCAGCGCTGTCTGCATCTGCAGATGCTTCCATGGTCATGTGGCAGGTCTGACTAGACACTGGAACACATGGAATATGTTACTTTTACCACTGAAGTGGTACCTATTTATCTACTTGTAATTTCTTACTTTCAAACTGCTAGGTTGGCAGGAGCTGGGACGGAGATGGGAGTTCACTCTGCCATGCAGCATTTGGGTCTCAAGCTGGTCACCTGCTGACCTTTCAGTCATCAAGTTCAGCATCTTAACCACCAAGCCACCACATTCTCTCATATGCCCATATGACAGACTCTAAGTTAAAATATATGAAAGCGAATAATCCATTCACAAAATACTGGGTTAAAAACAAAGTGTAAACGTTGTAAAGAAAATACAAAAAAATTAAAAAAAAATATATCAAGAGTTTACAATCACATTTGAGTCTTTACAATTCCCCCCTCCCCCCAACATTTGGGCAGCTACTGCTATTTGATATGTTACAACCTTATTAATACAAGACAACAAACAACTAGTTTTAGGTTGGCCATTGTTATCCAGAACGTCAGGATCACAAATCATAATGAGAGTGAAATGCATTTTGATCTAACATTTGTGCCTATACAACCAATATATGCCAGCCCAAAGTAGTGGGGCTGGGGATTGGCAGATGCTCAGACACAATTAACTGAATCCTGATTAGAAAATGCTGTTTCTATTCTGATAGTTGGATTTTTAGTTCAACCTTCATATTACCTTTACTGGCTTTTTAAACGGATGCCTTTGTTGCCAGTTCCTAGAATCTGGTTCCACCCCTACTTGGGAGTGAAGGACAAAACAGATAGAGAATGAATAATACCGTACCAGAAATGATGCCCTGCAGTTTTCTTCTCTCTTTTCCTTTTCCACATTTCAGCATCAAGTGACATGCAAAGAAAATGATCCTTGTGCAGCTGCCTCCCTCTGAACTATAGCTAACAAAGGACATTGAAAGAAAGTACATTATGAGCCACTTTAGAGTTCTTTAAAAAGAAAACAAAGCAGCTTATTTTAAAAAAAGAATGTTTCAAATGGAAACTGGGGATTAGCCGCCCTGTTACCATTCAAAGGGACTGTGTTGGCTTAGTGGTTAAGATGCTGATACATGATGACTGGAAGGTCAGCAGGTCAGCAGTTCAAGACCTGAGTGCATGACGGAGTGAGCTTCCGTCTCTGTCCCAGCTCCTGCCAATCTGGCAGTTGGAAAGCAAGAAATTGCAAATAGATAAATAGGTACCACTTTGGTGGGAACTTAAACACCGTTCTGTGTCTAGTCATGCCTGCCACATTTCCACGGAAATGCCTGCAAATGCAGACAGCGCTGGCTCTTTGGCTATAAACAGAGCACTGAACTCTAGAGCCAGATACAAATGGCTTTAGAGCACGAGCGACCTACCATTCAAGCCCTGACTAGCTAGCAGGATGGGAATTCCTGTACAGGCCACCTTTGCGAACATCTTGGTCACAGGTCACTTCATGGTCAAAGACTCTCTGTGTGTCTACATCTTACGGCCAACCAGGCTGAAGTAGAGGCAACCCTTTGAGGAATGGGGACTTCTGCCTGCCAAATACCCGCCCTCTGTGGGGTATGCAGGAACAGTGTTGTTCAGCTTGCCAGATTGATGAGTGCCACCTGCTGATCAGAGGCATGGAAGGGAGAACACTGATGCCCACAGTGTGAAACGGCACAGATGATCTTCCCTCCACAAAGCTAGCAGTCCACACAATTCAACATCAGATTGTTTGGTGTTTCTTATTTTATGTCTCTGAGCTAAGATGTGTAGTTAGGAAGTTGACTTAAATTTCACACTCTTGTCTCATACTTTCCTTCAGGTATTTGAGGAAGAAACTGCAGGAGACATTTTTAGTAACGAGTGGTTCATATACCACTGGCACAAAGGAGGTCCGTACACCATACCTGATGGAACTGCTTAAACCACTTTCAAATTACTACATTCATCCAGGTAGTTACAGTTCTGATGAGCTTCCTAGAAGAAGAGAGGAAAATTTAAATGTCATATGGATTCCGTATGTCCTGAATTAGTGGCACGTCTATCTGTACCATTGAACAGTTCAGCAGGTTTCATCACCAAGGCATTGTTTGCCTTTCTATTGAACCCAGGGCTCATCTTTGCAGTGATCTCTCTTCAACTGGGATCTCATTGGAACAAGGCTGCTGTTCCCTCTACACTGTTGTATTTCTTCTCAATGGCCCTGTCTGAAGGCTTCCTTTGCAGGAAAGCAGATGAAAGCGAGGAGAACAAATAGGTCAATATTAGAAGAGATTAGCCCTGAGTGCTCCTTAGAAGGACAAATAACAAAGATGAAGTTGAAGTATTTTGGACATCAAATGAGAAGAGAGGATTCACTTGAGAAGGCCTTGATGCTTGGGAAGGTGGAGGGCAAAAGAAGAAGGGGACGGCCAAAGATGAGATGGCTAGATGGTATTGTAGATACAATGGGCACGGGGCTGTGTGGACTAAGGAGGATGGTGGAGGACAGAGGTGCCTGGAGAGCGATGGTCCATGGGGTTGCAAGGAGTCAGAATCGACTGTGCGACTGAACAACAAAAGATGAAAGCTTAGCAGTGCAACAGATGCAGCAACAAAATCTAATCTCTTGCCTAGCAGGCAGACTACAGGGGCTGAAATCTAACCTGCAGGAATGATAAAGTGTGAATGGAAGGAAAGACAAACCACAGGAGGTTGACTAAATTTGGATATGCAGAAAAAGTGCCTCTACACAACTGTGAAACTGTGGGGAGGTGAAAACCTGCTTGTCAATTGCACCTTGTTACTGAAAGTACATGTACATTTATAGATTGAAATGGACTATTCCATAGGATTATCTTTGAATTTCTGTACCAAACCCACAAAACAAAAGCATATGTAATACTTCCCGGCTTTTAGTCTGAGGCTCTTAGTTTTCATTCCCTGGTCAGCGCTGTAAAATGCTGATGCATAATGCAGAACCTTTTGCTTGTCCCATTCTATCTTGAAATTGCATCTCTCTCCCAGGAGTAAAACACTGTAAAGTGATAGTTTGTGTGATGTTCGCTTTAGTTGGTAAATGTACACACGATTTCCAGATATGCAGTATTCATTATTGGGCTTCTAGGTATTTGTGTTTTTACAGAAATTAAGTGTTCATTATTGGGCTTCTTTTCCCTCTGTACATTTGGCTGCAATGCAGCCTGGATGAAGGAGGGACTTTAGCCCTTCTGGCTGAAGAGCAATGCTCTAGCATTCCAGTTTGGAGTTCCAGGGATGGGACAAGAGACGGATAGTGCTGGGTTAGGGTGGTACCGGTGAATCCCTCAGGGCATCATTGGACAAGGTGAAACCTGGGTAGTTGGAAAGATTTTGGTGAATTGGTTGAACATTTAGGAGACACCATGAACGATCTGTGTGGATGTGAATAGAGTTGGAAATGCCCACAGAGATAGTGCCTCGACTTAGCCAGTCTGGATAGTAGTTGTCAAGGTACAGCACTGCACAGGGGCAAGGGATTCACCCATCTAGTCTGGAGAGGGAACAAGGTGTTTCCTTCTCTGATATCAGGAATCACACTACTAGGCCCTCTGTAGGTCAGGGGATGCAATTTATTTAATAAGGTAGCCTGGGTGCCTGGCTTCACCTGGGGTGTTCCCCCTCTCCTCCTCTTCCTTCTGAGCCTTGGAAGGGCCTGGCCGGGCTGAGGCCGGAGAGCCATCATTCCCCAAAGGGGGGGGGGGTTCCGATAGCCCCAGCTGTGCTGTCCTTGTGGTGGTGGGGGCTCCCGGCGATAGTGGCGGCAGATGCACTTCCCCTTCTCTCCCACCCACCCCCACACACAGATGGCTCCCACATGCCCCCTTTCCTGTCCACCCCATGTACTCACATACACACACACACCTCACCCTCCCAGCGCCAAAGGGCCCCCCGTTCTGCGGTTCGCTGATGGGTGAGCCACGAACAGAAGGATTGGAGGGAAAGAGGGGTGCAGGGTGTGTATGTGTGTGGGTGCAGGGTGGAAGGGTGCTGGGAGGGCGAGGAGTGTGTGTGTGTTTGTGCACACATGGGGTGGGAAGGAAGGGGGTGCAGGGGGAGCCGTGTGTGTGTGTGTGTGTTGGTGGGATGGGAGAGAAGGGGAAGGGCCTTACCGGGGCCGAGGGTGGCCCGTCCTCAGTTCCCTTCGCCCAGTCCTCTCTGGCTCAGCCCTCGCTACCTCACTACACGGGGTGGGTGAGGAGCACCGCTCCCTTGAGTCTACCCCAGCACTGTCTCCCGATCTGACTCTGGGCCCAAACTCTGCGGCGGCAGCCCTGGCAGGACAAGTTGGTTCGGGTGGGGTGGGTAGCTGACCGCGGCCTTGTCCCAGGCTATGGAGGACAGGCCAGAAGGCAGTGGATCGAGTATGAGGCGGCGGTTTGCATGGGGGCGGTTGTTGTTTTGCTGGCTGTGTGGCCAGCATCCCACCTCTTCCGCTCTCTGCCTGGCCTCGCCGATTGGCCACAGTGTACCGCATTGGCTGCTGGGAGGTGTAGTTTGTCTGTTTTTTACTTTTTGTGGGGCGCAGGACCCCCCATGGCGGTCTGGACCCCGACAGTTCGGAACCCAAACTTTCATGGTAGGCATGTACCAAGTTTGGGGGGGCCTGGTCCAAGGGCGTGGATTTCTATACCTGACTTACAAACATACACCTCTGTTTTATATATATACTAGCATATTTTGCCCAGCAGTGCCGGGCTTTTTAAAATTGTGTTGGATAGTCAAAGGTTGTTTTTTTCTTGAACAAATGGTGCCGGGCTGTTTTAAATGGTGTTGAAAGGTTTTGTGATTTTGTGGCTTTGAGGTACTGTGTCCGCCTGTGGCGGACTTGCGTTCCCAGTGTGTGTTTTATTTTTATTTTTTGCATGTCGGCTTTCTCATTGCCAGGCTCTTTAAAATGGTTTTGGCAGGTTTTTGTTTCATGTTTATGCAAATGAGGTTAGTTTTTTATTTTGGATTTTTAAATTTTTATTTTTATGAATTTTTCATTTTTCGTTTTGGTTTTTTGGTTTGTCAAAAGAGGAAAGGATGCTAAAATATTTTATAATTATTGTATTTAACCAAATAATGTGTTACTATGTTTTTTTTTAAATAGTTGTGCTTTGGATAATTTTTAAAATGTGTAAGAATATATTTTTTAAAATCAATGTTTCAATACTGTGTTTAGATGTTTTGTTTTGTTTTTTTCAGTGAAAAGTTTTTTCGGTTTTTTCTGGTATTTTTTGTGATTAGTGTGAATATTTTTGAATGTTTTGATAACTTGTTTGATTAATTGGGGAATTAATCCTATTATTTTTACTATTTTAGAATGTTTTTTCTCTTGTGGCCTCTGGGTTGGGGTGGTGAGCTTTGCTTCCTCTCTACAATTTTTCTCTTCTGTCCTCTGGGTGTCGCTTCCTTTTCCTGTGAGTATTTCCATTATTTTCTCAGTTGAGTTCCGGTCCTCATGGAGTGAAGACGGCTCCTGGTAAGTTCTCTGGGGTTTTTTTTGGAGGGGGTTGTTTTGGGTTTTTGTGAGGGGGGTCTGTGTGATGTTTTTGTGTTTACTTTTTGGTTGTTTTTGTGTTTCTTGTTGACTGTTTTTTGACTGTTTTTGGATGTTTTTGTGTGTACTTTTTTTTGGGGGGGTGGTCTTTGTTTTTCACGGGCCAGGCTGGATCCCTGGCCCATGTGGGAAGAAACGGGTGGTGGTGTTTTTTTTCCACGGGCCAGGCTCGATCCCTGGCCCATGGGAAGAAACTGGCGGGGTGGTGGTGGTCTTTTTTTTCACAGGCCAGGCTGGATCCCTGGCCCGTGGAAAGAAACTGGGGTGGGTGGGTGGTTTTTTTTCCATGGGTCAGGCTCCATACCTGGCCCATGGAAAGAAAAGGGTGTTTGTTTGTTTTTGCGCTGGCTGGCCCGTCCAATGGAAGGGCAGCCGCGGTGGTGGGGGTTTTCCCCCACGCCGGCTGGCCCGTCCAAAGGAAGGGCAGCAGCGGCAGGGGTGTGTCTTTTTTTCGCGCGCCGGCTGGCCCGTGGGAAGGAAGGGTTTGTTTATACTTTTATTTTTCGCGTGCCGGCTGCCTCAGCGTTCTGCACGCTAATGGCGCGCAGGACGCTGGGGCTTGTAGTTTTGCCTGCGCGTGTTTGGTTACTGCAGCGGTTTTTTTCTGTGGCTTTTTTAATTGGCCACGGTGCATTTCCTAACATTCCTTTTGCCCACGCCACTCAGCCTGATTGGCTCTGGTGCGGCGCGGCGCAAGGAACGTTGGGAATTGAAGTTCCCTTTTTTTGTTCACGTTCGGGGGGCTCCTGCCCCCCAGCCAAAAATTTCAACCTGACAGTTATCTGCGAACCCAATTTGGGCAAGTGTAGGGAGGCTCAGATTGGGCTTGTGGGGCCTGGTGCAACATCCTTTGTCATATTCCAACGGTTAACGCATAGATTTATAGGTATAGATATAGATAGATGAGGCTCAAGCCTTTTACTACAAATATGTGTCCTGCCTCTTTCTTTGACAGGTAAGGGGATAATATGCATGGAAATACCTACCTGCTAATAGCTGTTGTTTACTTATTAGATTTTCGTGCATCCTTTCTGTGACAATCCATTTACTTCCAGGTAGGACTTGGGAGTCCTCCAGCCTCCTGGCGATGGGATTGCGCCAGGTCCAGATCAGATCCTGGTCCAGATCAGACCCAGCAGTTCAGGCTTCTCCTATCAGTGTGCCCAGTCGCTCCTGACCAAAATCCAGGTAGTGAGCAAAGGGTGCACATGAAACTAGTGTAGATTCAGGTAACTTGAACCAAGTAATCACTCTAAGTCTCTTCAGGTATTTTAAAAGTACAGTACAGTGGAACCTCATACAACAATCACCCCGTATAGCAACAAAATCGCATAACAATTAGGTTTTGGGGGGAAATGGCATCCCGCATAACAATTTTCCCTATGGAAAAAATCTGTATTGTGCAATAATTTTTCAATGGGAAAAACCACTTAGCAAAAACAGTCGTTGTATGATGCATCCCATAGGGAAAATTGCTATATGATGCATGCATCATATAGCAATTGTTTCGTACAACAACAAGCCCTGTGGAATGGATTAAAATCATTGTATGAGGTACCATTGTATATTGAAATCATTGCATAGAACAGAATACAGTCCAGCAAAAGCTTTGAAAACATTTCAAAATAAAGAAATAAAGAAGGCTGGTTCTTTAAGGCATAGCCCATGGCCCCCCTTCTGGCTAAATAGGCTACATGATTGCAGTTCAAAAGCACAGCATCCAAGAGAGTGTCTCCCTCTCAGCTCCTACCATCTGCCTTATAACTCTTCCCAAATGGTCCACCTTGTGGCCCTCCTCCTTAAGGATTCCAACCAATGATCTTACAGCATGACATGTCAATCACACATTAAGTTTCAGTTCTTCTGAACTATGAGGCCCATATAGTGTACATACCAGACCTGGTGTGAAGGGACTCCTAGACACAACATTCCCCATCTTGGATTAGTCTAAAGCAAAGGGTATACAGTAAACCCCTGACTTACAAATGCCTCGAGTTACATACAATTCGACTTACATAATGATTTTGTGTTAAAACCATGTCCCAATTTACACGATTCCCTATGGGTTTGCTTCGAGTTACATAAAGATTCTTTTTCCTATGGGTTTGCTTTGAGTTACGTAAAAATTCATTTCCCTATGGCTTTGCTTTGATTTACATTTTAAAAAATCATTTTTCCTATAGGTTTGCTTAGAGTTATGTAAAAAAAAATGTTTCCTATGGGTTTGCTTTGAGTTACAAAAAAACCAATTTAAGCAAAAGTCTACGGAACGGACTTTTTTTTCGTAAGTAGGGGTTTTATTGTAATTCATTTTGTTACACTTTCTAAATGACATAAAGTGTAGTACAAAAATACCTCTCCTGAGGTTGAAACAAAGGATGACATCTGCTGTTGTCTCTTGTTACTACATACAGTAAAACCCCTACTTACGAAAAAATTCCATTCTGTAGGTCTTTGCTTAAATTGGTTTTTTATGTAACTCGAAGCAAACCCATAGGAAAAAGAATCTTTATGTAACTCGAAGCAAACCCATAGGAAATCGTGTAAATTGGGACATGGTCTTAGCCATAGCTGTCAAGTATCCCTTATTGGCCGGGAAAACCCCTTATTTTACCCTCTTTCCTTCCGTCATCCCTTATTAATTAGACTGCAATGCCCTATTGCTGCCATTGGAGGGCGGCACAGGATAAGCATAGCTGTCAAGTATCCCTTATTTGCCAGGAAATTTCCCTTATTTCCAAATCCAAAACTTGACAGGTATGGTCTTAGCACAAAATCAGTATGTAAGACAAATTTTATGTAACTCGAGGAATATGTAAGTCGGGGTTTTACTGTAATAATAATAATTTCTGATGTGAAATTATTATTACTACATCCTTGAACGAATCATGTGAGCATTATGCTATATCACAAGTCCAAATATAATGTGAGAAAATCTGTTGCTTAGCTTGAAGAAGTTACTTTCTTGGATCACAGCTCCACTTCCTGAATCCCCCAGTTGCATCGGCAACGGGCTTGTCCAACCTCCAATCAATGGCCAGGAACAGATGCCACTTGCCTGTAAGTCTAGATCTGCAAGAGAACAAGATTTAAAGACTGTGAGAAGGATGAATAGCCTGGCCTGAATGTGGAGAGCTTTGTTGAATCTCTTAATCTGTGTCAATATGCTTGAAGCTTAGCTGAAGTTGATAAGACAATTCAGCTGCAAAAATATGATAACCCAGAGGTTGGGGACTTTTTCCTGATGAGGAGCCACTGACCTATGGGAAGAGAAATCCAGGACAGTGGATGAGCCAAATCAAAAAGAGTGCAGGCTTTATATTGTTTTCTTTCTGGCTGCAATGCCTGCCATCCTGTACTCTTCTTTCTCATATAGAGCAGATATAGAGCAGAGAGATGATTCAGAGAGCAGAAATGGGCCTGCATTATCTAAAGAACTGGATAAAGTTGACAGTTGCATGAAATTAAGGCACTTTCTCCTCTCTCCTTCCTCCTTTCTCTCATTCACCTGGTTCTTATGCACTGGTACACCAAAGCTTATATTCTGAACTGTAAAAAAAAGTTTAAATCAGTTTATCAGTGAGGACATCATAGAAAGCCACACCCAAAGCACAACCCTAAATTCACAAGGGCATGTGGCAAAGACAAGCGGGGAAAAGACAGCTTATGGACACACAGCTCACTCATAGTCTAGAAGCATCAATTACGTAGCTGAGTTGCTAGTATAGTGTCCCAGTTAGACCATAAAACAGAAAAAATCACCCGGTAAAATTCCTCCCATCTATGCACTGAATGGGGCCATTGCATGCTATATATAGAAGTCCAATGTGGGGCCCAACATTTTGAGTACAGGACTCTTGAGGTGAGATCCTAGGTCAATCAGTGTTTCCAATGTATGAGAAGAGTTGTATGAACTCCTCTAGAACATTTCTTCTTTAAATGTTGAAAGGTCAATTTTTACGATTTATTGTGGGCATGTTCAGTTCACAAGACATATTGGAAAAGAGCTCTAGCCAAATTTTGGAATTTCTAATTGAAGCTCATGCCCTTCCAGTACTTCGAATCAGATGATCTACAGAATCCACAGCAAAGTTTACTTTGTAGTCTTTTGCTGGCAAACAGAGGCAGTCATGCGGTCTTTCTCCAAGAGAATGGATAGGGATGTTATGAAAGTTATTGATTAAGAATAAATTAGCACTGTTGTTGAAATTCACAGTAACTCTTCTACATGAACTTTTATTTTTGCTTCTGACATTTCAATGATTTTGCTGTTTAGTTTTATTATTGCTTGTCCTATAACTTGGCAATTTGTCATTATTCTAACACTATTTCAGCTACATGGAATAAGCCTTTTCTGAAAACTTGGCTCAGTTGATTTTTTTCCTTTAAAAAAATGAATTCATTCAATCTTTATCTCCTGGAACAAAGCATGGATTTTGATGTTATTTATAATGAACTATGTACATCCAATCACTAGTCTCAGAGCAGCCTCACTGAATTAATTGCTGAATGTTAAAGGTAAAGGTAATGGTTTTCCTTGCTTGAAAGCTGAATGTTAGTCAGCTCTAATGTATTTCCTACCAATTCAATGGATTTACTGTAACTGTGATTTAGCCATTGGATTTAAGTCCAAACTTGCATTACATTCTATGAAGAAGAAAAAACAGAAAAAGCTTCATGGAAGTATTTGCTTGTAAAAGAATTTGGGTTCTCTGTGCACTTTTTAGTAACTTAATTGTCTCTTTCAGTGGTATTTCAGAAAATGTTGTGCCACATCTACAAAGTCTAGTGGCTCCTCCACAATTTTCTTTTTTTTTTCTTTCAAGCTTCAGTTCTTCAATGGCACCAACATATTTAACTCTAAATTCTGCACAAGTATCTGAATTACTATTGCTCTAACCTGAACTTTTTGTGGAATCTGTATCCAAACTAGCAACAGTACTAGATCTTGAAAGCCTTCCAAGCCTGGAATCCATTGACTTTCTTTTAATACCGATTTCACTGCTTTGTGAATTACTACTACTATGCTGTTTCTTCTTTATTCTGAACATTTTCTATCAACATAGTATCTCAGAAAATGCTGTGCCACTTCTATAAAGTTGAACAAGTCTAGCAGCCCCTCCACACTCTTGCTTTCACCAAGCTTCAGTTTTTAAATGGCACCAACATATTTCCTCTTATTCTTCTTGTGTCATATCCAATTCCAAATATTGGTGATTATTATGGGAATCAGCCATGAAGATTGTCCAGAGACTATAATGTCATGGCCTTCCGTTTGCCTTCTGCATCGCAGCGTAACACCCATACCACTGATCCAGTTCTGTGCGTCACTTTCTGGTCTTGAGCTCTTTTGACACACAAAGTCCTCTTCTGCCCCATATCAGTATGGCTGAAGCTGCTGCCCTCCAACAAGATGGATTCAAATGGGATGTAATCCACTTGAAGACCATCACCCTTCCCTGTGGACTTCACCACCCAAGGCCATGAGTCCTCAGGGTTGTCAGGTTAACTGCTGCCTGACAATTGGCATTGAGTCACCAATTGTGGTGGCGAGATGGTCCTGGCACCCGAACCACACAGTTGTCACTCCCTCCAGGCCGGCTGGCCGAGGGAGCATCCAGTAAGGGTGGTGGCGGCAGCGGTCTTGTAGCTGCCTGAGCTGCACAGCTGCTGCTCCCTCCATTTAATTTAATTTTCACATTTGTATGAATATGAATAAGGGGATGTGATCCTTGCAGGATTTTAACGATGGACAGGATTGAAAGAGTGATGAAGAGAAGATTATTCATTCCACCTTTTTCTCTACAAAGTCTAAGATTTGGCCTTTTCATCCAGCTCCTTTTTGATCAGCTTGCAGGAGTTCAAAAGGGTTTTCCCCCTTCAAAAGGAATGTTTCTCCTTTGTAGACACCCACAGAGTTATTCTGCTGCTGAGGGCAAAAGGTTGGGGTCAAAAGCTTCCTCCTTCCACAGTTGTATCTGTATTGGGGGTTGGGGAGATTTGGGGCATAAGGGACTGCAGTGGCTCAAGTGGCTAAGATGCTGACTGGAAGGCGGGAGGTCAGCAGTTCGATTCCCGAGTACTGCAGGACAGAATGAGCTCCTGTCTTTGTCCCAGCTCCTGCCAACCAAGCAGTTTGAAAGCAAGAAATTGCAAGTAGATAAATAGGGACCACTTCGGTGGGAAGGTAAAGAGCATTCCATGCACTCCGGTGTCTAATCGTGCCTGCCACATGACCACGGAAACGTCTGCAGAAGCAGACAGCGCTGGTTCTTCGGCTTTGAAACAGAGATGAGCACTGAATCCTAGAGTCGGATACGACTAGCTTTCGAGCAAGGGAAACATTTACATTTACATAATAATAATTACGGGTCAGAAATTATTCTGGGTTGAAAGGATTTTTGCTGGAGTAACTCCACTCAGGGGATGCCCGAATGACGCTCCTTTTAAGTCCTCAAGATCTTTGCCCGCTGAAGTGGTCCCTGTGTATCTACTTTCCATTTCTTGCTTTCTAACTGCTGAGTTGGCAGGAGCTGGGAGAGATGATGGGCGCTCAAACTGTCATGCAGTAACCCAGGTCTCAAACTGCCGACTTGCCGGCCTTCAGCTTACAAGGCAAGCTTCTTAACTACTGAGCCACCACAGCCCCACTTGGGGCATTAAAGATCCTAGAAACCAGCTGTAAATTTGCCCTCAGAATTTCCACAAGGAAAACTTGCAGCTTTCATTCTGTGATAATTTTATATATGGAGAAAAATAAAAATATTAAAAAATATTCCTACTTAAATACTGTATTTTGCATACAAGGAAGACTCCATAAAGTCTTACTCTCACCTCTGTGAATTTTGTAGACCTTATCTTCAGCCTTTAAGCCAGGGTTTCTCAAACTTTTCAAGCAGCGAGCTGGGAAAATATAAGTTCTTGCTTGCATGTAAAGCCTAAATGTAAGCAAAAACCTTACTCTTTAAGTACAGTACAGTATGTGATGTCCCTAACTTTTTTGAGAAAGCAATGAGGGGAGATGCTTGTATTCCTTACAATCCAAAAAGTTATCTTCTGCCCCCTGCTGGTTCCAGAGACAAAATGTATCTAAAGTGTGAACAAAGCTTTGGTAGGGTCTTGTTTGAATGGTACAGACATTAACACAGATGTCCATTTTTTTGGGTTGCTGTGAAAAGCCTTCAGAATAGCAACCAGAGCTGCAATGAAGTTACAACACCTTTGAAATGTTGTGTTGGAGGAGAGTTTTGAGAATACCCTGGACAATGAGGAGAAAAAAATTGTTGATCTTAGAAGAAATCAACTCTGACTGCTCCTTGGAAGGTCAAATAGTGAAGATGATGCTAAAGTACTTTGGACATCAAATGAGAAGAGAGGATTCACTTGAGAAAGACTTGATGCTGGGAAAGGTCGAGGGCAAAAAAAGAAGGGGGCAGCAGAAAATGAGATGGTTAGATGGTATTATGGATTCAATGGGCACAGAGTTGGGTGGGTTGAGGAGGATGGTGGAGGATAGGGGTGCCTGGTGTGCGATAGTCCATGGGTTCGCAGGGGCTCAGAAGTGACTATGCGACTGAACAACAACTGTCTATATATATTAAAAATAGTAAATAAAAGTGATACTAAAAAGACATTTAAAAGCAGCAAAAGCACAGACAATCCTTTTGTAAGAACCTCCTCTTACGCTACTGGTTACTAAGGAAAAGCCTGTCTAAAGGGAAAGGGCTTTCTTTGCCTGCTTGTGGAAGGAGACCAAAGATGGGGGTCACCCAAGCAGATTCATAAAGGGAGATGAAGTCATAAAGGGAGATGAAGTCTTTTAGATAGCTTGGACCCAATGTGTTTACGGCTTTATAAGTTAAAACTAGCACTTTGAATTGTGCCTGAAAATGGATCCACAGCCAGGGGAGCTGCTGTAATGGTGGGTTAGGTGACCCCCTGTAACAAAATGGCTGAAGTGTTTTGGACCTACTACTGGTGTTTCCAAACATTTTCCAATGGCAGTCCCACGTAGAGTATGTGACAGTAATCCAACTGTAGTGTAAATAAGGCATGTGTGACTGTGGCCAGATCAGATCGTATCCAGTAATGGGGAGCAGCTGGCACACAAGGGCGGGGTGGAAGGTTGTTCACTGTATGAATCAGGTTCAAAGTCTAGTAATAATAAAAACTGCTCTTTCAAAGCATTGAACAAGTATCCTGGTTGACTGCATGGAAGATTTGGTTTCTGAAAGAAAAGGAAAATCAGCAAGACCAGGTCAGTGAAACCAACTCTCCATAGCCTGTGTAATAATAATTATTAAATTCCTAATTGGTCATGGTAAGGCATTGAATCCTCCCATTGTTGGTGGCATGGAGGAAGAGAAGGAGGGCTAACTGTCCCTGCCCACCTGTTCCAATGTACTGGGTAGAAAATTGTGTCTTCTTTCTCCATAAGAAGTCCAGTGCTGTTCTATATAGGGGAAATGTAGAGGGGAAGGAGGGGAAGGACCATGCCTTTCATTGGAACTAATAACAGATCTTGGTGCATAAGAAAACTCAAAGTAGGTTTACTCAGGAAGTAAAAAGGTGCAAGTATATACAGTGCAACAACTGTAACACAAAACAGATATATTCTCTTAGGCTGCTGAGTTGACCTCACTGAGACAGTTCAGTTGTGCTATATACAAGTCCATACAGTTCAGTTGCAGTCCAGTCCAGCCGGGTAAATGCAAGCTGTAATTACAGTCAAAGCCAAAGAGTTCTACAGCTTCTGTCCTCCTGGTGGAGGCTTACCCCAAGTAGTCCTTCTTTATTCAGCAAGCACAGATGGCATATTAGGCAAAAGCCATTATCAGGATCAGTGCAAAGATTCAGTCCTCGTAGCAGGTTCTGGAAGATGCAGGAATCTTTGTCCAGACTGTCAGCAGAGGAAGGGGAGCATTAAAGCTCAGGCAAGTTGAGCATTGTAGCTGGAAGTCTGCAATCCTGCTCTGACCTAAATACACTGGCCCATGGAGCACATCAGGAAAAAGTCCCAGCACCTGTGTGCCCCTGCAGTAGGGTCTTAAAGGCATCACAGACACAATATGCCTTGCAACCAGTTAGGGTGTGAGGCAAAGATTTACAGGTACATCCCCTAACAGTAAGTTCACATTTGAATACAGGTGTTAGTCTTTAAGGTGTCACAACTTTTTTTTGCCTTTTGTTGTTTTGTTTACTTTCTGATATGATTGCATAGACTAACACGGTTACCACGTCAAAAACTTATTTGGTATCCTTTAGCCAGTCAGTACTGCACAGTGGAAGCTCCCATAGAGGGTTTTGTTTGGAATAAGACAGGCAAAATAAAACCTTTTAAAGCAGCCATGTATTTGCTGGTGAAATGAGGAAATAATCATATTTTGCTATACACAGGTGTCTAGTAATAATCTCATGAGAGGCCTATTTTTTACTATAGGTTTTTATTGATATATGAAGTGGACTTGGTCCACGAAAGCTCACATTTAAATACAGGAGTTAGTCTTTAAGGTGCCACAACATTTTTTGTCATTTTTTCTGTTCTGTTTTGTTTAATCTCAGAAAAGGTCCTTTAGAATACCATGGGTTTTGTTGTTCAGTCGCACAGTCGATTCCAACTCTTTGCGACCCCATGGACCATCGCTCTCCAGGCATCCTTGTCCTCCACCATCCTCCTTAGTCCACACAGCCCCGTGCCCATTGTGTCTACAATACCATCTAGCCATCTCATCTTTGGCCATCCCCTTCTTCTTTTGCCCTCCACCTTCCCCAGCATCAAGGCCTTCTCAAGTGAATCCTCTCTTCTCATTTGATGTCCAAAATACTTCAGCTTCATCTTTGTTATTTGTCCTTTTAAGGAGCACTCAGGGCTAATCTCTTCTAATATTGACCTATTTGTTCTCCTCGCTGTCCAGGGGACTCTCAAAAATCTCCTCCAGCACCACATCTCAAAGGCATCTATTTTTCTTCGCTCAGCCTTTCTAATGGTCCAGCTCTCACAGCCATACATTACCACCGGAAATACCATTGTTTTGACTATGTGGACCATACCTGTCAACCGCGGCTCCGGAAAATATGGGACCTGCGCAAACGGTTCTGCGCAAGTCGCATTCTACGCATGTGTATAATAGGGCTACACAAGCGTAAAACCCTTCTACACATGCGTAGAAGGCTACGCCGCTTGCGTAGAACGTGACTTGTACAGAAGGGCTGCGCAGTACCTCCTCGCCCCCGCTGCCAAATTCCGGGGTTTCGGCAGCGTGGGGTGGGAAATGGCACAAATCGGTGCCGAAAATTGGGAAATCCCGGCCAATCCGGAAAGATTGACAGGTATGATGCGGACCTTTGTTTGCAGTGAGATGTTTCTACTTTTCACTATGTTCCCCAGGTTTTTCATAGCTTGCCTCCCAAGAATCAGTCGCCTTTTTATTTCATAGCTGCAATCTCTATCTGCAGAGATCTTGGATCCTAAGAAAGTAAAATCTGTTACTGCTTCTACTTCTTCCCCATCTATTTTCCAGGGACTGATAGGGCCTGTTGCCATTCTCTTGGTTTTCTTGATATTGAGTCTCAGGCCAGCTTTTAACTCTCTTCTTTCAACCTAATCAGGAGCTTCTTTAGGTCTTCCTCACTTTCTGCCATTAGGGTGGTATCATCTGCATATCTCAAATTGTTGATGTTTCTCCCAGCAATTTTGATCCCATATTGTGATTCCTCCATCCCTGCATTGCGCATTATGTGCTCTGTGTATAAGTTGAATAAGCAGGGTGACAGAATGCAGCCTTGTCTTACTCCTTTTCCTATTCCAAACCACTCCGTCATTCCATACTCTGTCCTAACTGTTGCTTCTTGACTCATGTACAGATTTCTCATGAGACATATGAGGTGTTCTGGTATTCCCATCTCTTTAATTACTTGCCACATTTTGTTGTGGTTCACACAATCAAAGGCCTTGGTGTAGTCAAAGAAGCAGAAGTAAGCTTGTTTCTGGTATTCCTTTGTTTTTTCCATGATCCAACGTATGTTGGCAATGTGGTCTCTGGTCCCCCTGCCTCTTCTGAATCCAGCCTGCACCTCTGGTAGTCCTGTTTCTACATGCTGCTGCAGTCTATCCTGTATTATCTTGAGCAGCAGTTTGCTAGCTTGTGGGATGAGCGCAATTGTTCGATAATTTGAACATTCTTTGGCATTGCCCTTTTTTGGGATTGGGACGTATACTGATCTTTTCCAATCCTGTGGCCACTGCTTCATTTTCCAAATCTGCTGGCATATAGTATGTAGTAGCTTGATTCCATCATCTTTTAGGGTTGAAGGATTCAACTGGGATACCATCATCTCCACTGGCTTTGTTATTTGCTGTGCTTTTTAGGGCCTTTCTGACTTCATTCTCTAGGATGTCTGGTTCAAGTTCAATTTCCCCCTCATTGTTATTATCTGGGGTGTTTAGGTCTTTTTTGTAAAGTTCCTCTGTGTACTCTTTCCATCTTTTCTTTATCTCTTCTGCATCCGCTAACTCCTTGCCAAGTACTATGCAGTATTTACACACAGTCAAATATAACACTCACGACATGGTGCTACTTTTAAAGAGGGCTCAGAAATTCCATCTGGCACAAAATGCCACCACCCACCACTTGTGGGAGTCAAGTAGTTGGAGTGTATTGTACTGTACCTATACTATCCAACGGTTGCCTGTGTGTTCTTTGGGCCCAATTTAAAACACTGGTTATGGCCTGTTAAAGCACTAAATCAGGAGTTCCCAACCTAGGGCCTGTGGGCCAGATCAGGCCCCTAGTCCTATTTCATTTGCTCCCCTTCCAAGGGCATTCAAGAAACAAAATGGCCACCCCTTTGAAGCTGTTGGGACAAAATGGCCACCCCAGAGTACAGGCAGGGCAAAATGGCCATCCGGCCCTCGAAGCTGACTGAGAGAGCATGACCTGGCTTGAAAAGGTTGGGAACCCCTGCCCTAAATAAATTCAGACCAGTTTATTAGAAGGACCACAAATATCCAACTCCTAACAACAGCCTGCCTGTAGGCCTCCTATTAAGATAAATTAGATTTGTAATCACAGAAGCACAGCCTTTTAAGCATTGTCCCCATATTTTTGGAATTGCATCCCAAGGGAGGCATGTTGGATCCTCTTAATTTCCTGCAATACCATTTGTCACACTCTGCTTTAAGTGAAGATCCTGAACTAATTTTTTTAGTAAGTGATCTGGACTCTGTGGCTTGGTTTTAAATTACTTTTTCTGATCTTAAACAAAGATGCAAGCTTTATTTTTATTTGTACATAATTCTTAGAGTTTAATCCTGAAAGGTAATACAGACAATTCAAAGATAATCAGAGAGTCCCACAAAACATGATAACACCTGAATATAGTTAGATTCCCGATAGAGTGCCATAAAACCATCTTTGGTCCTATATCAGATTTAGAACAAGCAAGAACAATTTTCATTTTCTGTTCATGGCTTGTTTTGTTTATCTTGTGCATTCTTGTTATGTTCTCTATTACAGAGGTTGCATTGAACAATATGAACAATCTAGCATTCGTGGTTGTTCCTCAGCCTTCAGTAATAGCCAACCAGCCAAATCAGATTCTATTTCCTGGATCCCTCAACCAACCTCCAAGAATTATACAGCATGGTGATCATACACTGTTTACATACTGCGTGAGAAACCAATTCCTTGGAGGGACTGGGCCAGCTGGGAACAGATACACTGAGGAACGCAGAGTCAGCATCCTGAAAGGAGAACCCAAGGTGATTGGAGTAAGTAAGAGATCTGATCTCTGGCAACGGTTTCAGAACAATTGAGTACATATTGACAGCAGAAGGTCTGGAAGTAAGAAACAGGTCCACCTAACTCCCAGGCAAATCAGGTTATAAAAATAAAATGTAAAATATTAATGGGTTTGTGATCACAAATTAAAGTTTGTGTTTGTGTGTTTTGTTACTTTTGGTGCCACTAAATTAAACTGTGTGGGTTGTATGTGTGACTGATTTATCTACAAAGCAGGGGCTGCGGTGGCTCAGTGGTTAAGAAGCTCATCTTGTTAGCTGGAAGGCCGGCAAGTCAGCAGTTCTAGCCCCAGGTACTGCATGATGGCTTGAGCACCTGTCATCTGTCCCAGCTCCTGCCAACGTAGCAGTTCAAAAGCAAGAAATGGCAAGTAGATAAATAAGGACCACTTTGGTAGGAAAAATCTTGGGGACATGAAAGGAGTCTCCTTTGGGCATCCCCTGAGCAGAGTTTCTCTAGCAAACATATTTTCAAACCAGAATAATTTCTGACATAAAATTATTATTATTATTATTATTATTATTATTATTATTATTATTATTATTATTATTATTATTATTATTATTATTATTATTATTATTATTATTATTATTATTATTATTATTATTATTATTATTATTATTATTATTATTATTATTATTATTATTAACAAAGCACACTGTTTGACTATCACATCCTAAAGAAGTTGCACAGGAAAGTGAGTTCTGTAAAATCTATACCTATCAATCTAAGGGTTAACTGTTGGAACTTGCTATACATTTCTGCACCCATCCATCCTATCCCTTACCGAGCCTCCTGCACTAGCCTGAACCTGGTACAGAGGTTACTGAAGGGTTGAGAAACGCGCCAGTGGGGCAAGAGCCCCATGAACGTGAACAAAGGGAAACAACTTCAATTCCCAATGTTCTCTGCGCTGCACCTCAGCCAATCAGGCTGAGAGGCGCGAGCAAAAAGAACATTGGGAAATGTGACGCGGGCAATTAAAATCGAGCCACAGAAAAAAACCGCCGCATGAATGCAAACCACAAACACAAAACTACAAGTCCCAGCATCCTGCGCGTCGTGAGTGTGCAGAACACTGAGAAAGCCAGCGCACAAAAAATAAAATTACAAAACGCAATGGGAGCGCAAGTCTCCCACAGTCAGACACAGCGCCTCACAGCCTCGCAAAACAAAAAGCCACAAAACTCCACCATGAGACACCCGCCGGCCTTCTTTCCTGGAGCAATGGGGAGAAGAGGGACTCCCTCTCCTCTACGCTACCCGACCGAAGACACGGCGAGACCACCACCGGCCTCAAGGAAAGTTGAGCCAGGGTGGAAAAAACAAAACAGGCAGCAGTTTGTCAGGGGAAGCACCCTCCCTGGCGGATGACTGGCTGATGCCTTTGTACTTCCGAATACAAAAGTAGCAGCCAGCAATCCGGAAGGAAGAGCACCACCCTTTACGGATCGCTGCCTGCTGATCTCTGGTTAGGTAAGCCGGGAGAGAAAGGAGACAGAGAGGAGAGAACCATCATCAGGCAGATAGCTCTTCTCTGCCTCCTCCTTCTCCCCCAACCTACCTAATGAACCTTCCCGGGAAAAGAAAGGGCTGACTGCCTCCTACTCCTTTCCCCCATTGCTGCATCAAAACCAAAATTCGAAGCAGCAATGGGAAGAAGAGGAAACGACAGGCAGCCTGTTCTTCATGCTAAAGTAAACACCAAAATCAAACACCAAAATTATTAAAAAAATAATAAAACAAAAACAAATCAATAATTAAAAAACCATTAATAAACAAAAAGTAGACCACAAAACGCACAAACAAAAACATCCACAAAACCACATACAAAACACCTAATTACAACACAAAAATACCACAAATTACACAAATAAACAACAACTAATTACACAAATAAACAACAACTAATTACACAAATAAACAACAACAAAATAAGAGAAATTAAACAAAACCAGAAATAACCAAACCAATTAAACAAACCTAAAACTCAACCAAAACAAAATAGAACAAACAGAAACACCTCCCAACCCACCACCACAAAAACAAAAGAAAAAACCCAGAAGAAAGAAAACCAGAGAACTCACCAGCATGTCCTTCCTCCACGACGACTGGAACAGAAATGAAGAAACAAGACTACTTACCGGAAGAAGCCCAACCCAGATGCCAGGAGAGAAAAAAACACGTGAAACGAAACCAAAACCACTAGCAGCCCCACCTGCAGGGCAGAATAGTAAAAACGACGCAAAAACACACAACAGTCCCACCTAGAGGCCACAAGAGTAAAAACAAGTCAAAAACATAACAATAAATCCAAAGTTTACACAAATCACAAACATATGTTAAATAAATAAATAAAAAGATGTATAGCATTCTGTGTTGAGTTTTAACTCAAATAAAAACCCAAAACATCTAAACACAGTTTAAAAACATTGAATGTAAAAAACATGTACTTTCACATTTTTAAAAATATTACCTACATGTTATGTATGCATATCAATGTACTGTAAAGCTATCAAGATATAAATGTTCCATCACAATTACAATGTATCTCAGCTGAAAGGAACGCGAGCAAGCAACCCCTTGGGGCAGCTGCGAGCGTTCAGCCTCACATGGTTCACATTGCTCAATCACGGACAGCCGCGGGAAATGCCTCCGCATTCAGCAGAATGAAGATACTCGCATTCAGCAGAATGAAGATACTCGCATTCAGCAGGAAGAAGATACAACTGCGAGAGTAAGGCGTGCCTGGGCGAGGCCACGCCGACAGTAGCCAATGAGCTACCGTGCTGCAAGATTCAAATGTATAGTCCTCAGTATATAATGAGATGTACAACCACCATTACCCCCATGCTTCACCGGAACACCATGCAATAAACCTGTGTTAAACCAACCCTTCGGTTGTCCTGTTGTCTTTGGTCCCATACACTAAATTGGCGACGAAGGTGGGATATGGCTGCCCACGGGACCAAGACATGCGCCGGCTACGAGATCAGGAAGCCGGGAGACTTGGAGCTGTTTGAGATAGACTTCAACGCAGCGCTGGTGGAGCTCGAAGTCTCAGATGAGGCCAAGAAGAGGGCCATTTTCGTCCGCATGCTCGGACACGAGACCAAGAGGACCTTGGTGGACCTGATCGCGCCGAGGAAGGTGGGCGACCTCAAAGCCACAGAGCTCCTGGCGGTGCTGCGCGCCCATCTCCGGCCAGCAATAGCGATGTTCCCCGCTCGGAGCGCGTTCTGGAGGCGAGTCCAGGCGCCCGGGGAATCGGTCGCCGAGTTCGCCGCGGTCCTGCGGCTGGCCGCCGGCCCATGCAAGTGGGAGACTCCAGACGTCACCCTCCGGGACTGCCTGCTCTGCGGTCTGAGGGACACAGAGACTCAGCGCGCGCTGATGAAAAGGGAGCCGCCTCCCACGTGGCAACAAGTCCTCGACACGGCACAGGCCGCGGAGGCCACGACTGCCGGGGTGCAAGAGCTTCAGGACTGGCGCCCGAAGCCCGCCAAGGCAGAGAGCTCGGTGCGCGCGGCCCGGCGAGCTTCGAACTCGTCTGCGGAGAGCGGCGATGACGAGGACGTCCGGAGGGTCCAGAGAGAGGGCCGGCGCTGCGACGGCTGCGGCGCCGCCCACGCCCGCGCCAAATGCCCATTCCGCAAGGCCGAGTGCCACAACTGCAGCCGGCGCGGGCACATCGCCAAGGTCTGCCGGAAACGGCGCGAGGCCACAAGGAGTTCTCCAGACCGCTCGGCGAGGCAGGACCGCACCACGAGGCCAAAGGACGGCACCCGGACCACGAGGACGCGGGACGGCGTAGGGCGCATCTCCGACGACAGCGAGGACGACGCTCTGGTTTGCAGCGTTTCCACGGAGCACCCCCGTTACTTCGTTGAGGTAGTAATACAAGGGGCCCCTGTTAGAATGGAGGTGGACTCGGGTTCGTCATACTCTATTATTTCCCAGGGAGAGTTCATGAAAATCGCCCCCCGCGTGCGGCCCAAGCTCAAAGCGTTGAGGGCCACACTGAAGGACGTGCAAGGGAACCGCATCCCAGTGTTGGGGGTTGGGAAGTTCCAGGTCCAGTTTAAAAAGCACACCGCAACGCTTCCCCTAGTCGTCCTCAAGGGAGGAAAATGCAGCCTCCTCGGGACTCAATGGTTCCAGCCCCTGGGGTTGTTCATTGGGGGGGTGCACGCCATGGGAGCACACGCCACCGGGACTGATCCAATACAGAGCGTGTGCGACGCGCACCCCGAGGTTTTCAAAAAGGGGCTCGGAAAATTCAAGGGCCCCCCAGTGACTTTCGACTTGGACCCTGGAGTACGTCCAATCAGACTTAAACCGCGCAGAGTGCCTTTCGCACTAAAGGACAAAATAGAGGCGGAGTTGGACAAATTGGTGGGCCAGGGGATTCTTGTTCCTGTTGATTCTGCGGAGTGGGAAACTCCAATTGTAACAGCGCTCAAGGCCAACGGGGAGGTCCGCATATGCGCTGATTACAAGTGCACCATCAATAAGGCGATCCGCCCTAATGCTTATCCGGTGCCGGTAGTCAGCCACTTGTTGGCCAGGTTACACGGGGGGAGGTGTTTCGCTAAACTCGACCTGGCCCAAGCCTACCAGCAACTCCCGGTGACCCCCGCCGCAGCTGCTGCACAGACCATAGTCACCCACAAAGGGGCGTTCCAGGTATCGCGCCTCCAATTCGGCGTGAATTCGGCGCCCGGGATTTTCCAGTCACTCGTGGAACGCCTCCTGAAGGGGTTAGAGGGGGTGTTACCCTACTTTGATGACGTATTGATTACAGGGGGGAGCCGGGCCGAATTAGCAAGCAGGTTGGGAAGGGTCCTGACAATATTCGAGAAAGCGGGGTTGCGGTTGCGGAAGGACAAATGCGTTTTCTTCGCAACTGAGGTTGAGTTCCTAGGGTTCCGTGTTACTCCCGAGGGAATCAGGCCATCCCAATCCAAGGTGGCCGCCATCAAGAAGGCCCCTCGCCCCACCTCCAAGCCCGAGTTGCAGTCGTTCCTTGGACTGCTCAACTTTTACCACTCCTTCCTTCCGCGGAAGGCAGCAGTAGCGGAACCGCTACACAAATTGTTAAAAAAGGACGAGGCATGGAAGTGGGGCGACGACCAGGAGAGGGCTTTCAATGACCTGAAGCGACTCTTGGCATCAGATGCGGTACTGACCCATTTCAATCCCAAACGCCCAGTGGTCCTGATATGCGATGCATCCCCGGTGGGGGTGGGGGCGGTGTTATGCCACGTGCTGGAGAACGGGAGGGAGGCCCCGATAGCGTTCTACTCTAGGTCCTTGTCCCAAGCGGAGAGGAACTATGCCCAGACAGACAGGGAAGCACTAGCGATAATTGCGGGGACTAAGAAATTTCATGATTTTGTGTACGGCCGCCCCTTCACCATAGTGACTGACCATAAGCCCTTGCTAGGCATTTTCACCGCAGATAAGCCCACACCCCAAATCCTGTCCCCGAGAATGCTCAGGTGGGCCATTTTTCTCAACGCGTATCAGCACGCGTTGGTATACCGGCCCGGGAAGGAGATCAGCCATGCGGATGCCCTGTCGAGGTCCCCCATTCCCCGGGATTGCTGCCACGTGGGCGAGGTAGAGAGGGACCACCAGGTCTTAATGATAGAGGTCCTAGACTCCCCTCCAGTAGTACCGGCCGACATCGCTAAAGCGACCGGCAAGGACAAAACGCTGGCCACAGTTTGCTCCTGGGTACAGAAAGGGTGGCCCGTGTCTTCCCCAGCAGCGGAATTCGACACATTTTTCAAAAAGAAGCTAGAGTTGTCCCTGGAGAGGGGTTGCCTTTTGTGGGGACAGCGGGTAGTGATCCCCACGTCTCTCCGGCCGAGGGTGCTTAAACTGCTGCACGTCAGCCACCCGGGGATCGTCCGCTCTAAGGCACTGGCCCGCAGTTACTTTTGGTGGCCCCAGCTAGACGCCGACATCGAACACATGGTCGGCACTTGCGAAGCGTGCCAAAGCTCCAGGCCAGAGGAGGCCCGCTCGCCACATAGGGAGTGGGACGCAGCAAGGGGGCCCTGGTCCCGGGTACACGTAGACTTTGCTGGCCCGTTCAGGGGAACGCTTTTCCTCCTTGTGGTGGACGCGTTCTCCAAGTGGTTGGAGGTCATCCCAGTCTCGAGCACCTCCTCGGCCACAACAATTAAGCAGTTACGGAGGCTCTTTTCCACGTTCGGTTTACCCGACACCCTCGTCAGCGATAACGCTAGCTGTTTCACGTCCGCCGAGTTCGGGGCATTCATGGAGCGAAACGCCATTCGGCACATCACCTCCGCCCCCTTTCACCCGGCCACCAACGGCCAAGTAGAGCGCCTCGTGCGCACCACGAAAGACGCGCTGCTGCGCATGGGCCCCGGAGACCTCGACCTGAAATTGTGCCAATTCCTGCTAAGGTACAGGGTCACCCCATTGGCGTCAGGGTACTCCCCCGCGGAGCTGTTGATGCGCAGGAAGCTGGCCACGGGAATCTCCAAGCTAGACCCCACGAGAGTAGTGGACAAAGGGCAGAACATAGGGGTGGAACCCACAAAGAGTTTCAGCGTAGGCGCCCCGGGGCATTGCAGGAACTACGCCAACGCGGGGCCAGCCTGGGTGCCGGGCACCGTAATAGAACAAACCGGCCCCGTCTCATACCGCGTGGAGACCAGTACGGGTTTCCTGTGGAGGCGACACGTGGACCAACTCAGGCGCAGGGTCCCCGGAGAGCAGGACGGAGACGAAAATAGCATCGAATCAGCGTTAGGGTACTCCCCCACCCGTTTAGCCCAAGGGGGAGGAAAAGGGGAACATGGGCCCCCACCAAGGGGGGAGGAAAGGGAATCGATCCACAGAGATCTTTTGCGGGAGTCCGCGGCAGAAAGGAAGAGCCCCGACCACACACATACCCCTCGGAATTTTCCCCGAAACACAGATGCCCATAGAAGTTTAGACGTTGATTTACAGTACCAGGGGGAGTTAGCGGAGTGGTCCCCCACCCGTCCTAGCGAAAAGAGGGGTTTCAGTTCAGCCCCTGGTACTTCCAGTCCCAGTAGCCCCTGTGAGTTAGAATGCAATATAGCGCCAATTTCCCGGAGACCGACACCCCCAAGACGGGAGGCAACAGCGAGTCCGCCCACCACAGCCTCAAGGTCCCCCGAGCAAGGATCAGAAGGTAGCAGGACCACAAGGGCGACCTCATCGGTTCCGCGGTTCACAATAGGCGGGTCCCCGGGGTCCGAGAGCAACAGGCAGGGGTTCACCTCCCAACTATTCATTCCATTCCCATCCCCGGGCGCAAGGCAGGCACGGACGCCCCACAGAGCCACTAACGAATCCCCGTTTCCCGTAGCAGGACAAGCTCCCACGGAGTCAGGGATCACAGGCTCTCCGGTACTAGGTCAGGCGCAAGCACGCCCCAAGCGCACGTGCGGCAAGCCACAATGGTTGCGGGACTTCGTCCCATCCTAGGGGGGAGGGGTGTTATGTATGCATATCAATGTACTGTAAAGCTATCAAGATATAAATGTTCCATCACAATTACAATGTATCTCAGCTGAAAGGAACGCGAGCAAGCAACCCCTTGGGGCAGCTGCGAGCGTTCAGCCTCACATGGTTCACATTGCTCAATCACGGACAGCCGCGGGAAATGCCTCCGCATTCAGCAGAATGAAGATACTCGCATTCAGCAGAATGAAGATACTCGCATTCAGCAGGAAGAAGATACAACTGCGAGAGTAAGGCGTGCCTGGGCGAGGCCATGCCGACAGTAGCCAATGAGCTACCGTGCTGCAAGATTCAAATGTATAGTCCTCAGTATATAATGAGATGTACCACCACCATTACCCCCATGCTTCACCGGAACACCATGCAATAAACCTGTGTTAAACCAACCCTTCGGTTGTCCTGTTGTCTTTGGTCCCATACACTAAACTACAGTACAACTATTAACAAACAACAACAACTAAAACATTATTTGGTTAAATAAAACAATTTGAAACAATTATATCATCCTTTGTTCTTTTTTTAATCCACAAAAAAACCCAAAAAAAGCTGATCACAGTTTATAACAGCCCGGCAATGCCGGGCAACCTACGCTAGTCTATATAACTAAAATCAAGGTCCGGTGCTGTATGTTCCTTATACAAATCCACACCCCTGCACCGATTGCACTGAAACTTGGCACATACGTACCTTGGGCCGAAGAAACGGTCACTGTGGTGGTATCAAGCCTCATGGAGAGGGGTACGCTCCCTAAATCAATCCACAAAGGCGATACCCCCACCGACAGGAGAAAAAGCAAGGGAAAAAAGCCAACCAGGGGAGATTGTGATGTCATCGTTACAGCTCAACCAATTCCCAGTTGACCAGATCTGGGGCTCCGTGACATCACAGGGCTCCCTCATACAAAGCGACACCCCTGCACCAATTGCACTGGAAACTGTGTGCACGCCTACCTTCAACGTCTGGGGTGGCTGGCATGGGTAACCGGCAGCCCGCCTTGGGGTCCTTGCCCCCGAAAAGGGGCTGCAACCCCCTCCAGCCAGCAGAAACAACCATGGGAGGTGACTGCACATGCGCAAGAATCCACGCATGCGCATAACCCTGCCTGGCATTCCAGGCTGTGGTGCATGTGCAAAATTCCATGCATGCGCCAAAGTCTGCCCAGCATTCCAGGTGGTGCACGGCTTAGCCACCAGTACGGTTTGGTGTATGCAAACCAAGACACAGGACACAGCCTCGGGCTGGGTTAACTCAGGTTTATTGCATCGTGGACAGAGGGAACATGAGGTAATGGCGGATCGATAGCTCTTTATATACAGTAGTAATACATTTGAACGTGGTGCCATGGTAGCCCATTGGCTACTGTCTGCGTGACGTCATTGCGGGTCACGCCCTTCTTGTCCAGGTGTAGGTGGTGGCGGGAAAACTTCCCGCGCTGTTGCCTTTGATGAGTTCGGACCAAGAGAGCTTGGACGCTCGCTGCTGCCAGCTGGTGGTCATTAGCTCGCGTCCTATTACAGGGTTTATATGATACAGCTGAAGGTTACATTGTTGCTATAGGCAAGGTTACATTGGCTCAGATACATTGTAATCCATGTGGAAAGGTAAAACCATCAGAACACAACACCCCTCCCCCCTAGGACGAGACAAAGTCTCGAGCCCACACTTACACACACTCCCCCCCCCCCTTAGGAGACAAAGTCTCTCAGCCAAGATGGCTTATTTCGAACACGCTGGGGTCTCGATGCGGGCTGCCTCTCCCCGGGTTTGCTACCTTCTCTTTGTCCCCTGGTTTCCTGTCCTGTAATTGGAGAGGGAGACTCGTTAGTGACTTGCCGCGGCTCCGCGGCGTTGTTGGGAGGTGTGCTCTTTCTTAGGGAGGAACCGGGGGCACTGGGGGCTAACGAAAAACCCCTCTTCTCGCTTGGATGGGTGGGGGAACACTCCTGAAAACCCCCCCGGCTCGCAAAATCAAAATCAAAATTACCATCGGGGGCAGCGGTCGCGAACTCCTCTCCCCCTTCCCCGGCCCCTGATAGGACTGGCGTATCAAAAGGATATGAGTCGGGGCCGCTGCTTCTGCTTCCTTCCCCCCTTGCTTGGGACTGTTGTCCACTGCTGTCTCCCCCTTGGGTTAAGCGGGTGGGGGAGAACCCTAACGCTGAATCCTGTTGCTGAGCTCCACTGACTGGCCCACTCACTCGGTGCCTCAGTTGGTCTGCGTGCCTCCTCCAGAGGAGGCCGGTGTTAGTCTCGACCCGGTACGACACTGGCCCCGTCTGTTCTACAACCGTCCCTGGTACCCAGGCCGGCCCTGCGCTGGAATAGTTCCTGCAGTGAACAGGGTCCCCGGCGGCGAAACCTTTCGAGACTGCCAACCCTATGTTTTTCCCTTTATCCTCGACTCTCGTCGGGTCTAGCCTGGACAGGATCGTGGTCAGTTTTCGCCGCATCAAGAGCTCCGCCGGCGAGTAGCCTGACGCTAAGGGGGTTACCCTATACGCTAAGAGGAACTGGCATACTTGGTGATTCAGGTCCCCCGGGCCCATGCGCCGCAGCGCCTCCTTCGTTGTCCGCACCAGCCGTTCCACTTGGCCATTCGTGGCCGGGTGAAACGGTGCGGATGTGACATGCCGAATGGCGTTTGCCTCCATGAATGCCCCGAACTCGGCGGAGGTGAAACAACTAGCGTTATCGCTGACTAAAGTGTCGGGTAAACCGAATGTGGAAAAGACTCTCCTTAGCTGGCTAATTGTCGTGGCGGAGGACGTGCTCTTTACTGGGATAACCTCCAGCCACTTGGAGAACGCATCTACCACCAGGAGAAACATGGTTCCTCGGAATGGGCCAGCGAAATCCACGTGCACTCTGGACCACGGCCCCCTTGCTGTGTCCCACTCCCTATGCGGGAGACGGGCCGCCTCAGGTCGGGATCCCTGGCAAGCCTCGCAAGTGCCGACCATGTGCTCAATGTCCGCGTCCAGCTGTGGCCACCAGAAGTAACTCCGGGCCAGCGCCTTTGAACGAACTATGCCCGGGTGGCTGACGTGCAGCAGTTCGAGCACCCTCGTCCGCAGGGGCGCAGGGACCACCACCCGTTGGCCCCACAGAAGGCACCCCCTCTCTAGGGACAACTCTAGCTTTTTCCTAAAGAATGGGTCGAACTCTGTACTCGGGGACGAAGCCGGCCACCCCTTCTGCACCCATGAACTAACTTTCTCCAGCGTCCTGTCCTTGCCTGTCGCCCTAGCAATGTCGGCTGGTACTATTGGGGGTGCGTCTAAAACCTCAATTAGCAACACCTGGCGGTCTCTTTCTGCTCTCGCCTTTTGGTCGTCCGACAAGGGCAGAGGGGATCTCGAAAGCGCATCAGCATGGCTGATCTCCTTTCCGGGCCTGTACTCCAACTCATGTTGGTACGCGTTGAGGAAAATAGCCCATCGCAGCATTCTCGGGGACAGGATCTGCGGCGTGGGCTTGCTTGCCGTGAAAATCCCTAACAGCGGCTTGTGATCGGTCACGATTTTGAACGGGCGGCCATACAAAAAATCGTGAATTTTTTTGGTCCCCGCTACTATTGCTAACGCCTCCCTGTCGGTTTGTGCGTAATTTCGCTCCGCTTGGGACAGGGACCTTGAGTAAAACGCTACCGGGGCCTCCCTTCCGTCCTCCAACACGTGGCAAAGCACCGCCCCCACCCCCACCGGGGATGCATCACAAACTAGGACCACTGGCCGTTTGGGGTCGAAGTGCGTCAGGATTGCCTCAGATGTTAGGAGTTGCTTTAGCTCTTTGAACGCCCTCTCGTGCTCGTCACCCCACATCCATGTCTCCTCCTTTTTAAGTAACCGATGGAGCGGTTCGGCCACGGACGCCTTCCGCGGGAGGAATGTATGGTAAAAATTGAGGAGCCCCAGGAAGGACTGTAGCTCGGTTTTGGATGTGGGGCGAGGGGCCTTTTTAATGGCTGCTACCTTGGATTTAGACGGTTTAATCCCCTCGGGTGTGATCCGGAACCCTAAAAACTCGACCTCGGTTTCGAAAAAGACACATTTATCCTTCCTCAATCTCAGCCCCGCTTTCTCGAACACGGTCAATACTTTGTCCAACCTCTTTGCCAGTTCAGCCTCACTCCCCCCTGTTATCAACACGTCATCAAAATAAGGCAACACCCCCTCCAGTCCCTTCAGGAGGCGTTCCACAAGCGACTGAAAAAGGCCGGGTGCCGAGTTCACGCCAAACTGTAACCGCGACACCTGGAACGCTCCCTTATGTGTAACTATCGTTTGTGCCGCGGCCGTGGCGGGGGTCACAGGGAGTTGCTGATAGGCTTGTGCCAAATCGAGTTTGGCGAAACACTTTCCCCCATTCAGCCTGGCCAAAAGGTGGCTGATCACCGGCACCGGGTATGCATTAGGGCGGATCGCCTTGTTAATTGTACACTTATAATCAGCGCAAATGCGCACCTCCCCGTTAGCCTTTAGAGCCGTTACAATTGGAGTTTCCCACTCCGCGGAATCAACAGGAATAAGAATCCCCTGGCCCACCAGTTTGTCCAGTTCCGCCTCTATCTTGTCCTTGAGTGCGAACGGCACCCTGCGCGGTTTGAGTCTTATCGGGCGGACCTCCGGGTCTATGTCGAAAGCTACAGGGGGTCCCTTGAACTTTCCGAGTCCTTTCTTAAAAACGGCGGGATGCGCATCGCAAACCGCTTGTATTGGGTCCCCCCCCCACGGTATGCACTCCCCCTATGAACAAACCTAAGGGCTGAAACCACTGTGTCCCTAGGAGGCTACAGCTTCCCCCCTTGAGGACAACCAGGGGCAGTTCCGCAGAATGTCTCTTAAAATTGACCCGAAATTTCCCGACCCCCAACACCGGAATGCTGTTCCCCTGCACGTCTCGTAGCGTGGACCTCAACGCTTTAAGTTTGGGCCGCACGTGGGGGTCGATTTTCAAAAACTCTTTCTGGGGAATTATAGAATAGGAGGACCCCGAGTCAATTTCCATCTTAATAGGGGCCCCTTGTACTAATACCTCAACGAAGTAATGGGACTGTCCCGCGGACACGCTGAACACTGGGGCGTCGTCCTCGCTGTCGTCCGAGACGCGGCCCACGCCATCCTGCTTCCTCGTGGTCTGGGCGCCATCTTTGGGCCTCGCTGGACGGTCCGGTCTGGCCGCACGGTCTTGTGACTGCCTCCGGCCCTCCTTCCGTTTTCTGCATGCCTTGGCGATGTGCCCCCGACGGCCGCAGGTGTAACACTCGGCCTTCCTGAACGGGCATCTCGCACGCTCATGGGCCGCTCCGCAACCCTCGCAGCGTCGACCACCCTTTCGGACCTTCTGGACCTCCTCGCCGTCGCTGCCTTCCGTCGACGACTTTGAGGCCCGTCGAGTTGCGTGCACCGACTGTCCGGACTTCCCGTGCACCGAATTTTCCGCCTTGCCGGCTCTAGGACGCCACTCACGCCACTGGTGCATCTCGTCCACTCCGGCATTCGTGGACTCTGCGGCTTCCGCGGCCTCTACGACCTCTGCCAGCGTGGGTGGCGGTTCCTTATTCATCAGGCTGCGCTGTACCTCCTTGTCTTTCAGGCCACACAACACGCCGTCCCTGAGGGCCATCTCCAGGATGTCGCCCCATTTACAGGGGGCGGCGGCTATCCTCATGGCGGCCACGAATGCCTCAACCGACTCATCCGGCGCTTGGACTCGCCTCCAAAACGCGCTCCGAGCGGGAAACATTGCCCTCGAGGGGGAGAACCGCTCTCGCAGCAGCTTCATGATGTCGCCCGCCTTAAATTCGCTCACCTTCTTCGGAGCGATTATGCCCACCAGCGTCCGCTTGGTTTCCATCCCGAGCATTCTGGTGAGGATGGCCCTCTTCCTCTCCTCGTCGTCTTCTTTGACTCTGAGTTCCACCAGTGCCGCCTGGAAGTCCATCTCTAGCAGCTCCCAGTCTTGCGGTTTGGTGATGTTGAACCCGCTCTGTGCCCTGGCTGTTCCGTGGGGATCCATTATCCCACCTTCGTCGCCAATTTGGTGTATGCAAACCAAGACACAGGACACAGCCTCGGGCTGGGTTAACTCAGGTTTATTGCATCGTGGACAGAGGGAACATGAGGTAATGGCGGATCGATAGCTCTTTATATACAGTAGTAATACATTTGAACGTGGTGCCATGGTAGCCCATTGGCTACTGTCTGCGTGACGTCATTGCGGGTCACGCCCTTCTTGTCCAGGTGTAGGTGGTGGCGGGAAAACTTCCCGCGCTGTTGCCTTTGATGAGTTCGGACCAAGAGAGCTTGGACGCTCGCTGCTGCCAGCTGGTGGTCATTAGCTCGCGTCCTATTACAGGGTTTATATGATACAGCTGAAGGTTACATTGTTGCTATAGGCAAGGTTACATTGGCTCAGATACATTGTAATCCATGTGGAAAGGTAAAACCATCAGAACACAACATACGGACAGCAGCAATTACAGCTATTATGACCACCCTCGCCCCAGTGACTACTGTCGACAGGCAGCCAACGCGGCATGGCTCCTCTGCACTGAGGGGGAAGGGAGAACCCACAGCCGGGGGAAGGGAGAATCCATAGTAGGGGGGCGGGCAGAGGACAGGACCGGGCTGCCGCCTTCCACAGGCCTCAGACCCCACCCCAATGGATCCTGTGCCCACCCTCCCCCAATGGAGCCTCCCTTCCACCTGACACAACCCACAGGAGGACAGAGGGGCCGGGCTGTGATGGCTACCCACTGACTGCAGTTGCTGGGGAGGCCGGCAGCAATGGCCAGAGTCAGGCTGAGACGGCGCTTTGTGGCGGGGCTGAGAGAGCAGCCGCGATGACAGCATACAAAAAGGTAAGGCAGCTGGAGTGGGGGTGGGTGGGGCGGGTGGGCCCGGGTCTCTCCTTGACCTGGGTAGGGTACCCCCGGGTAATGCCAGGTCCTCTGCTAGTCTTTTGCTAATTTTAGTATTATCCTGTTGAAGACAGTGCAATTTAATGCTGTACACAATCTGATAATACCAAGTGAAGAATAATGCAGTGCTATGTATTCTGCAGTGGCTCAAGTAACTAAGATACTGACTGGGAGGCGGAAGGTCAACAGTTTGATTCCCAAGTTCTGCAGGACGGAATGAGCTTCCGTCTTTGTCCCAGCTCCTGCCAACCTAGCAGTTTGAAAGCAAGATATTGCAAGTAGATAAATAGGGACCACTTTGGTGGGAAGGTAACAGCGCTCTGTGTGCTCCGGTGTCTAGTCATGCCTGCCACATGACCACAAAAACATCTGCTGAAGCAGACAGCACTGGATCTTTGGATTTGAAACAGAGATGAGCACTGAACCCTAGAGTCGGATATGACTGGCTTTCGAGCAAGGGAAACTTTAGCTTTACCTATATATTCAGTCTGCAGAAGACAGGAGAACCTTGCCAGAAATAAAATACATTACTCGTCCTCACTTTCTTTCCAGAAAATAAATTTTCCATTGTTTTGTTCTGTTTTTATAGGCAATACAGATTCTGATTGCCTTCATTCACTGGGGTTTTGGGAGTGTCTTGACCTGTCTCTTGAGGACGGATATGTCCATCATTGTCTCAGGATATGTCTACTGGGGTGGACTCTTTGTAAGTCACATCAGTTCTGTTTCAATGTAAAAGTGCACTGTAGCAGCAGTAGGAACCTGTTAGATAGGAGACCCCTGAAGACAAGTAGAGGCTCTTCTTATGTGTTCAAGGAGGGGAAAGGCCATAATTCAAGATACAGAACTAATTCACAGCTGTTTCTTCTAGAATTTGCAGCTTTAGATGATAATTGCTTGACTATACCACACAGAATTGCTTCTTGAGTGGGAAGCGAACACCTGAGTGAGAAGGAAAGTTGCAACTTCTCATCTGTGTGGTTCCTGTGTCCAACTGCTTCCTGTGCAGCAGGAGATCCCAAGGAAATAGATTTTGAGTGGCTAAGAGTAAGCATGAGTTGTACCTAATTTCAGCCTTCATTGATATAAAAAAAGCCAAAATTGCTCGCTTCCATCAAAGATATTGCCAGATGATGTGCTTCCTAAGGCATTGATACTGCCATATGGGATTGCTTTTTGGTGTATGGCTACTACAGTATTTGATCAAATGGTCTGACACTACTTTGGGAAATGGCTGAGCAGCAGTTGAAGATCTCTGCACTTAGACAGAGCTAATCCACACACTTGCTACATGAGCTGAAGAAGGTAGAACTCTACCCTCATTCCCATGTAGTGGAACAGCATCTGAAAGCTCCAGCCTATAATATGAGGCTCAATGTTGGGCACATGGCCATCTACTATCTCATCTAAAACCTTTCTGCTGCCTTTCCAGTTTGTCAAATGCCCATAGGAAATTAAGTCTTAAATGTCAAATTATTTTAGGGAGCAATCAGCACACTGTATGAGAAAAGCAAAAAATAAAATAAAAATGCCACCATGTTACATCCAGCAAAGCAGATCTGATCCTGTCCAAATTATCCTGGGTCCATATGTGTTAGAGCTGTTCTAGCAGTGTATTGTTCCTTGCTTTCTTCTTATTGTGTAAATCTGTCTCCATTTGAACTAGAGTGGAAATACTAACATACGTTTTTCCTTGTGTGTCACAGTACTTCATTTCTGGATCTCTTATGGTAGCTGCTGAACAAAAACAAAGACTCAATCTGGTGAGTTGATTTCCCCTCCTGTATTGCACTACAGTACTCATATACAAGATATGAAAACCAAGATAATGGCAACAGGTCTGATCAGTCCTTGGAAAATAGATGGGGAAGAAGTAGAAGCAGCGACAGATTTTACTTTCTTAGGATCTAAGATCACCGCAGATGGGGATTGCAGCCATGAAATAAAAAGATGACTGATTCTTGGGAGACAAGCTATGAGAAACTTGGTGAACATAGTAAAAAGTAGAGACATCACATTGCAAACAAAAATTTGTATAGTCAAAGCAATGGTATTCCTGGTGGTAACGTATGGGTATGAGAGCTGGACCATGAGGAAGGCTGAGCGAAGAAGAATAGATGCCTTAGAAATATGGTGTTGGGGGAGAGTTTTGAGAGTCCCCTGGACAGTGAGGAGAACAAATAGGTCGATCTTAGAAGAAATCAACCCTGACTGCTCCTTAGAAGGTCAAATAGTAAAGATGAAGCTTTACTATTTGGACATCAAATGAGAAGAGAGGATTCACTTGAGAAAGCCTTGATGCTGGGAAAGGTGGAGGGCAAAAGAAGAAGGGGGTAACAGAAAATGAAATAGCTAGATGGTATTGTAGATGCAATGGGCACAGAGCTGGGCGGGTTGAGGAATATGGCGGAGGATAGAGGTGCCTGGAGGACAATGGTCCATAGGGTTGCAAAAGGGTCGGAATCGACTGTGTGACTGAACAACAAACTCATATCTGACTCTGGCATAAAGAAACTTAGGTGTGCTAACTTAGAGCTCTTTAAAAAAAAAACCTCTCATCCAGATGGAGCTGGTTCTAGGATGCCATTCCAAGGACTCCTCAACTTGTACCTGAATGCGGTTGCCCTTTCTATTGTCATCTTCCCACAATGCAGTGTAATGAAAGCCTATACTTGGTACATTATGGATAAAAAGGTCCTTTGCTCTGTTGTGCCTATTGTAGCATACATTTTTAGAAGCCAATAGGTGCCAAAGCTGGACTAGCCAGGACGTCACAATTCAGGAAAATGAAAATGACACGGTTGCATCTTCCAAAGATTGATGGAGAGGAGACTCAAGAAGCCCAGACATTAGGCTGACCATACCACACAGAGGAACCAGGCCTATGGTCTTGAAATATCATATAAGCCTTCCTCCCCCACACCCCCATCTTTTAAACCAGCAAAAGGTTAAAAATACTGTATCGCAAAAACCTAGTCCTTCCTTTCTTCCTTTCTCTCTCTATTTGGGGTGCTATATTTATACATTTTCTTAGGTTATTTGTTTGGCTTACCTTGCTTAGAAACAGTTTTGTTTTTCTTCTGGCTTCTTAGTTTTATAAACTGCTTAGTAAACATATTTGTGTCTCCCCCCACCCAAGCTTTTAAGCACATTAAGATTCTACATGTCTGACTTAGCCTCTAAGCAAGGCTGTTCTTTCCATTATAACTACCATAACAGTTTTGTTCCAAACCAGTAGGTGATACTATTGTATAACAGATCTTTCTCTCTTATACCTATGGGAATAGTAATACAAGGACTGATATATACATATAGTTTTATCAAATGTCATTTAGGTAATTGGTAATAGCTAACACACTTGTAATGCTATTGAATGGTTTAATGTAAATGGTCTTTAATTACATCTAAATGTATGCTAAAGTGGCATTCAGTATGGCAGCTTGCCAAGAAAGAAACAAATTGTTCAAAGAACAATGGAGCAAAAGGCTGATGGTCCATCAGTGACATCCTTTGTTTGTATAAATGCAACTAGTAAAGGCAGCTGAACTTTTCAGTAACCCAGCTCCAGCATAGAAGGAGCGGCTGGATTTCTGCAGCTCCACTGGCAATGCATAGTTATAGCAGGGGTTCTCAACCTACGGTCTACAGGCCAGATCCGGCCTGCGGCAGAATTTCATGTAGCTCATGCCCTGCCGCCACCAACGGAAGCAAAAGTGGACATGGACACATTTACGACAGCTGTAAATGCACCCATGGCTGTCGTAAACACATTTACAACAGCCACATACATGTTTTACAGCAGCGTTTACAGCAGGGGACGACTACCAGTCTGGCCCACTCAGCAGTCTGAGGGGGCGTGATCTGGCCCACAGACTAAAAAAGTTGAGAACCCCTGAGTTATAGAGTTGGTTAGAATTTATTACTTTGCCTGTGTGATTATTTTGTCATGTTGGAAACTTTATCTACTGTATGCCTTTTGATGGAGAACTATTTTGTAAACAATTAGGACTTTTTTTACTCTTTTAAATTGGCTTTTCTTTTTCTCATGTTTTGCTCCTTTATTAAACTACTTAAGCTTTTTGTGAGAGGGATTTTTTTCTGGGTTCTAAATCTAGTTTTCTGTTTGACCATCTATTAGAAACATTTTATAAAAATTGTCCTTTCCAGTTTTCTTGATTTCTGTAATCCAATGGAGGTAATGGTGGAGTCCAGGTGTTTTAAAAAGAAAAACAGTCACTGGTCTATCCTCTTGATCAGTCCTGGTCCTCCTTACACGAGGACTGGCAAAGCACAAAGGAGTGGAGAAAGAAGGAAAGGAAAAGTGAGGCCTAGGACAGTGACTTTTCAAGAAATTGAATGCTAGGGCATATCTACACTATACAATTACAACATTCAATAGCACTTTCAGTGCTGTAGTTCTACCTCTGGACTTTTAGGATTAGTGGCTTAGTTGTTAAGATGCTGAGCTTTTGACAACCAGAAGGTCAGCAGTTTGAGACCTGAGTGCTCCATGACAAAGTGAGCTCCTGTTGTCTGTCCCAGTTCCTGCCACCCTAGCATAGGGAAGAGTTCATCTCTTCTTAATCCACCAGGCGGGGCTACAAATTTGTGAATAATGGATTTTAAAGCCTAGTGTGATACCCTCTGGCCCTCTGGGAAGGGAACTGGCCAAACATGTGGCCGCTTCCCTTCCCTGAAGGCTGGTAGGTGAGTGCAGAGACACTTGACGGCCCTCCGGGAAGGGAACCGGCCGGGTGCCTGGCCGCTTCCCTTCCTGGAGGGCCCGAGGATGAGTGCAGAGATAGCCGCCAGCCCTCCAGGAAGGGAACCGGCCAGATGCCTGGCCGCTTTCCTTCTTGGAGGGCCGTGGGTAGTGCAGAGACACTTGCTGGCACTCCGGGAAGGGAACCAGCCGGGTACCTGGCTGCTTCCCTTCCTAGAGGGCCAGTGTGTGAGTGCAGAGACACCCTCCGGCCCTCCGGGAATCCAAGCAGCAAAGCCGCTAAGGCTGGTCTCCACCCAGGAACTGCCTTCTTAGGCAGAGACCAGCCTTGCAGGCTTTGGGGCTTGGATCTTGCGGTGGTGTCCTCGCTGTTTCAAGCCAAGCCTGTCTCTGCACTCACCCATGGTCAGCCAAGCCTCGAAACAGCGAGGGCACCTCGGAGGTCTCTGCCCACCTGGGCTGTCCGTTTTGGGATCAGGGTGGGTGGAGGGTCATCCCCCCCCAATCCCAAAATGGACAGCCTGGGCGAGCTGTTCCCAGGCAAAGACCAACCCTAGCAGCTTTGCATGCAAAGGAATGGGCCACGCGCTTGGCCGGTTCCCTTCCCAGAGGGTTGGAGGGTGTCTCTGCACTCACACGCCAACCCTACAGGAAGGGAAGCAGCCAGGTAACTGGCCGGTTCCCTTTCTGGATGGCCGGAGGGTGTCTCTGCACTTACCTGTAGCCCCTTCTGCAAGGGAACGGGCCACGTGCTTAGCCGGTTCCTTTCCCGGAAGGCCGGTGGGTGAATGCAGAGACACCCTCTGGGAACGGAAGCGGCCAAGTGCGTGGTCCATTCCCTTGTATGCATTGGATAACACTAAAAATTGGATAATGCTAAGTCTTGTGGAACCAAGTTTTAGCAATATCTGAGGAATTACTGTACCTTGAAGATCTTAAGGTAATGAACACTAGATTTGATGTATGATAAGTGTTTTCTTAGGAGCTATGAACAGAAAGTCCCATCTCTCTGTCCTCTCCAACATTGGGAGACACAGAAAGCCTCAGCTGAAGTTCTCACATCCCAGGTGAGCTCATAAAAGAAGTGGCAGGTTTTTAGGTATCTTGGCTCCAGGCTGTTTTTTCTTTTCTTTTTTAAAATATTTTTTTATTAATTTTCAAAGTAAAATACAAAGTAAAATACAAACAAAACACATTTTTTTACAAGAAGTACATCCAATACAGAACATAATCACACTACAACACAATAAAAACATTTGATCCTTAATAATCAATACAATAAGTAGTTCTTATTCTATAAATTAATTCTCTTTATCTAAATGTCTATCTATGTCTAAAGTCATAACTAATTTTTAAAATATGTGTACATATTTTCATTGTTTACTTATTTTTCTATCACAAGTCAGCCTTGGCTGAGTGGGCGGCGAAGAAATTGAACTAACTAACTAACTAACAAATTAACTAACTAACTAACTAACTAACTAACTAACTAACTAACTAACTAACCAAATAAATAAATAAATAAATAAATAAATAAATAATCACAATACTATAGAACAAAGAACAAAAAAAAGGTCAGAATCATAATACACACCCTCTGTGATATATACATTGCCCTGGAGATTGCGGTGTATCACAGTAATCTCTTACTATTTCCAGAAACTCAGTTGATCAGGTGCCAGCCTACCACCTTCACCTTTAATCAATGTATGTTCTACAAATGGTTGCCATATATTCAAAAATAATCAGTAATAATCCCTTTCTTTTTATTCAATTCCCATGTTAACTTGTTATTCAAAGCAATCTCCCACATTTCCTTGTACCAATCTTCAATTTTTAATAACACATCATTTCCCCAATTTATTGCAAAACATTGTTTACCAGTTGTTAATATTATAGATAATAACTGTTTTTTACACTTATCTATATTCATGTTATCTATGTCTGTCAACAAAGTGGTTCCTGACCCCAGCTTAAGGCTCATCCCCATTATTCTTGAAGTTTCTTCCTCAATTTTTACCCAATTTTTTACCACATTACAACTCCACCACATGTGTTCATAAGTACCCAGTGTATTCCTACATCTCCAACACATTTTATTTTTGTTATTATCCATCTGGTGCAACTTAACTGGGGTCAGAAACCACCTCCATAACATTTTATAATTATGTTCTTTCACTCTAACAGACATGGTTCTCACGATCCTTCTCTTCCATTTGTTTTTCCAATCTATTTCTGTAATTTTAATATTCAAATCTTGTTCCCAAATTTTTCTCAATGTTTCTTGTGGTCTACCTTCTTGATTTCAAATCTTATATCTATATATATAAAAGAGAGGTGTCACCTTGTATGTGCTGAATACAAATCGACACCCCTGAACCTAGAATGCTGTGACTTGGCACACAGGTGCCTTGGGTGTGCTGCACGGTCACTGCAGGGGTCTGGCGTCCCATTTTGGGGTTTGTGCCAATATTGCTGTAAATATTTTGGCACCTTGATTTATTAGGGAAATAGATCTATATGCATCTATTTTTTCTAAATCTTTTACAGGTTTTGGTATCAAAACAATTTTGGGTTTATACCATGAAGCTAGAATCAATCCACCATTTGAAAGAATGTCCCTTTTCCCTATAGAACCAGAATCACTCATTCCAAGCTTTCATACCTGTTATAAGGGACTGCACAGTGGTTAAGAAGCTCACTTTGTTAGCTGGAAGGTCAGCAAGTAGGCAGTTCAAGACCCGAATACTACATGACAGAATGAGCAAGAAATTGCAAGTAGATAAATAGGGACCACTTTAGTAGGAAAAGATATTGGGGACATGAAAGGAGCCTCATTCAGGTGTCCCCCGAACAGAGTTCCTCAAGCAAAAATCCTTTCAACCCAGAAAGCACCTTTGTGTGCTTCTGACATAATAAAAAAACCTGTTATATTTTCCCCCTTGAATGTAGACTAGATTTTTCCAAATTGAAAGTCATCACCATAAGATATCCCTACTTTTCCTTCTCCCACCTCTCTTATCCCTTGCCTTACTAATTCTCTGCCCCTATGCCTTCCTACAGAGAGACGTAGGGGGTGATGGTTTGAATTTTGTGCACCTTATAAAAACCAGGCTAGTTCGGGTCAAACATACAGATGGGGCTGACACTTCTGGGGAGAAAACAGGCTACCAAAAACAGCAAAACACCAATAGCCAATGAAATAAAAATAATCCTAAAGTGAAACAGATGTGGAAAGAGTCAATTCTTCAGTAACAGCATGTATATCTGTTAAATGAATCCAAATCAATGGGTGAGGGAACCAACCCATAAGAGCACCACGAGGTGCTGTGGTTAAGCTGCAGTTCTGCAGTCAAAATTCTCTTGATCTAATTTGTTGTCTACATAGTTCAAGGACTGATTGTTGTAAAAAAAAAAAAAACCTGAGAACAAAACCACTCGATTAGGTGCATTTTTCTCTGGCATAATCTAGCAAGGCTGCTAAAAGTCTGTACATTTCTGCAGGGAAGGTGCTAGTCCCAAGAAACTGTCCAGCAAAGTTGAAACAGAAACAGATAATCTCTCTATATATATGTTTTGCTTGTTTTTTGGCAGGTGAAAGGTAGCCTGGGCATGAATATAATCAGCTCTTTAGCTGCAGCTACTGGGACAATTCTTTTCCTCGTGGATGAAAATGTTTTGTTTAGTTATTCTTTTTCCTCTTATGCATTGGAGAGGGTAAGTTTATATTAGGTGGGCCGAATTCTGGATTTAGCTCAACAGCAGCTGATTTATTGTGTTTGATAAGGTGCATTTTGGATACTGTATAAGTAATTGGACTGGCTGCCAAAAGTTTGAATAATTTATTTTACCCTCCAATCCTGCTCTTTTATTTGGTTTGTTCTCATTGTTGAAATGCACATTACTTCATTCGAATGGTGAAGTGAAATTGCCACCAGGAGGAAGTGAGATCAGTATCATAGTGTGTTATCACAGAAGCCATAAAAAGCAATCAGTTAAATTTTACAATTATAGACCTGGAAGGGATACAATTGAGACTCATGGAGCAAACAACAACAACAACAACAACAACAACAACAACAACCAACCCATCTACCAGGGATGTTTTATCTATAATTTCTTGTTTCATTTGGTATGTGGTGGAGTTGGACTTTGAGATCCTTGTGGTCCTTTCCAGGTCTACAATGTTATGTTTCTATGGCTGAAATCCTTACATGGCACACTGAGGATGACACCAGTTACAACCATGAAGTCCTGTTTCTGGGCAATAAAAAGCTTCCTAGAATTCCCCCCATGTTTGGGAAAAGACTGGTTTACTTGGTCATCCTGGGGCAGTCTTCAGACCCATGGAATGGGAGTCGGAAAACCAGTGCCACTTGTCTTGGTCTCACCAGTGGAAACAAAATTGGGAAGAAAATGTAAAAGCAGAATCCATGTAGAGTCAACAGTGCTGCGAGAATACCTCATGAGGCTGAATGAAACTTTGAGGGAAATGGGCTTAGTGAAAATCTGAGGAAGGAGACATATTGTGTAAAAAAAAAAAGTGGGTAGAAATCCTTAATGCTACTAAATAAAGAGACCTGCACTCAAAAAGAGAAACATACTCTTTTTGCAGCAAAAGTGTGAGAGAAATTGGGTCCACTGGAACACCTAATTTTATCCTTTCCCCCCACCCCATTCAGATGCTCAGTCTTCCTTTGTCTTTAAATTCATTGCTTAGTGATTTGTTCCTAGAATCTCTGTCATAGAATACTAGTTTCCTACCATTTGCTCTACTATTTAACCAACCAGTGTTTTCCTAATGTGGAGAAAGTTATCTTAACTTCATCAAGAGTATTGTATTTTCTCCTGAAGGAGTGTGTTATGGATGTTGTTGTTGGGGTGGGGTGTGTGTGTGTCTCACTGAGGCTAACAGGGATTTTTACAAGCCTTGTTGGAGAAGAGGAGATGGGTGGTTGCTTTTGTAGTCAGAAGGGTTAAACGTCTTTCCCCCAATGCTGTAGCCACCTCACAGTAACCTAACTCCAATCAACCAGGGGGAATTTTAATAACATCTTTATTGCAGCAAGAGAGGCTTGGTCTGTGGGTGTTGTATGCACAAGACTGTTCATATGTGAGAGGAGGGACAGGGGGAGAGAATGAGTGTGTTAATAGGGTTTGAGCAATCAAGCTGGCAGCTATGTGCCAGCAGTGCAGTAGCCCTGCTACTTGGGGCAGGTGTCCCACCAGTTTTAAGATGTGGTCCAGCCCTTGCTGGCATGCAACCTGTCTCTGGTGTCACTGGAGCCCTTGAGCCAAAAAACTGCTTCCATACCTATCAAGCGTGGCTTCGCAAAATACGAGAAATTACTGTGCATGCACGGATGTGTATGCTCAGTAACCCATTTGTGTATGTGCACCATGGCCACGCATGCTTAGTTACCTGTTTGTGCATGCGCACAGTGGTCATGTGTGCGCAATAGCCCATTTGTGCATGCGCACCGTGGCCGTGCATGCACAGTAAGCCCTTTCCACGCCATTCAAATATGGGACAGCAGTGGGAAAGGGGAGGAACGAGTGCTGAAAAATGGGAAATCCCGGCCAATACGGGATACTTGACAGGTATGTGTTTCCCATCCCTGAGTTATGTGCAACCTGATTCAGCTGTCAAGTTCTAACAATCACAAATGTTTTTCATAGAGGTATTTCTGAGAGTTCTGTTTTACATAGAGACCAGCTTGGTCTTTGCCCCTGCTCCTATTTGGAAGAAGAAATGTTCACCTGTAAGAGGAGATGTCCTCTTGAAGGAAGCTTTCTTCTTCTTTCTGTTCTGCTGTATCCAAATCTGAACACCAGAGGTACCTCTTAAAGAGCACAATGTGTTGCATTGTAAGTGACCAATTGTGACTTCTTGTGGATGGGATTGTGAACCCTGATTTAGTTGAGTTTTTGGTTGGTTTTAGTTGTTAAGCAAGGCGACCATTTAGAGAAAATTCTGCTCTTTAAACGAGTTAGTCTCTAAGTGAGGCATTCTTTATGCGAGTTTTTACTGTATAGGTGATCATCATGGCAATTAGCCATTAAGACTGTCCTGTGAATACAATGCCATGGCCTTTCATCTGCCTTCCACATTGCAGCATGACACCCATAGCACCACTGATCAAGCTCCGTGAGTCACCTTCTGACCCTGAGCCCTTTTGACATGCAAAATCCTCCTCAGCCCCAGGTCAGTATGGATGAAGCTGCTGCCCTTCATCAAGATGGATTCAAGTGTGATTTAATCCACTTGGGGACCATCACCCTTCCCTGTGGACTTTGCCAAGGCTGCTAGTCCTCAGGGTTGTCAGATTAGTTAACCACAACATGACTCTCGGCGTTGAGTCACTGGCTATATGGTCTACTCTATTACCATAGCAGGATAGCCTGGCCAGATTTTAGGATATTATTTTTCTTTGAACCCTAAACTTCTGCTGCTTTTGAAATTCCAGGTCTGTTAATTTTTTAAAATGAAATTATTATCTGGTTTTAAGATTATCTTTTAGAAGCACATTTTATATACCTCTTTAAAATATGCTGATATAATTTAAAATATTATTTAAAACAATTTTTCAAAACCTTCCAGCACCCCATTTCTATTAAAGTAGCCAGGCAAAATATTATATCATTTTAAAAAGAATGATCACATTTCTAATTAAGGAGTGTTGCTATCAAATGATAAACATATGAGTTTCAGTTTGTCACCCTTGATGACTTATTTTCTTTGGTGTTTTTGAGTTTTTGGAATTCTATAATCTTCATGTGATCTGTTGGCATGGCTTTATGTTTGCTAGAAATTAGCCCAGGGGCTTTCCAATGTGCTTTTGATCTTTACTCTTCTGGAGTTCTTCATTGGACTTGCTGCTTCAAGTTATGGATATGATTCAATACGTCACCAAGATGATGAGGTAAGCATCTTCATGCTTGCTTTAACTATGTTTCATTACAAGTCGGGAGAGCAAGATTGGCTGTAGAGTGTAAAATAGACAGAAGACTTGACAGAGAAAGTAATAGGAAGTAATACATTAGAGAGTGTTATCATTACTTAGTACTTTTGTGAGTTACTTTTCAGCAAGAACCCAACTTGTTCCTTTTTTAAAGCAATGAGTACTGCTATCATTGTTTGACTGCTATCACTAATCTTTAATCATATAACATAGCCTAGGGATCTTTTCTATTTTTAAAGTTGCATTACTCTTTGTTGAAATTTTTGAAGTGGTAGCCATGTTAGCTTGTGTAAGCATATCAGAGAGTAAACAAAACAAAACAACAACAAAAAAGACAAAAACATTGTGGAACTTTACAGAATAACTCCTGTATTTTAATGTTCGCTTTTGTGAATTAAGTCCACTTCATTAGACATTACTCATTGTGTTAGTTCTGTGGCTTTCATTACACCCAATTATTTAAGGTGGCTAGAATGTATGTACAGTATTTTATTTTTAATATGAAAAGAAGGGTTCTGCACTCCATCAGAACCTGTTTTCTTGTTTTAACAAGTAAACTAACCAAGAAGTAGGAGAAGTTGGGCCCCTCATACTTCCTGGAGTACCTAGGGCATCTCATTCATACAGGATGATGTAGATACTTTGGGAAGTTGTGAGTTGTGCAATCCACTTCCTGGACATTTTAACTGTTAGAGAAGGAAGATTCAGTGTCTTATGCTGCTCAGCCTCAGCCTGTTAAAAATAGAACATATACACACAGCATAAGGTGATGAGTAACTCAACAATAATTATTGAAATCTAGGTAATGATGACAATAAAGTTGTTTGTAGAGTTGAGAAAAAGTAGCACAAGAGGATACCTTTAAAATAATGTTCCAATTACAGAGAAAATGAACTCAACAGAAGCATTCAGAAAATATAATATATATATAAATTTGAGTAAATAAATAAATAAATAAATAAAAATATTGTGGCCACAGTGGCTGAATAATCGTACCTCTTGTGATATATTTTTCAGGCAATCTCTTTTATACCAGAAGCATTTGCAACACATCAAGGAACTCTTCCACCAGTAGGTCCTCCTCCACCTTATGAAGAGCATGCCAATGTAACCTATGAAAATTCAGCCTGTTCAAATGCATAAGAAATCCAAAAGAGACTTCAAAGAAAATCATCACAAAGCCAGTTCATTTAGGATGTGAACTCAACTCTAACTTGAAGACATCTCTTTTTTTCTCAACGACATTGTTATGCATATGTTTTCTTCTCTGAAGAAAGCCCTTCAATTCTGAGAGTAAAATTTTATTTTATTTTGTTGGTTGTCTGTTTTGAGTTGTTGTGCATTCTGTCATGTTATTTGATATTTGCTTGATACCAACCAGAATGGGATACCACCCAAATGGGTGGTACTGTATTTTGTTGTTGTTGCTCAGTCGCACAGTCGATTCCGACCCCTTGCGACCCTTTCTTTACTAACTGGTATCCATTTATAACATTCTGAAAGTTATGCTCGTGCCTCACCATTACTTCAGGAGCTGCACTGGCTACCAGTTTGCCTCCGGGTGCAGTTCAAGGTGCTGGTTTTGACCTTTAAAGCCCTTCATGGTAGTGGGCCAGGATACCTTAGAGACCGCATCGTCCCAAGAGTGTCCGCCCGTCCAACCAGAGCGGATCGGAGGGGCTCCCTAATTGTTCCATCTGTCAGAGGGCCCCGTCTCTCTGGTACACGAAGGAGGGCCTTTTCTGTGTCCGCACCGGCCTTGTGGAACCTCCTGTCTGTAGAGTTGCAGGAGCAGATGGAGCTGCTACCTTTCAGAAAAGTCCTAAAAACCTGGTTGGCGGGGCAGGTGTGGGGCCCAGATGGAAGAGTGGCCCCGCCTGTTGGCTTATAAATTAAGCCCCCATTTCTTTTAATTGTCAATGAAGTCAGTTTTTTAATGTGGGTTTTTAAGAGGAATGGGGTAGGTGGGTGTGTATATTGGGTTTTAATTGGTTGTATTGTTTTATGTGTGTTTTAACTTGTTGTGAGCCGCCCAGGGTCGGGTTTACCTGATTGGGCCGCATATAAATTTGACTATTAAAAAAAATGGTTAAAATGAATAGTCTTGACTGCCATTTTGTTATGCATCTGTAGAATTAACTTTGTTGAGCATTAATTAGCATAGCAAAGAAATACTCAGAAAAAACTTATTTTGACAAGCTCCAAAACTTGTTGATGTGGTTGCTTAGCTATGTATAAAAGAGCACTTTCCAAGATAAAGCATTACCTGTCAGGATAATTGATGCACTGTGTGAAGTGCTCATACGTTACATGGTGGCTGTTCTGTTTAGCAGCTCAGATAGCGGATCTGTGTAGGCTCGACATAGGTAATGTAATCCAAGAAGTGTGATGTAGAATCTTTTTTAAAAAAAAAACACCCCATTGATGCCTGCTCTTTGTAATACCTTTCACTTCACTATGTGTTTAATCTAGTCTTGATACATGGACATAACATTGATAGTGGAAGGTCAAAAGTGAACCCCATCTCCCCTTTTCTTATAGGTATGTCTTAATTTGTCTAGCACAAGAAAGGAGTTAGGAGGGGAACAGAATAGCCCTTCAGTAGATTTCCTAGAACCTTCCACAACCATCATGGATGGGTTCAGCTATCATTCTCCATTTTTGTCTCTTTTTTAAAAGTATTTTTTGTTCTGATATCTATGAAGTCTTGTGCCAAGTTTCTCATGGGCTGAATTATGCTGAAGAGAATTATTCTGACAGTTATGAGTGTGTTTTCATGTCAGAGATTGGGTTGAACGTATTTTTGCAGGGGACGCCTGAATGATGCATCGACTGATTTTTACTGTTACGAGACAGTAAGAAATCTTGACTTGAGAGCTTTTATGCCCCCCCCCCCCCACACACACACACCATAAAAGCATATCTGGAGGTTCAGCTATCATTCTCTCTTCCCATGACCATCCAGAAGCATGAGCTACTAATAGCCTTCTGTGATGACTCTATCACAGTTTTGCACTGTTGCATGTATGCATATATGTAGTTTATTTGTACTCCATATTTCTTCTAAGAAATAGAGTTCAAGGTTTCTAATAATAAACTGAGTTTATTTTAAAACAACAATGACTACTACACTCCCAGCACTTGCTGTCATCTGTTTCTGCGCAGATAGTGATATCTTTCTCAGTAGCATGTTGGACACCTTCTGACCTGAGGGGCTCATCTTCCAGCGTCATATTATTTAGCCTTTTGATATTGTTCATGGGGTTTTCTTGGCAATTTTACTGGTGTGGGTTGCCATTTCCTTCACCAGTGCTTGCAGTGTCTGAAAAGCCACACTATTTTGTGACATTTGCGTGTGGCAGTGCTGCCGGTTTTCACCCTTCACTTTATTGGATTCACAGCCTAGTACAGTGGTGGCGAACCTATGGCATGCGTGCCACAGGTGGCACTCAGAGCCTTCTCTGTGGGCACCCGTGCAGTCAATCCAGCACAGTTTGCCCCATCCCTCTGTCCAGCAGCCCAATGGGAGCGCTTTCTCCCTCCCCCAGCACAGAGGTCACCCCACCCCTCTGCCGAGCAGCCCAATGGGAGCACTTCCTCCCTTCCCCCAGCAGAGAGTTCACCCTGCCCCTCTGCCCAGTAGCTCAATGGGAGCATTTCCTTCCTCCCCTGTTGCTGTGTTGGCACATTGTGATAAATAAGTGGGTTTTGGGTTGCAGTTTAGGCACTCGGTCTCTAAAAGGTTCACCATCACTGGCCTAGTAGTTTAAAAGATTGCCAAAGTCCTTTAGTTGACCAGCAGTTGGCAGTCTTATCTTGCGTTTACAATAGCTCCTGAAAAACAGTGCTGGGGAAAATCAAGAGGGAAAAACTGGGTTGCTGCCAGTAAGTTTTAAAGCTCTTCTGTCTGGGTTTTTGCGGAGCTCTGTTCAGACAGGGCAATGTCCATTAATTAAACCGTGAAGGCTTTTCAAACTTCCACAGTTCACAAAGTTCACAGCTTGCCTCTGCCCCGTTCAGCCTCAGCAAGTTGCCATCTTTTCCTTTGAGACTTCTTCTTTCTTTCCCTTCATCTCCTTTCATCTCCACCTAAACAGGTGAAGGATTAATTTTGAATCCTATGTTTTGTGTTCAAATGTTGGATTCTGGGGTGCAGACACAAGAAATTTACATAAGAACTTAAGAACATGAGAACAGCCTTGCTAGAACAGGCCACAGCCCATCCAGTCCAGCATTCTGTCTCACACAGTGGCTCACCATTTCCTTCAGGGTATTCCCAAGGAGATGCCTTCACCTGCTTAGGATTCCCTGGAAATGGCATTGAGAGATATCCTGCCTATCTCTCCAACCCGGAGGTTGTCAGGTAGCCATAATTATAGCCATTGATAGCCTTGTCCTCCATGAACTTGTCTAATCCTTTCTTAAAGCTGTCAAGACTGACAGCTGTCACCACTTCTTCTGGCAGGGAGTTCCATAGACCAGTGATCCTCTGGGTGAAAAAGTACTTTCTCATATTTGTTTGAGAACTAGTACCCAAAAGTTTCATGGAGTGCCCTCTAGTTCTAGTGTTATGCGATAGGGAAAACAGTTTTTGTCCACATTGTGCATGATTTTATAAACTTCAATCAGGTCACCTCTTAGACGCCGTCATTCAAGAGTGAAAAGGCCCAACCGTTGCAGCCTCAGATGGTAAGGAAGGTGTTCCAGTCCCCTAATCATTTTGGTTGCGCTCCTCTGCACTTTTTCCAGCTCCATAATATCCTTCTGGAGGTATGGTGACCAGAACTGTACACAGTATTCCAGATGGGGCCTCACCATAGATTTATAAAGAGGCAAAATGACACTTGCTGACTTATTTTCTATACCCTTCCTAATGATCCCTAGCATTGAGTTTGCTTTTTTCACTGCTGAGGCACACTGGGTTGACACCTTCATTGAGTTGTCCACCAGGACACCAAGGTCCCTTTCCTGGTTTGTCGCAGAGAGTTCAGACCCCATCAGTTTATAACAGAGATGGGCACCAAAAAAAATTACTACCACACCGTGGGCATGGCCTAAAAAGCAGGAAATGCCAGCTTGGCTTGGCGCACGTACACAAGTGGGGAAGTGGGCGTGACCACTAGAAATTTTTACTACCCCCCCTCCCTGACCTGTGCAGACTGGGAGCTGCCCACCACTGGTTTATAAATGTAAGTGGGTTTTTTTGCCCCAACATGCATCACTCTGCACTTACTAATGTTGAAGCTCATTTGCCACTGTTTTGCCCACTCCCCTAGTGTCAAGAGATCCCTCTGGAGCTCCTCACAATCTCTCACAGTTTTCACTACCCTGTATAATTTAGTGTTGTCAGCAAATTTCGCTACCTTGCTATTTATTCCTACTTCTAGATCATTTATGAAGAGGTTGAAAAGCAGGTGTCCCAGTACTGAACCTTGGGGGACCCCACTCTTTACTTCTCTCCACTTGGAGAAATGTCCATTTAGTGCTACCCTCTGTTTCCTGTCCCTTAGCCTTGTTGGAGAAGAGGAGATGGGTGGTTGCTGTTGCAGTCAGAAGCATTAAACATCTTTCCCCCAATGCAGTAGCTACCTCACAGTAACCTAACTCCAATTAACCAGGGAGAATTTTAATAACATCTTTATTGCAGAAAGAGAGGCTTGATCTGTGGGTGTTGTATGCACAAGACTGTTCATATGTGAGAGGATGGGTAGGGGGAGAGAATGAGTGTATTAATAGGGTTTGAGCAAACAAGCTGGGAGCTATGTGCCAGCAGTGCAGTAGCCCTGCTACTTGGGCAGGTGTCCCACCTGTTTTAAGATGTGGCCCAGCCCTTGCTGGCATCTAACCCATCTCTGCTGTCACTGGAGCCCTTGAGACAAAAAACTGCTCCCATACCTGTCAAGCGCGGCTTCGCAAAATACGGGAAATTTCTGTGCATGCGCGGATGTGCATGCTCAGTAACTCATTTGTGTATGCGCACTGTGGCCACGCATGCTCAGTAACCTGTTTGTGCATGCGCACAGTGGCCACGCATGCACACTCAAAAAGGGAAACATGCTCTTTTTTAGCAGCAAAAATGTAAGAGAAATTCTTTCCACTGGAATACCTAATTTTATCCTTTCCCTCCACCCCATTCAGATGCACAAACTTACTTTGTTTTTTAATTCATTGCTTAGTGATGCTTTCCTAGAATCTCTGTCATGCAATACTAGTTTCCTACCATTTGCTCTGAAGGAGTGTGTTATGGATGTTGTTGTTGGGTGGGGTGTGTGTGTGTTTGTCACTGATGCTAACAGGGATTTTTAGAATCCTTGTTGGAGAAGAGAACATGTGTGGTTGTTGTTGCGGTCAGAAGGATTAGAAATCTTTCCCCCAATCCTGTGGCTACCTAACCTCCCCCTTGTAATATTATAAAAACCTTGTCCTGGATTCACTGTTCACCTCACCTTCTACATACTAGATAGCTTGGTCATTATGCATGGGTGGGACTTTGATAACTGATAATGCACTAATCAAGTAATAAACACATTTAATTTTTAACCCACAATCTAATTTTGTGTGTGGTTTCTTATTCAACTTTGCCTGTGGATGATCATTAAATCCAAAGGGTAATTCTTCCCTCCATCGCCTACCAACCTGCAGGTCCACTGTAACCCCTCGTTAGAGCTAGTGGGCTTTCCACTCAGGTCGGTGGTGTTACTGTTTGGTGGCCACCACTTCTTTTAACAAATACCGTATATACTTGAGTATAAGCCTAGTTTTTTATCCCCAAAAGGGGGACTCGGCTTATACTTGAGTCAATGACCATGAAGTCCCAGAACTGTGCTGCATTGAGATGTGCCAACAATTTAATTAATTTTACCATATTTTCATGTATACAAACTCACTAGCAGCTGCTGCATTTCCCACTCTTGGCTCATACTCGGGTCAATCTATTTTCAGGTCAAAATTAGGTACCTCGGTTTATATTCGGGTTGGCATATACTTTATCATATATGGTAAGCTATCCAAGAAGTAGGAGAAGATGGGCCCCTCACACTTGCAGGAGTACCTAGGCCATCTTATTAATACAGGATGATGTAGATACTTTGGGAAGTTGTGAGTCATGCAGTCCACTTCCTGAACATTTTAACTGTTAGAGAAGGAAGACTCAGTGTCTTATGCTGCTCAGACTGTTAGAAATAAAACATATTCACACAGCTTAAGGTGATGAGCAACTAAACTATAATTATTGAAATTTAGGTAATGATGACAATAAAGTCGTTTGTAGAGTTGAGAAAAAGTAACACAAGAGGATACTTTTTAGAAATAGTGTTCTAATTACAGAGAAAATAAACTTAGCAGAAGCATTCAGAATTATATAAAAGTACTAGCTTATTGCCCGGCCTTGCTGGGCTGGTATTAATTTTGTTTTGGTGGTGGGGTGGTTTTGGGGGGGTGGCTTAATTGGGAAGAGAGGATTCACTTGAGTAAGCCTTGATGCTGGGGAAGATTGAGGGCAAAGGAAGAAGGAGATGGCCAAAGATACTGCAAGGGCGAGAGGCAGGGATTCACCAGGGTAGGCGCCTCCCCTGATGGATTCCTGCCTCTCGCCCTTGCATTTCCCCTCCGCTCTTTCTAAGACAGCCCTTTAAACAGCAGAGAGAGAATGGCAAGCGTGAGAGGCAGGAATCTGTCAGGGGAGGCACCTTCCCATGCAAATCTCTAACTGGTGCCTTTGCATTTCCCCCTCCGCTGTTTTGAGGGCTGTCTTCGAAACAGCGGAGGGGAAATGACAAGGGCAAGATGCAGGGATCCACAAGGGTAGGCACCTTCCCTGATAAATTCCTGCCTCTCACCCTGCCATTTCCCCTCCGCTGTTTCAAAGACAGCCCTTGAAACAGCGGAGAGAGAATGGCAGGGCGAGAGGCAGGAATTCATCAGGGGACGTGCCTACCCTGGTGAATCCTTGCCTGGCGCCTTTGCATTTCCTCCTACGCTGTTTCGAGGGCTGTGTTCAAAACAGCGGAAGCGGAGTGCCAGCACCCGGGGGGAGGCAGAGAAGGGGGAGGCGGACATGTTCTGTTCTCCCTTCCCTGCCGGCGCCCGTGTGTGGGGGGGAGGCAGGGAAGTGGGGAGGCGGACACGTTCCATTATCCCTTCCCTGCTGTCACCCAGGGGGAGGAAGAGAAGGGGGAGGCAAGCACATTCCGTTCTCCCTTCCATGCTGGCGCCCATTGGGGAGAGGCAGGGAAGGGGGCAGGTGGACGCATTCTGTTCTCCCTTCCTTGCTGGTGTCCGGAGGGAGGCAGGGAAGGGGGGGGCAGATGCGTCCCATTCCCCCTTTCCCTGCCGGCACCGGCAGCTGCGCAATTTGAATTTTTTAAAATATGAAGAATATAAGAAATATGTGTGATATGACAAAAGGCTGATACCTCCTCCTTGAAATGGCCATGCCTTCTTGTGGCCTTAGCAAAAATTTGATCTATGAAGCCACTTTCACAACATAGAGACAAACCTTATCATCTGTTTATACCTGTAGATTGACTTTCATTCTTTGGGTGGAACTACAAGGAAGCAAATCTTGTTTTGTTCCCTAGCAACTATTTGCATTTATCTATTTATTTATCCCTTTAGATAAACAAAACAGCCCTGGAATTACTGACAAATGATCATGCTATTTACTGCTCATATGAGCAACTACTTCTAGGCATGGAGCCCAATTTTACAAGGTAATTTCATTTTTAGCTTGTTTGGTGTCTGTGCACAGGTGTTTGTGATGTGTATCAAAGCTATGCACCATCTTTCACCAAAAAAAAGTGGTGAGACAGGAATGTTACTACAGCAGGTACAGAATAGTTCAAGAAGCACACCCACATCATGCTCAAGTTTGATCAGTTTTCCCTTACGAATCATTGAAGTTTCCTCTGGGTCCCGGGTTCCATTGTGGCTTCGTTAGGGACATTGACCCCGGCTCCGTTGTGGACGTTGAGCCTTGGGCTCCGTCATGCATGGCGAGCCCTGTTGTGTGTGTGTGCTTGATTTTTTTTTCCCCTCCTGGTGCTGTGTATGATGGATTTGATGCTTTAAAATTGATACATTTGTAATTTGTATATTTTGTATCTTATTTTTATGTTACCTTGTTATATTCTGTATTTATTGCTTTACTCCATTGTATTTCTGTATAATTATATTGTATCTTTATTTGAAATGCTGTTAGCCGCCCTGAGTCAGCCTGTGCCAAGTAGGGCAGGATATAAATTAAAATTTATTATTATTATTATTATTTGGGAGAGTTAAAATGCTGAAATAAGGTCAAAAATATTTGGCATGGCGTTTGTGTGGTGAAAGAAGAAAGTGCCAAAATTGAAGGGGATTCACAACTGATGCACAAATGAAAGCCAAACTCCAGCTGTTCCATTTATTCTCTGTCTAGTTCACCAAGTAGCCAATTCACATCCAGTCACAGCTAGTATGAAAGGGGTAGGGGTAGGTCATCATTGCTTATTAGACCAGCCACATTCTAGAATTTTCTTCTCATTTCTTCTAAAGAATCTTTATTACATATAGGATTAAAGGTTTCTCTTGCTCGAAAGCCATTCGTATCCAACTCTAGGGTTCAATGCTCATCTCTGATTCAAAGCCAAAGAGCCAGCACTGTCTGCTTCTGCAGATGTTTCCATGGTCATGTGGCAGGCATGACTAGACACCAGAGCGCATGGAACACTGTTTACCTTCCCACGAAGTGGTCCTATTTATCTACTTGCAATTTCTTGCTTTCGAACTGCTAGGTTGGCAGGAGCTGGGACAAAGGCGGGAGCTCATTCCGTCCTGCAGTACTCGGGAATTGAACTGCTGACCTTCCGCCTCCCAACCAGCGTCTTAGCCATTACATTATATCAATGTGGGGTGGATGACTGCCTCTCTTGTGTGATCTTTTATTAGTGCATCACAGTGGGGTACACAGAAATAGCTTCCTTGAAGATTGGGGTATTTTGGAACCACTATCAGGCAATGGCCACCTTGTGCCACCTTATCTTTCTCACACTATGTCAGGCGAAAGGAACAGCAGAATTAACTCACCAAAAGGTGTCTGGCCTAGACACAGAAGAAGTGACATCAAAATAGTACTATGGACTTTCTTACTTTCCAGCCAATATTCCCTTCCTTCCTTCCTTCCTGCTGCTCGCTTTTATTTGCAGAACCAATGTTTTTGTTGCCAGTGTTTCCCTTCCCAATACAGAAACATACAAATACAACAATCACCCTGTATAGCAACAAGATCATATAACAATTAGGTTTGGAGGGGAAAATGGCGTCCCGCATAACAATTTTCCTTATAGAAAAAACGTGCAACAATTTTTCAATGGGAAAAACCACTTAGTGGAAAAAATCGTTGTACTATGCAGCCCATAGGGAAAAGTGCTATACGATGCATGCATCATATAGCAATTGTTTCATACAACAACAAGCCCTATGGAACAGATTAAAGTCATTGTATGAGGTACCGCTGTACTGTATTTGCAGATGCCCATGAACAAATCAGTTCAGGCCACTTCCAGATCAGATCAGGATGAGTTGACCCCAATATGTAAGGTAGACCAGATAGTATTTGCATAGCTGTAATATGTATGTGTTCTCTGAACCCCCCCCCCCCGAGGAATCAGGGTAAAGGACCCTGGGCAGGTGGAATTGACATCAGATAGCCAGACTGAATGGTGGGTTTTGTGACAGGAGATATTTATCCCTTTTATTCCAGCACTTCCTTTGTTTCTCAGGACAGGTTAATCCCAATGATAATGTTTGTATCATTGAAACCTCTATTGTGTTTTTCTTTTAAGACAAAAGATGTTAATGTATGAGTTGTTTTTTCTAAACTAAAACCTCAGTATTCAGGTTAAATTGCCATATTGCAATAAATAACTGGGTTTTGGGTTGCAGTTTGGGCATTCAGTTTCTAAAAGGTTTGCCATCACTGCGTTAGTCCATGAAATTTTATATTGCAGTAATTGGTTTTATTCGTACCTCTAACCTCCACCCTGGTCGGATCTTGGCGGTCAAACAATGTTGTGGGTCTCCTCCGCATAAGAATCTCAGTGAGAGAGAGAGAAGCTGCTTTAACTCAGTGAATGCCTGCTCCTGACCTCCCCCCCCCGCCAAACTGCATCTTTCTTTAGCAGGTGGTGTAGGGGCTCCGCCACGGATGCCTTCCGTGGGAAGAACGAGTGGTAAAAATGGAGGAGTCCTAAAAAAGACTGCAACTCCGACTTTGCGGCCTGTCTGGGGTTGTTCTGCACTGCTGCAACCTTGGATTCCGATGGCTTTACCCCATCAGGGGTGATTAGAAACCCCAGAAACTCAACTTCATTTGCCTAGAACATACATTTGTCTCTTCTCAGGCATAGCCCAGCCCTCTCGAACACTGTTAAAACCTCGTCTAACCTCTGGGCTAACTCTGACTCATTCCCAGCCGTTATTAAAACATCATCAAAGTAGGGGAGGACCCCAGGGAGACCCTTAAGAAGGCATTCCACCAGTGATTGAAATATTCCGGGGGCTGAGTTCACGCCGAACTGGAGGCATGTCACCTTAAATGCACCCTTGTGCATAACAATCGTCTGAGCAGCTGCTGCCGCAGGTGTGACCGTTAGCTGTTGATAAGCCTGCGCTAAATCCAATTTTGCAAAACATTTACCCCCCCCCCCGTGTAACGTGGCTAGCAAATGGCTAACTACCGGCACCAGGTAGGCGTTGGGGCAAATGGCCTTATAAATTGTACATTTGTAATCAGCACAAATCCTAACCTCCCCATTGGATTTCATAGCAGTAACAATCGGTGTCTCCCACTCTGTGGAGTCTACCGGAACCAAAATCCCCTGACCCACCAGTTTGTCCAATTCCGCTTCAATCTTGTCCTTTAGTGCAAAAGGCACTCTTCGCGGCTTGAGCCGTATGGGGCGAATGGAAGGGTCTAAATCAAAGTCCACTGGGGGCCCCTTGTACTTCCCGAGTCCCTTTTCAAAGACAGCAGAGTGCGCATTGCACACATCTTGAATTGGATAAGTCTGGACGGCATTGATGCCGGTTAATGAAATGCCCAACGATTCGAACCATTGTGTCCCTAGGAGGCAACTGGCCCCCCTTTTAGAACCACCAGAGGCAGCTTCCTCGTGAAGTTCTTGAAATGGACGGTGAAATCCCACACCCCCAGGATGGGAATGTAGTTACCTTGAACATCCCACAAATTCATTCTGAGGGCTCTCAGTTTTGGGCGGTCCTGAGAGGGTATCCGCAGGAACTCCATCTGCGAAACTATGGAGTAGGAGGTGCCAGAGTCCACCTCCATCTTAACCTGAACCCCCTGTAATAGTACCTTCACAAAAAAATGGGTGCGCTGGTCCAACACACGTCTCACCACGGTATCCCCAACGTGTACTTTGCCGATGGCCTCGTCCTTTCGTCTGTAGTGGCTGGTCCAGTCAGGGTCTCAACTCCTGCATTGTCTGCATACCTTTGCAATGTGTCCCAACCATCTGCAGTTGTGGCACTCTGCCTTCTGGAATGGGCATTTCTTCCGGTCGTGTGAGCCCCCGCACCCCTCGCATCGCCGGCTCGCCTCGGTGTCTCACCTCTCGGACACCTTTTTCTCACCTTCTGCACCTCTGGTTTGCTCTCGCTCTCGCCAGATCCCGAAGAGGACATCGCAGCGGCTGCCACAGCTTGCATCTCTCGCGTACATGGTAGTGAGCAGCTGTGGGCTTGCACAGCAGACGCCAAACTTCCCGGGGCAGTGGACCTCGCCCTGAATGCCCACACCCCATCCCTTGCTGACTTGGCAGCCTGTGCAGCCAGCAGGACCTCTTCGAAAGTGAGGTTCTCGTCTCGGGATAGCAATCTCCTCATCCCACAGGCCAAGTAAGAGATGGTCTCTCAACGCCTCGCTTAGGGTGGCTCCCCACCGACACGAGGTAGCCGCCAGCCTCAGAGCGGCGACGTACTCGGCTATAGTATCTCCCGGGCATTGGTCACATCGGTTGAACACCATTCTCGCCATAAAAATGGACACCTTTGGGCAAAAATGTGTCCGCAGGGCAGCTAGGATGTCTGCCAGTGGTACCGTCTTGAGCACTCTTGGCATCAGGAGATTCTTTGCTAACTCCAGGGTCGGCAACCCACACTGGGCCAGTAGACAGACTCGCTTTTGGGCTTCACCCTCTATCTTCTCGGCATCCATCACGTAGAGGAATTGCTCCTCGTAAAGGTCTCATGACTCCGGTGCGGAGATGTTGAACGAAGGTAAGGTGACTCTGTGGGACGCCATGATCCCATCCTCGTCGCCAATTTGATGTAGGCAGATTGAATGCACATGAGCCGGCAGGTGGGCTAAACACTACTTTATTGTAACATAGTCAATCTGTACATGAGGCAATGGTGGAGCCTTGCCTCCTTATATAGCACACAGTACATTTGAATTTGGCCCAGAGGCACACCATTGGTTACAGTCATAGTGACGTCCTTCTGACGTAGTCGGTCCTTTGTGCATACCTAGCATAGCTTCACCTGTGGCGGGAAGGTTTCCCGTGGAAGTTACCATTGGAGGAATTGGAGCCACGTGACGCTCCGCCAGCTGTGCTAATGGTGAACAGCTGAACTGCATGTATACACAACAGGGTTGAAATGATTTTTTGTTGGAGAAACTCCACTCAGGGAATGACTGAATGAGGCTCATTTCCTGTCCCCAAGAGCTAGGACAGAGGCAGGCACTCAATCCGTCATGCAGTACCCAGGTTTCAAACTGCCTTGCCAGCTTTCCAATTAACAAGGCTAGCTTCTTAACCACTGAGCCACTGCAGCCCCTGATCAAGATTTAGATCAGGAATTCTCAAACTTTTAAAGCTGGGGGCTGGGTCACATTCCCTCAGACAGCTTTGGGGGCCAGGCGACCATTTGCCCTTTCTCCACCACATGGCACTTCCTGGTGTGGTGAAGGCAGTGGGCACATGAAATGGTGTCACAGGCTGCCCACGGGCCGTAAATTGAAAATCTTTGATTTAGATGAAAACCAGGAAGTGAACTGGAGTAACCCCTGAGGGGTGGCCCTTGGGAAAGGCCTTTACCTGAAACGAAAGTACTAAGAGGAAGTGGCTGAGAGCAATAAATGGCAGCAGTGAGTGCTGGGAGCACCCTTTTGTTTGTTCACAGTTAAAGCTGAAGAATAATCCTGGAACAAACCCCAGGGAGGGAGGGACCAGAGAAAGCAGACAGTATTTTAACAGAGGAGAGGTTGAATGGAAAGGTAGGACTGAAAAGGTCTCCTGGAGGAAGAGGGGGGAAAAAGAGAGAGAAAAGAGCAAGGAGGTGAAAAGGCAGAGAGGTGATTTAAATTGAGACCAAGACGTGACATGGAGCAATACCTGGAATTCCCCATTCAGAAGCACCTGTGCTCTGTTTAAGAAGAAAGTCCTGGTAACTGCCGAGAGCAATAAGTAAAGGTCGCTCTTGAATATTCTTGGAATCATCAGAATTTGGTTAATACCTTTACCTATATTTGAATCTACAGTTGACATCTAGGCGAGTATGTTTAATAAGTTACAGAATTTATATCCATTTAATTATGGGTATGTTTTAATAACTTACAGAATTTATATCCATTTAATTGTTGTATGGGTACATTTTTCTTTGTGTGGATTGTTTGATTATTATGATATTTTGTTATATTATGGGTTGTTTTATGTAACGTTGTGAGCTGCCCAGAGTACTGCTTCTGCATTAATTGGGGTGGGATACAAACCTAATACTTCAGCCAAGATGAAGTCTGACAGCTCCTGAATGAAGAGTGTTGGGTATTAGAGAGACAGTAGTAGACCAACAGAGTCCCCAGCCTGTCCCTAACTCTGGGCACTCAAAGACACATGTAGGCTCTCCAGGTCTAAGACCAAGAGGACAGAGACCCTGCTAAGAATGATGCTGGCCCTGTACAAAATGGCTACTATCCCTCCCCACCCCTTCAGTCTGCCCAGGTTGGATGGAATAGGAGGGGGGAACCCTACTGAGAGCCACCCCTCCATCCATCCCTCTTCGCTTCTAAATCTTCGCTTTTCCTTCCTCTTCCTCTTCTCTGGGGAACAGGGGAATGCTACAATTTTTTTATAATTAAAAAGGTAAACTGTCAACAAATGGCTTCCTACCCAAATGACACAGCACTGGATTTTAAAGAGGGTGGGAGACAATGGTAGGATTCTTTTTTTTTTTACTACCTACTCTGTGGGCATGGTATGGTGGACATGGCCAGAGGGAAAGCCCTGTGTTGCACCCGAATTAGGACTACTTTATTTCAAAACTTGGATGGGTGGGGCCAGCCAGAATTTCTGCTACCAGTTCTGGCAAACTGGTGCAAACCTGCTGAATCCCACCACTGGTAGGAGAAATTCCCCTTCCACATCCTCTGTTGTCTCCCTGCAGCCCTGTGAGGGAGCGGGAGAATGCTGGATTCTTTTTAAAACAATTTTTTAAAATATGTGGCACACTGCAGAAAAGTGCCGAGGAATGTGTCAGTCGTCCTTGGCTTAAGGAGCTCCATCTTGCATGTATCAATTTGTGGGGCCTGTGCTTTGGGGTGGGTGAGATCTGTAATGTTTATCCAAACTCAGAAGAGGCAGGTGCATTCATTTGTGTGTATGGCTTGTCCTTTTCAGACATCTCAGCAATGGCAACACAGCCAGTGACCTTATCTGATGGATCAGTGGTATTAATTTCATCAAATTTTCCCAGCACCGTTCAGGGTGGGCAGGTTTTTCCAGCAACTGTTACCCAACCAGCAGGAACTGTAATGTATTTAACATATGGAGGCCAGCAGGTTGGAACTTCTCTCAACCAGCCTCAACAGACCCCACAAGTGACGCCACTGGAGAAATTTCGCCAGGCAGAGATCAAGACTCTGGGGGTAAGTGCTATTGATACTGGCACACATAGCATACCTGTCAACCGCGGCACTGGCCAATCCAGGACCTGCACAGAACGGTTCTGCGCAGGTTGCCTTCTATGCATGCGTAGCCTTCTACGCATGCGTAGAAGGGTTCTACACAAGCGTAGAAGGGTTCTACGCAAGTGTAAAACCCTTCTACGCATGCATAGAAGGTGACCTGTGCAGAAAGGCTGCGCAGTACCTCCTTTCCCCCGCTGCCAAATTCTGGGTTTTCGGCAGCGCGGGGTGGGAAATGGCGCAAATCGGCGCCAAAAACCGGGAAATCCCGGCCAATCCGGGGAGGTTGACAGGTATGTCACATAGAGACAGACCCATGGTAGTTCCAATGTTACCTCTACCCACAAAAAGATTGAGCACAAAATGGGCCATGTGAATCAACAGAAAATAGTTCAAAAATATAGTTTCTAGAGGTGGAAACTAATTTTGATAAACACATTTTTTTTAATGAGGATGTCCATTTGATTCTTCTTGCAACAGAAGGGACATAGCACTTTGGAATCTGCTCATTTGAGCTGCTTGTAATGTGTCTTGGAGAAATAAAACACATTCAAAGTCATTTATACTGTACATTTTTAAAATGTGAGTGCCCCTAATTGCACTCTTTTGAAGCACAACCTAACAATGCTAATTACCAGCTATGTGGTGGTATGCAAATGTAAATGCTATTCCTATTAACATAAACAACTGGTTTCGTCAGTGGGATAAATTGTATGCATGAGGGGAAATGTGTAAAAAATTAAATACATGAGGGAAATGGGCAGAGAAAATAGGTACAAATTTCCTTGTGAAAAGGGGGGAAATGTCTTGAGCTACTAAAAAGGGAAGATAGAATGAGGATGAATTTAGGACTTCAAGAAACACAACATAACATAGATCAATATGGGGTATTTTTGTTTTTGTTTTACAAAGGGGGAGAGAGAGAGATCATCCCTCTACCTTTTATTCTCTGGCCTGAAGTGTAAAATGTTGGCCTCTGTTATGTATGTATGTATGCATGCTCATGATACTGTAAAGGCAAGATTGTAACCACTCCAGATACAAACGATATCAGCTGTAAAGGAACGCGAGCGGACAGCCTATAGAGGGCAGCTGCGAGCGTTCACTCTCACATGGTTCACATTGCGCAATCACGGACAGCCGTGGGAAAACCTTCCCCGCAAACAGCAGCAGGAAAGGAGGCGTGCCTGGGCGAGGCCACGCCGGTAGCAGCCAATGAGCTACCGTGCTACAGGATTCAAATGAAGAACGCTACTGTATATATTGAGATGTATCACCGCCATTACCTCATGCTTAACTGGAACCTCATGCAATAAACCTGTGTTAAACCAACCCTTCGGTTGTCCGGTCGTCTTCGGTCCCCATACACTAAATTGGCGACGAAGGTGGGATATGGCTGCCCACGGGACCAAGACATGCGCCGGCTACGAGATCAGGAAGCCAGGAGACTTGGAGCTATTTGAGATAGACTTCAACGCTGCGCTGGTGGAGCTCGAGGTCTCAGACGAGGCCAAGAAGAGGGCCATCTTCGTCCGCATGCTCGGACAAGAAACCAAGAGGACCTTGGTGGACCTGATCGCGCCGAGGAAGGTGGGCGACCTCAAGGCCACAGAGCTCCTGGCGGCGCTGCGCGCCCATCTCCGGCCGGCAATTGCGATGTTCCCCGCTCGGAGCGCGTTCTGGAGGCGAGTCCAGGCACCCGGGGAATCGGTCGATGAGTTCGCCACGGCCCTGCGGTTGGCCGCCGGCCCATGCAAGTGGGAACTCCCCGACGTCACCCTCCGGGACTGCCTGCTCTGCGGTCTGAGGGACACAGAGACTCAGCGCGCGCTGATGAAAAGGGAGCCGCCTCCCACGTGGCAACAAGTCCTCGACGCGGCACAGGCCGCAGAGGCCACGTCGGCCGGGGTGCACGAACTGCAGGACTGGCGCCCGAAGACCGCCAAGGCAGAGAGTTCGGTGCGCGCGGCCCGGCGGACTTCGAACTCGTCTGCAGAGAGCAGCGACGACGAGGACGTCCGGAGGGTCCAGAGAGAGGGCCGGCGCTGCGATGGCTGCGGCGCCGCCCACGCCCGCACCAAATGCCCATTCCGCAAGGCCGAGTGCCACAACTGCGGCCGGCGCGGGCACATCGCCAAGGTCTGCCGGAAACGACGCGAGGCCACCCGGAGTTCTCCAGACCGCTCGGCGAGGCAGGACCGCACCACGAGGCAGGACCGCACCACGAGGCCGAAGGACGGCACCCGGACCACGAGAACGCGGGACGGAGTAGGGCGAGTCTCCGACGACAGCGAGGACGACGCGCCGGTTTGCAGCGTTTCTACGGAGCACCCCCGTTACTTCGTTGAGGTAGTAATACAAGGGGCCCCTGTTAGAATGGAGGTGGACTCGGGTTCTTCATACTCCATTATTTCCCAGGGGGAGTTCATGAAAATCGCCCCCCGCGTGCGGCCCAAGCTCAAGGCGTTGAGGGCCACGCTGAAGGACGTGCAAGGGAACCGCATCCCAGTGTTGGGGGTTGGGAAGTTCCAGGTCCAGTTCAAAAAGTACACCGCAACGCTTCCCTTAGTCGTTCTCAAGGGGGGTAAATGCAGCCTCCTCGGGACTCAATGGTTCCAGCCCCTGGGGTTGTTCATTGGGGGGGTGCACGCCGTGGGAGCACACGCCGCCGGGACTGATCCAATACAGAGCGTGTGCGACGCGCACCCCGAGGTTTTTAAAAAGGGGCTAGGAAAATTCAAGGGCCCCCCAGTGACTTTCGACCTGGACCCTGGAGTGCGTCCAATCAGACTTAAACCGCGCAGAGTGCCTTTCGCACTAAAGGACAAGATAGAGGCGGAATTGGACAAATTAGTGGGCCAGGGGATTCTTGTTCCTGTTGATTCGGCGGAGTGGGAAACTCCAATTGTAACAGCGCTCAAGGCCAACGGGGAAGTCCGAATATGCGCTGATTACAAGTGCACCATCAATAAGGCGATCCGCCCTAATGCGTATCCGGTGCCGGTAGTCAGCCACTTGTTGGCCAGGTTGCACGGGGGGAGGTGTTTCGCCAAACTCGACCTGGCCCAAGCCTACCAGCAACTCCCGGTGACCCCCGCCGCAGCTGCTGCACAAACCATAGTCACCCACAAAGGGGCGTTCCAGGTTTCGCGCCTCCAATTCGGCGTGAATTCGGCGCCCGGGATTTTCCAGTCATTGGTGGAACGCCTCCTGAAGGGGTTGGAGGGGGTGTTACCCTATTTTGATGACGTATTAATTACAGGGGGGAGCCGGGCCGAATTAGCAACAAGGTTGGGAAAGGTCCTGACAATATTCGAAAAGGCGGGGTTGAGGTTGCGGAAAGACAAATGCGTCTTCTTCGCTACAGAGGTTGAGTTCCTAGGGTTCCGTGTCACTCCCGAGGGAATTAGGCCAGCCCAATCCAAGGTAGCCGCCATCAAAAAGGCCCCTCGCCCCACCTCCAAGCCCGAATTGCAGTCGTTCCTCGGACTGCTCAACTTCTACCACTCCTTCCTTCCGCGGAAGGCAGCCGTGGCGGAACCGCTACACAAATTGTTAAAAAAGGACGAGGCATGGAAGTGGGGCGACGACCAGGAAAAGGCTTTCAATGACCTGAAGCGACTCCTGGCATCAGATGCTGTACTGACCCACTTCAATCCCAAACGCCCGGTGGTCCTGATATGCGATGCATCCCCGGTGGGGGTGGGGGCGGTGCTTTGCCACGTGCTGGAGAACGGTAGGGAGGCTCCGATAGCTTTCTACTCTAGATCCCTGTCCCAAGCGGAGAGGAATTATGCTCAGACGGACAGGGAGGCGCTAGCAATAATTGCGGGGACCAAGAAATTTCATGATTTCGTGTACGGCCGCCCCTTCACCATAGTGACTGACCACAAGCCTTTGCTGGGCATCTTCACCGCAGACAAGCCCACACCCCAGATCCTGTCCCCGAGAATGCTCAGATGGGCCATTTTTCTCAACGCGTATCAGCACGCGTTGGTATACCGGCCCGGGAGGGAGATAAGCCATGCCGACGCTCTGTCGAGGTCCCCCATTCCCCGGGATTGCTGCCACGTGGGCGGAGTAGAGAGGGACCACCAGGTCTTAATGATAGAGGTCCTAGACTCCCCTCCAGTAGTACCGGCCGAAATCGCCAAAGCGACAGGCAAGGACAAAGCGCTGGCCACAGTTTGCTCCTGGGTGCAGAAAGGGTGGCCCGTGTCTTCCCCAGCAGCGGAATTCGACACATTTTTCAAAAAGAGATTAGAGTTGTCCCTGGAGAGGGGTTGCCTTTTGTGGGGACAGCGGGTAGTGATCCCCACGTCTCTCCGGCCGAGGGTGCTTAAACTGCTGCACGTCAGCCACCCGGGAATCGTACGCTCTAAGGCACTAGCCCGCAGTTATTTTTGGTGGCCCCAGTTAGACGCCGACATCGAACACATGGTCGGCACTTGCGAGGCGTGCCAAAGCTCTAGGCCAGAAGAGGCTCGCTCGCCACCCAGGGAATGGGACACTGCGAGGGGACCCTGGTCCCGAATTCACGTAGACTTTGCTGGCCCGTTCAGGGGAACGCTTTTCCTCCTCGTGGTGGACGCGTTCTCTAAGTGGTTGGAGGTCATTCCAGTCTCGAGCACCTCCTCGACCACAACCATTAAACAGTTAAGGAGGGTCTTTTCCACGTTCGGTTTACCCGACACCCTCGTCAGCGATAACGCTAGCTGTTTCACGTCCGCCGAGTTCAGGGCGTTCATGGAGCGCAACGCCATTCGGCACGTAACCTCCGCTCCTTTTCACCCGGCCACCAACGGCCAAGTAGAGCGCCTCGTGCGCACCACGAAAGACGCGCTACTGCGCATGGGTCCCGGAGACCTCGATCTGAAACTGTGCCAATTCCTGCTGAGATACAGGGTCACCCCTTTAGCGTCAGGGTACTCCCCCGCAGAGCTGTTGATGCGCAGGAAGCTGGTCACGGGGATATCCAAGCTAGACCCCACGAGAGTAGAGGACAAAGGGCGGAACATAGGGGTGGAACCCACAAAGAGCTTCAGCATAGGCGCCCCAGTACACTGCAGGAATTACGCCAGCGCGGGGCCAGCCTGGGTGCCGGGCACCATAGTAGATCAAACCGGCCCCGTCTCATACCGCGTAGAGACCAGTACAGGGTTCCTGTGGAGGCGACACGTGGACCAACTCAGGCATAGGGTCCCCGGAGAGCAAGACGCGGATGAGATCAGCATTGAATCAGCGTTAGGGTACTCCCCCACCCGTTTAGCCCAAGGGGGAGGAAAAGGGGAGCATGGGTCCCCACCAAGGGGGGAGGAAAGGGAATCGATCCACAGAAATCTTTTGCGGGAGTCCCCGCCAGAGAGGAGGAGCCCCGGGTTGCGGGAGTCCCCGTCAGAAAGGAGGAGCCCCAACCACACTCATACCCCACGGAAGCCGCGGAAGTCCCCTCGAGGCTCAGAGGCCCATAGAAGTTTAGACGTTGATTTACAGTACCAGGGGGAGTTAGCGGAGTGGTCCCCCACCCGTCCTAGCGAAAAGAGGGGTTTCAGTTCAGCCCCTGGTACCTCCAGTCCCAGTAGCCCCTGTGAGTTAGAATGCAACATAGCGCCCATGTTCCGGAGACCGACACCTCCAAGACCGGAGGCATCAGCGAGTCCGCCCACCACAGTCTTAAGGTCCCCCGAGCAGGGATCAGAAGGGAGCCGTTCCCCAAGGGCGACCTCATCAGTTCCGCGGTTCACTCTAGGAGGGTCCCCGGGGTACGAGGGCAATAAGCAGGGATTTACCTCCCAACTGTTCATCCCATTCCCTTCCCCAAGCGCAAGGCAGGCACGGACGCCCCACAGAGCCACTAACGAATCCCCGTTTCCCGTTACAGGACAAGCACCCGCGGAGTCAGGGATCACGGGCTCTCCAGAATTAGGGCAGGCGCAAGCACGCCCCAAGCGAACGTGCGGCAAGCCACAATGGTTGCGGGACTTCGTCCCATCCTAGGGGGGAGGGATGTTATGTATGTATGTATGCATGCTCATGATACTGTAAAGGCAAGATTGTAACCACTCCAGATACAAACGATATCAGCTGTAAAGGAACGCGAGCGGACAGCCTATAGAGGGCAGCTGCGAGCGTTCACTCTCACATGGTTCACATTGCGCAATCACGGACAGCCGCGGGAAAACCTTCCCCGCAAACAGCAGCAGGAAAGGAGGCGTGCCTGGGCGAGGCCACGCCGGTAGCAGCCAATGAGCTACCGTGCTACAGGATTCAAATGAAGAACGCTACTGTATATATTGAGATGTATCACCGCCATTACCTCATGCTTAACTGGAACCTCATGCAATAAACCTGTGTTAAACCAACCCTTCGGTTGTCCGGTCGTCTTCGGTCCCCATACACTAAAGCCTCAATGGCAGACTGCTGGCAATCTGGCTCATTGATAAATACAGCCCCTGGAATAGTTAGGAACAGATACTTCACATTGAGTTACGTGAAGAATTATTTATTAATTATTTATTTGTTCAAATTTATATAGCCGCCCCCTTGCCGAGGCGACTTTGGGAGGCTTATGTCCACTAAAAATCCAATTAAAACACTAAAAACCATTAAAACCCTTATCAACACATAAAACTCATAAAAGCTCACCCACCCACCCCAACTGAAGAGAGGGACACCAGGCAGGGGCCACCTCCCCATCAATGCCCCACACCTGCCCTGCCAGCCAGGTTTTAAGTTCTTTTCTAAAGGGCAGCAGCTCTGTTTGTAACTGCAGGTCTACCAGCAGGAGGTTCCATAGGGCCAGGGCAGACACGGAGAAGGCCCTCCTCCTTGTACTAGACAGGTGGGCCTCCCTAGCTGTCAGTACCACTAGAGAGCCCCTCTGGTCTGCTCTGGTTGGGCGGGCAGACATTCTTGGTGCAATGCGATCTCTTAGGTAGCCTAGCCCATTACCATGTAGGGCCTTAAAGGTCATAACCAGCACCTTGAATTGCACCTGGAGATAAACTGGTAACCAGTACAGCTCCCGGAGCAGTGGGGAAGCATGGGCGTAATGCCTGCATCCCATCACCACCCGGGCAGCTGCGTTCTGGACCATCTGTAGCCTTCAAATGGTCATCAAGGGCAGCCCCATGTAGAGCGTATTACAATAATCTAGTCTAGAGGTGACCAGAGCCTGTGTGACCATGAGTAAGGAGTCCTGATCCAGGAGCCGGCGCAACTGGCGAATAACAGCTGTGCAAAGGCCCTCCTGGCCATGACTGCCACCTGCTCTTCAAGCAGCAGCCTCGAGTCCAGGAGGACCCCCAAGTTACACACTGGGTCTGTCTGGGACAAGATAGCCCCATCCAATATCAACGCTGGTAGCTCCCGGGATTAATATAGGACCCCCAATCCATAGCCACTCAGTCTTGCCGGGATTCAGCTGTAACCCGTTGTGCCCTATCCAGACCCCCACGGCCTCCAGACACTCAGACAGGACCTTGACAGCATCGCTTGGATCACCATGGGCTGAGATGTACAACTGAGTGTCATCCGTGTACTGATGGTACCACACCCCGTGGCAATGGATGATCTCACCCAACAGTTTCATGTAGATGTTAAACAGGAGAGAAGAAAGTACCGAGCCCTGAGGCACCCCATATTGAAGGCCCCTAGGGCTGGACCTCTCACTCTCCAGCCACACTGACTGGGTCCTGCCCATCAGGAATGAGGAGAACCAGGACAACACAGTGCCCTGGATCCCCAATCCTTTGAGCTGTCCCAGAAGAACACTGTGGTTGATGGTATCGAAAGCCGCTGAGAGGTTGAGGAGAGCAAGGACGGATGAGTGACCAGCATCCCGCTCCCTCCAGAGATCATCCACCAGCATGACCAATGCCATCTCAGTACCATAGCCGGGCCTGAAACCTGACTGGCATGGGTCCAGATAATCCGCTTCATCCAGGACCCCTTGCAACTGATGCGCCACTGCCTTCTCCAATACCTTCCCAAAGAAAGGAAAGTTGGAGACTGGCCTATAGTTGGATAGTATTGTTGGGTCGAGGGATTTTTTCCCAGGAGGGGGCACACCAATGCATGTTTCAAGGATGCTGGGAACACCCCCTCCCGCAAGGATGAATTAATTATTGCCCCGACCCAGCTACCTGTCACCACCTTGGAGGCTTTCACCAGCCAGGTGGAGCAGGCATCCAGAGGACAAGTAGTGGCGCAAACAGCTGCACGGAGCCTGTCCACTTCATCAGGTACAACTGGGTCAAACCGATCCCAGATAACATGGCAAGACTGTGGTCCGGTCCCCTACAGACCCTCTCCTGCTACGCCAGGCATAAGCCCCGAGCGAATCCGAGCGATTTTCTCCATTAGATAATCTGCAAAAGCCTCATATGATCCCTGCCAACCAGGCACCGGTCATCCCCCGCCCTACCAAGGAGAGACCTGGTTACCCGGAACAGGACAGCTGGGCGATTATCAGCAGAGGCAGTAAGGGTGGTGAAATATTGCCGTTTCACCATCTCTATCGCCACCTGGTAGGCCCTAATTGGGGCTATAGCAAGTGTTCGGTCATCATCACTGTTGTGTTCTGTAAAGCAGTGCCTTTAACAATGTACCTTTACCATGTGTTATCAATGTAACCTTTCTGTGTGCAACATTATAACCATCACCTGTATCAATGTAAGCTTAATAAGGGGACGCGAGCTAGTGACCACCAGAGGGCAGTAGCGAGCGTCTAGCTCTATTGGATCATAGCCACCTGGTTCAGCAGTGCGGGAAGATTCCCCGCGACTTCCTCACCTGGTCAAGAAGGGCGTGACCTCCTACGACGTCACGCAGGCAGCAACCAATAGTCTGTCAACGAGCCACATTCAAATGTATAGCCAGCTGTATATATTGAGCTACCCATCCGCCATTACCACATGTTCCTCCGGATCATCATGCAATAAACCTGTGTTAAGCCAACCCTTCGGCTGTTGTGTTGTCTTTGGTCCCTTACACTAAAATCACTCTGAGTCTTCACCCAGCGGTGCTCTAGGCATCTCTTTTCCCGTTTGAGCTCCAGCAGCTCTTCAATGAACCACGGGGATGACTGAGCTCCACAGGCATGGAGAGGCTGTAATGGCACGATTTCATCCAAGGCTGCTGTCATCGTCCTGTACCACAGGTCAACAAGCGCCTCAGGTGAACCGTGTAGCCGATCCAGAGGAAAACTCCCCAGTTCCCTCTGGAATCCATCAGAATCCATCAGTCGCCGGGGGTGGGCTAATTTAATAGGCCCTGCCTCCAGCAATGAAATGCTGCCCCCAGAAAGTCTAGAGTCACCAAATAGTGATCTGACCATGGCATAGGTGTTATGATTAAATTCTGTAGTATCAGATCACTCAGCCACTGCTCTGACAAGAAAACTAAAACTGGTGTGTGGCCCCTGCTCCTGGTCCGGCCCTGAATTACTTGAGTCAGGCCCACGGCTGCCATGGAAGCCATGAACTCCCACGCAACCTTGGAGCCAGTCCCCTGCAAAGGCAAATTGAAGTCCCCCAGAACCATCAGCCTAGGGAACTCCAGCGCCAACGCTGAGATGGCCTCGAGCTCAGGCAGGGAGTCCCTTACCCTGCAAGGGGGCAGGTACAGGAGTAAGACACCCAACTGACCCTTAAGACCTGACCGCAGGAGCGGGGCCGCACAACCCAGGATTTGTGGAGCGGTAGCCCTGGTGACTCCCAGCGACTCTCTGGCTACAATGGCAATGCCACCGTCCCTCCCCTCCCCTCTAGGCTGGTGCCAGATACCGAACATGGCTGGACACATATCTGACAATGGTACACTATCCTCTGGTGTCAGCCAGGTTTTGGTGATGCATGCCAAGTCAGGCTGCTCCCCCAGAATGGAATCTTGAATCAGGGGAGCCTTATTACAAACCGACCTGGCATTCATCAGCAGCAGCCTAAGGGAAGGGGTGCTCTGGACCAGCTGCTCAGGGACCAGAGGTGTTACCGAGGGGCTGGAACGAGGGACATATATTAAACATCGGTCCCGCATTCCCCATGAGCCCCTCGGTACCCACCATATCGTCCCATGCCCATCACAACACCAATCTGTGCCCCAGGAACCTCCCTGCCCATCGCAGACAGAGCGCTGCCCCTCACATCTGGCTGACAGGGTGCTCTCATGTCCCCTCCCTCCTTCCCCCATCTAGAACCCCATCTAAAACCCACCCAAGCAGTGGAAGGGTTGCTGCCATCAAATCTCCCACCTTGGCAGCCCCGCTGGATTTCCCAGTCATGGCAGCAGTGGTAATGACGGTGGGGGTGGGAAGGCAGGCCATGGGCTACTGAAGCAAGCCCATGCTGCAGTTTATTCCCCTCCCAGCCACATCCTCTGACCGGTTGCTGGGTGGACTCTGCCAGGCCCTCCTGCCTCGGGTCCTCCCGCCCTCCTTCCTTCCAAGTCCTTTCCTCCCTCCAATTCCGGGGAGGGGAAGTGCGCGAAGGGAAGGCAACTGCCACAGGTCCTTTTGACACCTGCTGCCAACGCAGGTGTTTCCATTGGCGATGGTAGTGGTGGTGCGAATTCCCTCCTTCCTGCCTCCTCGACATGAGCTGCTGCTTTGGCAGTGGCGGTGGTGGCGGTGGCGGCACTGCCCGGGCCCCCCATCTGGTCCTTCTCCCTCTACAGCCAACCAGCCGGGGGTGCCGGGCCAGGGGAGGAAGCCGAGGTGGAGGGAGCGATGATGACGGCGGCTGTTTTACCTCCGCCCGTTATTACAAAAATTTGTAAATGCATCCCCAATACAGAGGACCAACAAACATCAAACCACCAGAAGGATTAAGCAATTCACACAGCTGTTTTTTGTTCCACATGGAGTCGCTAGGCTGTGGGAAATCAGGGCTAAGGCAGAATTTGTCTCACAGTGTTGGTACCCAAGATGTATGTGCCGTTTCCCTTCAGATGGGCAGGTTCAAATAACTGTTCAGTGATTCCTTGGTGCCTGTATCAGAAGATTTAGCGAACCTTCTTGTGTAATTTTTACCACAGGCCATCCAGATCATGATTGGATTGGTAAACATTGGCTTTGGCACTCTTTCAGTCATGTTTTCTGTGCATTCGTACTTGAGCATTGCTGCTGTTGGAGGTTATCCTTTCTGGGGTGGACTATTTGTAAGTAATCTCTAATTTACCTTTGAAAGCCCATGTTGGTTTTTAACATTGGAAAGGTAACCTTGTCTTGACATTATTATTCAGTGGTTGAATTGCTGTGTGCAGAAATGTAATACTATTTGGTAATTTATATGGAACACATTAAAGGGCATTAAAAGAAGGAAGTAGGTGGGCATTAAAGTCTGTGCACCTTCCATCCAGAAAGATCTGTCCTCGCCACCCAGTGCCATTCTTACAGCCTCCCATTACATGTTTCATAGCCAAGAAATAGAACCGGGGACAGGATTAGGGAGACAAGTGATGCTCAGTGTAAATCTCCAGTGAACCTGGCCAAATTATTTTTTCTTCTTCTTTTGGACAGTTCATTATTTCAGGATCCTTGTCTGTTAACGCAGTGAAACATCTAGGAAATCACCAGGTGAGGTCTATAATTCTACCCCTCTTCTATTATGCTACAGACGCTAAAGTGTTGCTGTCTTACGTACTTATTACACACCCAGGTCTGCACCCACACTACACTACTCTTGTTGTTACAAGTCAGGCAAGTTTGTGTGACTGGAGCTAATCAGGGAAAGGAATCAGATACTGTAAGTGTCATTCTATGTTCTTGCTGCATGGAGCTCTATACCGGGGTTACAAAGTAGCCCAGAAAATACAGTAAAACCCCGATTTACCGGGGGGGGGGGGGGGGATCAGTTCCATGGCTTCATTTGTAACTTGCTTTTTTTTCGTAACTCGAGTCATCCCCATAGGGATGCATAGAAAAATAATAAATAATAATTTTAAAAAAGAATTTAAACGGAGAGCTCTCCCTACCTTTTGGCGGCGGCTGCTGCTTCCTTCCTTCTGCTCTGGATGGATTTTAAGAGCACAAAATGGTGGTGCCACAATTTTGAGCACTGAAAATTTGATTTTTACAGACCAAAATGGTGGCAGCGCCATTTTGATCTGTAAAAATCTACCGAAACCCCTTGCGTAACTTGAGTTTTCCGTAACTCGAGCCATACTAAATCGGGGTTTTACTGTACACTATTCTTTATTAAAGCAAACTACTTTCTCTCAGAGAAACCGTTCTCTTTGCTTGAGCTTTGCTATTCTACTGTACCTCTCAGACAATAGCCAAAGAGCCACACTGGAGTTCAATGAGAAATTGGGTTAACAATCAAGGAATAGGTTTAGGGCAGATGAAGGTCCTTACACTATCTTTCTTTATTACAGGTGAAATGCGCTGTGGGAATGAACATCACAAGTGCTATTTTGTCACTTTTTGGCATTGGCCTATATATAGCAGAGTTTATCATTACTCCATCTGTCCATTATTATGATTATAATGGTTATGGTTATTATGAAGCGCCGTCCTGGATACTACATGAACAAATTGTAAGAAAAGCATGCTCTTTTAAAATATAAGATCCAGTGAGGAGGCATCTGTAAAGAAAAAAGAAGTGCATACACAATTTGAACATTGCTGTTTTCACTGAAACATTCCCATAGCCAAAAAGATAAATTGTTGTTTGTTTAGATCATAGGCATCTCTTACAATAGACAGTGGGAACTGTTCTACATAAAGTTGAAACCAAGTTTAAATGGTACTTCATGCACATCCCTTAGTTAAAATGGTACTTCATGTGCATCCCTTAGTTTGTTGTTTTAGAAATTTGGGATTCTGGCAGGCTGAGGAATATGGGTGAAATGTCTCCTCATATATGACCACAGTGGCAACCAAGTCAGAGTGTCCATACCTTCTCTACTGTAAACAAGTCTGATGGCTCAAACCATCTTTTGTTCTTCAATCTATTGATCAATGCATCCAGAATAGTACTACTTTTTCCAATTCTACACACGAAACAACTACAGCCAGAGTATCAACAGTAATGCACTTACAAATGTTGCAACTGAACTAATTTGTGGGAAACAAATTGCTTCTCTACTTTGCAGCACATAGGTATCGGAATCAGTGCCCTGATCTTCTTATTCAGCCTGCTGGAATTTTGCATTGCAGTGTTGACTGCACATTTCGGATGTCAGGCAACTTGCTGTAACAAGGAGCCGGTAAATATAATTTATTTATTTATTTATTATATTTATACCTCACCCATTTAGGATATTTTTCTACTCTGGGTGGCTAGCAGCACAAACTCACACATTAAATATATGAACAACTTGTTCTGGTTGTAAGCGTACAATTTTTTATTGTTGCTAACATACCAGCAATCTTTGAAAGGTTTGTTTAAATGCTGTTAAAGCATCATTGATGTTCTGTGTCAGTTAGCAAATATTAAAAAGAAAGAGACAACTTCATTTCTCTTCCCCTCCACAGACAAGCAGAAAGGAAACCTTCAATTTCTCAGGATTGTTAAGCAGCTTTATTAAAAGGGAAGCCATCCAGTCACTTAACAAACTTGGGAAATCTTTCCCTTTAAAGAGGAAGAAGATCTTGATCATGCTAAACAGAATCATTTGAGATGCCATGTGGTCAATCCTTGCATCTGGATGCAAAAATCAGCCCAAATGACACATTGCATCTCAAAGCAAATCTGGGCATGTATGATCAAGAACAATCCATGCTACATACTGATGGTGGCGGCATCATCATCATCATCCATTCTGATTGCTAGACCACTACTTCACAAGGTTGCAATGACCCACCCAACATAGCTTTGGATTACAGGGTGATGGTAGAAGGTCAGCAGTTTGGCTACCCCTTGTTTCCAGGTTCTGAGCCATGGATTACTTCTTTAAAGGCTCAGAAGCCTTTTCTGCCTGTGCTATATTTGGCCCTTCAAAGAGGACTGAATTTGGGACCCTCCACCTGCAGGCATGTGCTTTCTCAGTGTCTTATAGCTCCTCTCTTTGCTCAGTAGCATCCCCTGCATTAGACCTAGTTGATGGTGAAACCCCACATAATCTTTCTAGCAGGCAACAGATCTACAAAACTCTTTCACAAATGAAATATCCTACTCCCCCCCCCAATCAAAGAGGTCCAAGTAGGTAAAGATTCTAGGATTATTGTTTGGAGGGACGGGTGTCTAGTTTCTCTGGCTTTTAAGACTCAAAGGAGACAAAACACTTGTGAGATTGAAAGGATCAGCAGACTCTAGTCCTTGCAAGAGTGGTAGGAATTACATTGAAATAATTCTACTTTGTTTAAGGATTTCTGAGCTTTTGTTGTAATGCTGATGTCAGCATCATCTAAGGATGACAGCAGCAGAAGTAGTTGTGACAATGAGATGTATTTCTTATATAAATTGTTATTTATTTATTTATTTATTTTTGTGTTCCAGAACATACACATGGTGCCATACATCATCCCTGCAGTGGCTACAAGCTATCCTGAAAGCTCTGCTCCCCCATACTCTGCCCCCCCATACTCAGCCCGTGATCCTTCAGATGCCAATTTAAAACCTTAGCAACTAATCCAAGAGAGAAGTTGTCGGCAATACCACACCCACAATCATAGTCTTCTCTGAAATGCTTATTGGCTTTTCCTGCTAATTTTGCAAGCAATGCCCTCAGACTGTATGCATTATGGTTTCAAAAACCACTAGTCCAATTGTTATAATTTTAAAATCCTGCCTTTGAAAGTGATGAAGAAAGTTTGATGTCACCACAGTTTGGATGGTGAGACACACCAGACATGATTTAAGTTTCCTTGACCCCTCCTCAGCATCCCATCCCTCTCCAAAAACCCAGTGGAGTGCTTTCTAAAGGGATGATTGAAGGGTATGATTGCACTGGAAATAGATCCCAATTTGGACTGTTTGTGGAAGGATCCAGTGTGATCTAGTTTCTAGTCAATCATACACTGCAGGAAGAATTGTGCTCCAGACTAATCCTGATGTGGGCTCAAGCTGGACCTCTTTGGTTCAATGATTCTCTGGCAGATAGGAAGGTTGCTGTAAGAGAAATTGTTCCTGTTAAAGTGGCCCTTTCTGGTATGATCAAGTGTTCTCCTTTGTATACTAAGAGTTATAAGGAAAAAAAGATAGAAATGATACAGTGGTAAACTAGTAATAGTTATAGCATACCCGTCAAGCGTTGCTCCGGAAAATATGGGAACTGCTCCGGCCCGAGTGTGCATGTGCAGGAAAAACTCCATTGCACATGCGCAGAACTCCTTTGTGCATGCACAGATGGGTTCTGCGTGTGTGCATTAACCCCTTTCCCTGCCATTCTAAATACGGGACGGTGCTGGGAAAGGGGAGGAACGCGTAGCAAAATATGGGATTTCCCGGCCAATCCGGGATACTTGACAGGCATGGTTATAGACATGGTGCCAGATGGAAAGCTGCAGGGAGGGAGGGAGGGAGGAACTTTTAAGAAGATACCAGTGTCAGCTGAAACCCTCTAAACAGGGATCAGTCCTAAAGTTTCTTAATCCATAAATGAAATAGCCAAAGAGGTTTTGAAGGAATAAGAGATTTTATCAATTAAAATCATTTTAACAGAGACATATGCATATATGGTGCCCAAGTCAAGAGACCTGGGGATCTCGATTTACAATTCAGCCATGCTTGAATACTGTTAGCCAAATTACATATATGATATATGTTCTCTATTGAAGTGTACATGTGTTCTTAGCCCTTTGTGCATCATAGGGTGGGGTGAAGCCGTCCCATGTATTATCTTGGTATTACACACACACTTGGACTGGACAGAAATGTATGCTCATGCAGATCCCCTCCCACCTAGATAAGTGACAAAGGATTTTTGTATAACTGGCTTGCTGATGCAATATCAAGAAGATATGTCTCTGATGCAATATCAAGAAGCTATGTCTCTGTCTTTGAATTCTACATTTAAAATGGCTTTTTCCAGGCCACACTGTAGATGAGCACAAGTAATTATTTAAAACAGTTATGCAATTTCTTATTGTGATCTTAACTGCATGCTCATCTTGTCAAGGGGGAAAGTATTTTTAGGGGACATCCGAATGAGGCTCCTTTCATGCCCCCCATTGTGCAGCTCTTGGGTATCAAAACCCAACCTTCCCGTCTCCAGGTCAGCATTTAACCACTAAGCCATCGGAGGAGCTGCTACAATTATGATGAGGTTTTACTTAGGAAAGGATCACTGGATGATGGCTTTTAGAGATAGGCTGTTAAAGACAAACTTAGTGTATGCCAGCAAGATTTCTCTCCTGCAATGAAGTGCAAATTCAGGACTTCAAGATCAGATATAAATATGGGGGGGGGGCAGGGAGAATTAATGAGTCAAATGAGGCATTTATGTGGCAAATGAGAAAAACAAGGAACATGAGTCCTTCTTGATGAAGAAGGGCCTCTATTCATTATTCATGAACTCTAGTTTATATAATCTGTGTGACATTTCAGATCATACCGTAATCAGTTCCTCCAAATTATTTCAAATGCAATTGGGAGAGTTCTACTCATCACTACTCATACAACCTCCCAGCAGCCAGCTGGCCCTGGTCCAGATGTCTCTTATCAATCACCCCCAGTTGTTAAAAAAAAGTCCCAAGGCTGACTCCAGGATGGAAGAGATCAAGGAGGCTTCTTCTGACCCTAACCACCTGCCTGCAATTTTTGTATCTCCAAGACTCTTTGGATTTCACTCCTTTAGCCCATTTAATTTTTACCATTAACTCTTGATGTTAAGTTCTTTACAAAAATTAAAGACTCAAATGAGACTTTTTCTATGTCTAAGAAATTGTACAGGTGCTTTGTGTGTGCAAAGGGTAAAATTGCTCATAGGAAGAAGACCAGGATAAGTACATGCTTGGCCACCTGGCGTATTTCAATATCTCTGTATGGGAAAACTATCTAAACATGTGTATGAGACCATTTGGTAAGAGATTATAATCTGTTAGGAAATGATATAAATGTTGCACTCCAGAAAAGCAGAAAAAGGAGAAGCAGCTTGAAGTATTTATTTATTTATTTATTGGATTTATATAACCGCCTTTTTCGCCTAAGCAATCCAAGACGGCTCACAACATCAGTTAAAACCCATACCCAATATTAATTAAAACCAAATAATATGACATTCTCTAAAAAAGTCCATAAAACCTCCCCAATCCCCTTAAAAAGAAGGGCATGCGGGCAGGAGTAAATAAAAACCTTGGGCAGGGCTAAATAAGCCAGCAGGGCTGGGTTGTGGTACCAGTTGTACCCCACACCTGCTGGCATACCCACGTTTTTAAGGCCTTCCTGAAGGGGAGCAACTCTGCCTGAAGGCAGTTCAAGTGGCAGGAGGTTCCATAGGGCTGGAGCAGATACCGAGAAGGCTCTCCTCCTGGTCCCTTTGAGATGTGCCTCCCTAGCTGATGGGACCACTAGGCAGCCCCTACGGTCTGCTCGTATAGGATGGGTCGAAAATCGGGGTGGTGCAGTCTCTTAAGTATCCTGGCACACTACCATGAAGGGCTTTAAAGGTCAAAACCAGCACCTTGAATTGCACCCGAAGGCATACTGGCAACCAATGCAGCTCCCGTAGCAGCAGCGAGGCACGGGCATAATGCCTGCACCCTGTCACCATCCAGGCATCTGCATTCTGAACCAGCTGTAGCTTCCAGATAGTCATCAAGGGCAGCCCCATAGCGCATTACAACAATCCAGACTGGAGGTGACCAGAGCACGTGTGACCGTAAGCAAGGAGTCCCAGTCCAGGAGCGGGCGTAATTGGCAAATGACACAAAGTTGCGCAAAAGCTCTCATGGCCATGACTGCCACCTGCTCTTTGAGCAGTAGTTGTGAGTCCAGTAGGACCCCAAATTATGTGCCTGCGGTGGGTCTGTCTGGGGCAAAGGAGCCCCATCCAGCACCAAAGCTGGTAACTCCCAGGTGGGTCTGTCTGGGGCAAAGGAGCCCCATCCAGCACCAAAGCTGGTAACTCCCGAGATAACACGGGGCCCCGAACCCACAGCCACTCAGTCTTGCCAGGATTCAGCTGAAGCCCATTGTCCCCCATCCAAACCCTTACAGCCTCCAGACACCTGGATAGAACTTCAACTGCATCACTCGGGTTCCCACGGGCTGAGATATACAGTTGGGTATCATCAGCGTATTCATGATACTTCACCTTGTGGGAACAGATGATCTCACTCAGCAGCTTCATGTAGATGTTAAATAGAAGAGGCGAGAGTACCGAGCCCTGTGGCACCCCGTACTGGAGAGGCCTAGGGCTGGACAACTCATCCTCCAATGACACCAATGGGTCCGGCCCTTTAGAAATGAGGAAAACCAGGACCACACAGTGCCATGGGCCCCCAGTTCTCAGACCCATTCCAGAAGGATACTGTGGTTGACTGTATCGAAGGCCACCGAGAGGTCAAGAAGGGCAAGGATGGAGAGATTACCCCTGTCCCGCTCATGCCAGAGATCATCCATAAGTGCGACCAATGTAGTCTTGGTACCATATATGACAGACAGGCTTTGTACTAGACTTTGCCTAAGGGCCTCTCCTGCTCCTAGCTTTTGCCTTTTACCAGTCTGCGCTGCGGAACACCCAGAGACTCCGGCCCAGGAGGCCTGTGTGCCGTCTGCCGAAGGCCGCAGAAACCCTGGGGTTTACCTGTCTTAGCAGAACCCAGCAAAGTATTGTGGAGAGTATTGTTTAAGTGTGGTGTCAGTAGTGGTGTGGTGTCAGCGTGTGGTGGCAGTGGTGTCTGGCTTAACTCTTACCTCACCCCCTCCAAAGAATCAGGCGTTGTTGATAAAATAAAGGTTGTTTATTGTTCACAAAGCATATTGAAGAAATAGCAGTTTCTTGAGGTTCAGGATTGTTGTGTATTGAATAAAATTTGTTCCACCATTTTATGTTCTCCTCAGTTTCTAAGTAACTGGTCCAGAATGCGGCTGCCCGGGTAGTGATGGGGCACAGGCGTTTTGCCCGCACCTCACCACTGCTCTGGGAGCTGCACTGGTTGCCGGCGTGTCTCCGGGTGCAATTCAAGGTGCTGGTTTTGACCTTTAAAGCCCTTCATGGTATTGGACTAGGCTACTTAAGAGACCACATCGTCACAAGAAATTCAGCCCGTCCTACCAGGGCAGACAGGAGGGGCTCAGTGGTGGTCCCATCAATGAGAGAGATACATCTGATTGGGGCCAGGAAGAGAGCCTTCTTCGTGTCTGCCCCAGCCCTGTGGAACCCTCCTTCCACGTGAGGTGTGCCTCCAGACGGAACTGCTCCCCTTTAGGAAGATGCTGAAGACATGGTTGTTTCAGCAGGGGTGGGGCATGAGTGCCCCCACCTCTGAGGCCCGCTGGCTTGTCTAGCTGAGGAGACGGACCTGTCCTGTCTTGGATCTTAGTTTTAATTGTGGGTGGTGTGGGTTGTTTTTTGAATGTTTACATAGGTTGTATGTGTTTTAATGTGGATTTTAGCTGGGTTTTTTAGCTGTGAATGTTTTTAATTGTTTTATATTGTATTCTATTTTTATTTTTGTTTTCCCTTTTTCCTCTTTCCTCTGTTGTTGTTAGCTGCCCTGAGTGGTGTTTCCCACCAGGAGGGCAGGATATAAATTACATAAACAAATAAATAAATAAACGTGAGATTGGGGTTTGCGCCATTTTATTCTGAGAAGCGCGATTGAGATCAGGTCCTCGATCGCCCCACTCTCCTTCAACCAATCCTGTTAAAGCCCGCCAAAATGTATCTCTCCACACCTGTATATAAGTCACTGTGGCACAGTTAAAATTGTGTTCTTAACCCTGTAATAAAGTTATGTGTTTGGCCCGTATTGCTGGCTGCTGCTTATTATTTCTGGAACACTAAATTGGTGACGAGGATGGGATGGCTCCTTCGACATTACAGCACTGGAGAAATGGCTCCTGTACAAAAACAATTCAAACATGCCATGGCGGCTGACAGTATCGTAGAGGAAGATCTGGAGAAATCGTGTTTCCTTGCAAGATGTGGTCTGGCTACCCTCGAGTTAGCCATTCACCTCTTATTGCCACGGGATATCGACCATGTTCCCCTCAACGATATCCTGTTGGCCCTTCAAAACCACTTCCAACCAAGGGTCTTGATTTTACCCAACCGGGTTGTGTTTCACCGCCATGACCAATGCCCCGGAGAGTCTGTGGCCGACTATGCCGCCGCCCTGTGACTTGTAGCGGCCCCTTGCCAGTGGCCAAACATTGAAGATGCCCTCTGTGACCGCCTGCTAGCCGGACTTTGGGATGAAGAGGCTCAACACAGGCTGATGACCCGAGACACACTGACCTTCACGTCTGTATTGAAGGAGATGTTGGTGTCCAAGGTGGCCAGGTCGGGGGTGAAATCCTTCAAGCAGCAGTCTCTCGCCTTCGGGGCTCAGGAATCTGCTGTACAGGCCCACCGCTGTTCATCGTCCTCCTCCTCGTCAGCATCACCACCATCTTCGTCCGGGTCCAACGATGTGGACGGAGGGGTCGGGAAAGTCCGAAGGAGGAAGGAAAAGCACACTCCAAAGGTCCTGAAGAAGAGCAATGGCTGTGGGAGCAGGCACGACTGGCAAAAGTGCCCATTCCGGAACGAGGACTGCCACCATTGCAGCAAATGAGGGCACATTGCCAAAGTGTGCTGCCAGCAGAGCAGGCAAGCCCCAGCATTGGCCAAGCGGCTGAGAAGACCGAGAGCGGACATCTCCAAGATCTCATCGGGGGATCCAGTCAGCAGTGTGCCCAATGTGACTGGCCATTTCTTCATGGAGTTGCAGCTGCAGAGCATTCCAATGCGTATGGAGGTGGACTTGGGTCCTTCTTATTCCATCTTGCCCCAAAAATACTTCCTAAAAATTCCTCCCGCCTCACGCCCTAAGTTGCAGGTGTTGAAGACATCCCTCCGAGACATTCAGGGGTGCCACATTCCAATTCTGGGGGTGGGGGATTTCTCTGTACGTTTCAAGAACATTAACACCAAATTGCCCCTTGTTGTGGTGAAACAAGGAACTAACTGTTTGCTGGGGGTCTAGTGGTTCGAACCGCTGGGAATAAGACTATCCAGAATAAATGCTGTGAGTTCTGATCCGGTGCTGGACGTTTGCAACGTGCACCCAGAGGTTTTCAAAAAAGGACTTGGAACTTATGTGGCCCCCCCCAGTCTCATTTGAACTTGACCCAGATGTACAACCTATCTGCCTTAAGCCTTGCCGTGTTCCCTTTGCTCTTAAGGACAAGATAGAGGCAGAAATTGATAAGCTTGTGGGTCAAGGTATTCTGGTCCCTGTCGAATCTGCTGAATGGGAAACTCCTATTGTGACAGCCATTAAGTCAAATGGGGAGGTTAGGATCTGTGCAGACTACAAGTGCACGATCAACAAAGCCATTCGGCCCAATGCATATCTGGTCCCTGTTGCCAGCCACCTGCTGGCTACCTTACACGGGGAGAAGTGTTTTGCTAAATTGGATTTAGCCCAAGCATACCAGCAGCTAACGGTCATGCCTGCTGCTGCAGTCATGCAAACGATTGTCACTCATAGAGGGGCTTTCAAAGTCACCTGTTTAAAGTTCGGGGGCAGCCCCCAGTATATTCCAATCACTTGTAGAGCATCTACTTAAGGGTCTCCCTAGGGTCCTCCCCTATTTTGACGATGTTTTAATCACTGCGGGGGATGAATTCGAACTGGCAGAAAGGTTGGACTGGGTTTTGCAGAGGTTTGAACAGGCAGGGCTCTGGTTACGTAAGGACAAATATGTATTCTTTGCCAGGGAGGTTGAATTTCTGGGATTCAAAATAACTCCCGAGTGGGTCAAACCCTCAGATTCTAAGGTCTCTGCAGTACGTAATGCCCCACGGGCATCTTCTAAGTCACAGAGACACTACTCCTAGTGGTTCTCAAACAGGGATCCAGTTGCCTCCTGTGGACTCAGTGGTTTGCCCCTCTGGGTATCGAACTGTCCGTCATAAATGCCGTAGAGACTGACCCCGTGTGAGATGTGTGCGACGCACACCCAGCAGTTTTTGAAAAGGGACTCAAAGTTTTCAAAAGTTGAAACTGTCATGGTTTGGAAGAATTGCGCTCACAAAAATGATGTTGTTACCTAGAATAAATTTTTTATTTGAGGCGTTAGCGATTCAATTGAAGGATAAGGAAGTTAAGGAGTTTCAAAATTTGTTTAATAATTTTTGTAATGGTGGGAAGAAATCCAGGTTACCAAAAAAGCTTTGGTATTTATCACAGAAAGAAGGTGGATTGGGAATGCCGAATTTGATGGCATATTATCGAGCATTTCAAATTAAGAATATTGTGAAGATCTTGGCAAGGGAAAAGGTAATATGGGAGGAAATTGAGATGAGGGACTACAGACATATAGGTAAAATGTTTTTTAGGAAGTAATTTGGGAAAGATAGTAACTAAAAATACTATGATGAAAGGATTAATGAATGTATGGAAGAGAGTAAAGAAAGATCTGGCCCCAAATGTCTCTCCAATATTGGAAATTTTGGATATGGCAAGCTTTCCAATTAATATAGATGTTGAGGTAAAGGAAGTATTGGACAAGAATGAGGTTTTCCTATTGAAAGACTGGTTACGGATCTGTAGTGATGAGATTAGTAGGATAAAGTTGTTTGAGCAATTAAAAATGAATTGGTTTCAGAGATTGAGGATTAATAAATGGAATAGCAAATATTTGAGAGAATATGATTTGGAAAGAGAAAAGACAGAATTTGAAGATCTGATTCTAAAAATTAGAAAGGGAGATAAAAATACTAAGGGATTAGTCAGGAAATTGTATACAATATTAAATAGGGAAGGTGATCCACAAGAGGATTTGAAATTAAGGTGGGAGCAAGAGTTGAATATAAAGATAGAAAAGGATACATGGAGAAATAAATGGAAAAAGAGGATTATGAGAACTATGTCGGTTAGAATAAAAGAACACAATTATAAAATGTTATGGAGATGGTATCTGACTCCAGTGAAGTTGTACCAAATGGATAATCTTAACCTATAAATCCAAGGGTTAACCGTTGGAACTGGCTATAGGTTGCTATGCCTCGCCCTACTTGCCTGCACTCACCCTTCGTGCACACGGCTGATCTGGGTACGCAGGTCAACGAAGGATTGAAAAAACCGGCAGTGGGGCAACAGCCCCACAAACGCGAAGAAAGGGAAACAACTTCACTTCCCAACATTCCTTGCGCCGCGCCGCGCCAGAGCCAATCAGGCTGAGAGGCTCTCGCACGGCGCAGCGTTCGGAAATGCGCCGCAGCCAATCGAAAGAAAACCATTTAAAAAAAACACAGCACAAACACAAAGCAGCAACCCATAACTACAAGCCCCAGCATCCTGCGCGCCATGAGTGCGCAGAGCGCTGAGGAAACCGGCGCCCGAAAAATGAAAAAGAAAAACAACTCACCGCCTCAAAGCCAAGCACACACCAGCCGGCTTCCTTTCCCTCACCAACAGCGCCTGAAGGTCCCGACTGGAGTTTCCCCTTTAATATCAGTGGGTGGGGGTTGCGATCCCCCTTTCCGCTGGCTACCCTAGGGTTGGGAGGTTTGTGGGGACAAAAGGGGTATATTGCCCCAACACTTCTGGACCCAGGACATCAAGCAGAGTGGATCGATCCCCCACCCCCCTCCTTAAAACAACTCCGTCTTTTCTTCTCTTTAAAAATGGAGTTGTTTTAAGGAGGGTGGGGGGTGGGGATTCGATCCAGTCTGCCTGATGTCCTGGGTCCAGAAGTGTTGGGGCAATATACCCCTTTTCTCCCCACAGACCTCCCAACCCTATGGTAGCCAGCGGAGAGGGGGGTCACAACCCCCACCCACTGATATTAAAGGGGAAACCCGATCTACTTTCACGACTCCACACAAACAAAGCACCATAACACACTAAAGCCCCCCTCCTGACCACCTAGCCCACCCTTCCTAACCCCCAATGACCATGCCCCCCCTCCCCACCACCGAGCCCACCCTTCCTAACCCCAACAACCACGCCCCCCTCCCCACCACCTAGCCCACCCTTCCTAACCCCCAACGAAAAACAACTCACCACCTAACAGCCAAGCAAACACCAGCTGACTTTCTTTCCCTCACCAACAGCGCCTGAAGGTCCCGACTGGAGTTTCCCCTTTAACATCAGTGGGTGGGGGGTTGCAATCCCCCTCTCCGCTGGCTACCCTAGGGTTGGGAGGTTTGTGGGGAGAAAAGGGGTATATTGCCCCAACACTTCTGGACACAGAGGAACAGGCAGAGAGGATCGATCCTCCACCCCCTCCTTAAAACAACTCCGTCTTGTCTTCTCTTTAAAAACGGAGTTGTTTTAAGGAGGGGGGTGGGGGATCGAACCACTCTGCCTGTTCCTCTGTGTCCAGAAGTGTTGGGGCAATATACCCCTTTTCTCCCCACAAACCTCCCAACCCTAGGGTAGCCAGCGGAGAGGGGGGTCACAACCCCCACCCACTGATATTAAAGGGGAAACCCGATCTACTTTCACGACTTCACACAATCAAAGCACCATAACACACTAAATCCCCCCTCCCCACCACCGAGCCCACCCTTCCTAACCCCAACAACCACGCCCTCCTAGCCCCCCCTTCCTTCTTGTCCAGGTGTAGATGGTGGCGGGAAAGTTTCCCGCGCTGTTGCCTTTGATGGGTTCGGACCAAGAGAGCTTGGACGCTCGCTGCTGCCAGCTGGTGGTCATTAGCTCGCGTCCTATTACAGGGTTTATATGATACAGCTGAAGGTTACATTGTTGCTATAGGCAAGGTTACATTGGCTCAGATACATTGTAATCCATGTGGAAGGTAAAACCATTAGAACACAACACCCCTCCCCCCTAGGACGAGACAATGTCTCGAGCCCACACTTCCACACACTCCCCCCCTTAGGAGACAAAGTCTCTCAGCCAAGATGGCTTATTTCGAACACGCTGGGGTCTCGATGCGGGCTGCCTTTCCCCGGGTTTGCTACTTTCTCTTTGTCCCCTGGTTTCCTGCCCTGTAATTGGAGAGGGAGACTTGTTAGTGACTTGCCGCGGCTCCGCGGCGTTGCTGGGAGGTGTGCTCTTTCTCGGGGAAGAACCGGGGGCACTGGGGGCTAACGAAAAACCCCTCTTCTCGCTTGGAAGGGTGGGGGAACACTCCTGAAAACCCCCCCGGCTCGCAAAATCAAAATCAAAATTACATTCGGGGGACGCGGCGGCGGCCGCACATTCCCTTTCCCTCCCCCCGGGCTCTGATAGAACTGGGGTATCAAAAGGATACGAGTCGGGATCACTGCTTTCCCCCCCGTATTCGGACTGATGTCCCTCATTTTCTCCCCCTTGGGCTAAACGGGTGGGGGAGAACCCTATCGCTGAATCCTGTTGCTGTGCCCCACTGACCGGCCCTTCACTCACTCGGCGCCTCAGTTGGTCAGCGTGTCTCCTCCAGAGGAGACCGGTGCTCGTTTCCACCCGATATGACACTGGCCCTGTTTGTTCTATTATCGTTCCTGGCACCCAGGCTGGCCCTGCGCTTGCATAGTTCCTGCAGTAAACAAGGTCGCCGGCGGCGAACCCTTTCGAGACTGCCAATCCTATGTTTTTTCCTTTATCCTCGACTCTCGTCGGGTCCAGCCTGGACAGAAGCGTGGTCAGTTTTCGCCGCATCAAGAGTTCCGCCGGCGAGTAACCCGACGCTAAGGGGGTCACCCTATACGCTAACAAGAACTGACATACTTGGTGATTTAGGTCCCCCGGGCCCATGCGCCGCAGCGCATCCTTTGTTGTGCGCACCAACCGTTCCACTTGGCCATTCGTGGCCGGGTGAAACGGCGCGGATGTGACATGCCGAATGGCGTTTGCCTCCATGAATGCCCCGAACTCCGAGGAGGTGAAGCAACTCGCGTTATCGCTGACTAAAGTGTCGGGTAAACCAAACGTGGAAAAGACTCTCCGTAGTTGGCTAATTGTCGTGGCGGAGGACGTGCTCTTTACTGGGATAACCTCCAGCCACTTGGAGAACGCATCCACCACCAGGAGAAACATGGTTCCTCGGAATGGGCCAGCGAAATCTACATGTACTCTGGACCACGGCCCCCTTGCTGTGTCCCACTCCCTATGCGGGAGGCGGGCCGCCTCTGGTCGGGATCCCTGGCATGCCTCACAAGTGCCGACCATGTGCTCAATGTCCGCGTCCAGCTGTGGCCACCAAAAGTAACTGCGGGCCAGCGCTTTCGAACGAACGATGCCCGGGTGGCTGACGTGCAGCAGTTTGAGCACCCTCGGCCGCATGGCTGCAGGAACCACCACCCGTTGGCCCCACAATAGGCACCCCCTTTCTAGGGACAACTCTAGCTTTTTCCGAAAGAATGGGTCGAATTCCGTGCTTGGGGACGATGCCGGCCACCCCTTTTGTACCCATGAGCTGACTTTCTCGAGCGTTCTGTCCTTGCCTGTCGCCCTAGCAATATCGGCTGGTACTATTGGGGGTGCATCTAAAACCTCAATTAGTAACACCTGGCGGTCTCTTCCTACTCTAGCCTTCTGGTCGTCCGACAAGGGCAAAGGGGATCTCGAAAGTGCATCAGCATGGCTGATCTCTTTTCCGGGCCGGTACTCCAACTCGTGTTGGTATGCGTTGAGAAAAATGGCCCATCGCAGCATTCTCGGGGATAGGATCTGCGGGGTGGGCTTGCTTGCCGTGAAAATCCCTAACAGGGGCTTGTGATCCGTCACGATTTTGAACGGGCGGCCATACAAGAAATCGTGAAACTTTTTGGTCCCCGCTACAATTGCTAATGCCTCCCTGTCGGTTTGTGCGTAATTTCGCTCTGCCTGGGACAGGGACCTTGAATAAAATGCAACCGGGGCCTCCCTTCCGTCATCCAACACGTGGCAAAGCACCGCCCCCACCCCCACCGGTGATGCATCACAGACTAGGACCACCGGCCTTTTGGGGTCGAAATGCGTTAGAATTGCGTCAGAGGTCAAGAGTTGCTTTAATTCTTTGAACGCCCTCTCGTGCTCGTCACCCCACATCCAAGTCTCCTCTTTTTTAAGCAACCGATGAAGCGGTTCGGCCACGGACGCCTTCCGCGGAAGGAATGTGTGGTAAAAATTGAGGAGCCCCAGGAATGACTGTAGTTCGTTTTTGGATGTGGGGCGAGGGGCCTTTTTGATGGCTACTACTTTGGATTTGGATGGCTTGATACCCTCGGGTGTGATCCGGAACCCTAAGAACTCGACCTCGGTTTCGAAAAAGACACATTTGTCCTTCCTCAGTCTCAGCCCCGCTTTCTCGAACACTGTTAGTACTTTGTCCAATCTCTGTGCCAGTTCGGCCTCACTCCCCCCTGTTATTAATACGTCATCAAAATAAGGCAACACCCCCTCCAGCCCCTTCAGGAGGCGTTCCACAAGCGACTGAAAAAGGCCGGGTGCCGAGTTCACGCCGAACTGTAAACGCGACACTTGGAACGCTCCTTTATGTGTGACTATTGTTTGTGCCGCGGCCGTGGCGGGTGTTACGGGAAGCTGCTGATAGGCTTGTGCCAGGTCGAGCTTAGCGAAACACTTTCCCCCATTTAGCCTGGCCAAAAGGTGGCTGACCACCGGCACCGGGTATGCATTAGGGCGGATCGCCTTGTTAATTGTACACTTATAATCAGCGCAAATGCGCACCTCCCCGTTAGCCTTCAGAGCTGTTACAATTGGAGTTTCCCACTCCGCGGAATCAACAGGAATAAGAATCCCCTGGCCCACCAATTTGTCCAGTTCCGCCTCTATTTTGTCCTTTAGTGCGAAGGGCACCCTGCGCGGTTTGAGTCTTATCGGGCGGACCTCCGGGTCTAGGTCGAAGGCTACAGGGGGTCCCTTGAATTTTCCAAGTCCTTTCTCAAAAACGGCGGGATGCGCATCGCACACCGCTTGTATTGGGTCCACCCCCACTGCATGTACTCCCCCTATGAACAGGCCTAAAGGCTGGAACCACTGTGTCCCTAAGAGGCTACAACTCCCCCCCTTGAGGACAACTAGGGGCAGTTCTGCAGAGTGTCTCTTAAACTCAACCCGAAATTTTCCGACCCCCAACACCGGAATGCTGTTTCCCTGTACATCTCGTAGCGTGGACCTCAATGTTTTAAGTTTGGGCCGCACGTGGGGGTCGATTTTCAAGAACTCTTTCTGGGGAATTATGGAATAGGAGGACCCCGAGTCAATTTCCATCCTGATAGGGGCCCCTTGTACTAGTACCTCAACGAAATAATGGGACTGTTCCGCGGACACGCTGAGCACTGGTACGTCGTCCTCGCTGCTGTCCGAGACGCGGCCCACGCCGTCCTGCTTCCTCGTGGTCTGGACGCCATCTTTGGGCCTCGCTGAACGGTCCGGCCTGGTCGAACGGTCCGGTGACTGCCTCCGGCCCTCCTTTCGTTTTCTGCATGCCTTGGCGATGTGCCCCCGACGGCCGCAGGTGTAGCATTCGGCCTTTCTAAATGGGCACCTCGCACGCTCGTGGGCCGCTCCGCAACCATCGCAGCGGCGCCCCCCCTTTCGGACCTTCTGGACCTCCTCGCCGTCGCTGCCTTCCGAGGACGACTTTGAGGCCCGTTGAGTTGCGTGCACCGATTTTTCTGCTTTACCGGCTCTGGGACGCCACTCACGCCACTGGTGCATCTCGTCCACTCCCGCATTCGTGGACTCTGCGGCCTCCGCGGCCTCGACGACCTCTGCCAGCGTTGGTGGCGGCTCCTTATTCATCAAGCTGCGCTGCACCTCCTTGTCTTTCAGGCCACACAGCACGCCGTCCCTGAGGGCCATTTCTAGGATGTTGCCCCATTTGCAGGGGGCGGCGGCTACCCTCATGGCGGCCACGAATGTCTCGACCGACTCGTCCGGCGCTTGGACTCGCCTCCAAAACGCGCTCCGAGCGGGAAACATCGCCCTCGAGGGTTGGAAGCGCTCCCGTAGCAGCTTCATGATGTCGTCCGCCTTAAATTCGCTCACCTTCTTCGGAGCGATGATGCCCACCAGCGTCCGCTTGGTCTCCATCCCAAGCATGCGGGTGAGGATGGCCCTCTTCCTCTCCTCATCGTCTTCCTTGACTTTGAGTTCCACCAGCGCCGCATGGAAGTCCATTTCAAACAACTCCCAGTCTTGCGGTTTGGTGATGTTGAACCCGCTCTGTGCCCTGGCTGCTCCTTGGGGATCCATCATCCCACCTTCGTCGCCAATTTAGTGTATGAAACTAAGACACAGGACACAGCCTCGGGCTGGGTTAACTCAGGTTTATTGCATCGTGGACAGAGGGAACATGAGGTAATGGCGGATCGATAGCTCTTTATATACTGTAGGAATACATTTGAACGTGGTGCCATGGTAGCCCATTGGCTACTGTCTGCGTGACGTCATTGCGGGTCACGCCCTTCTTGTCCAGGTGTAGATGGTGGCGGGAAAGTTTCCCGCGCTGTTGCCTTTGATGGGTTCGGACCAAGAGAGCTTGGACGCTCGCTGCTGCCAGCTGGTGGTCATTAGCTCGCGTCCTATTACAGGGTTTATATGATACAGCTGAAGGTTACATTGTTGCTATAGGCAAGGTTACATTGGCTCAGATACATTGTAATCCATGTGGAAGGTAAAACCATTAGAACACAACAGGCTCTTTCTGTGTACCCCGCCGGGTAGTAGAAGAATAGAAAACACTAGGCTGTATAGTAAGCAAGATGCTGAGCTGAATTTACAGTAGCTATTAGAGGGGTGGGAGAGGAGGAATAAACATTTTAAATGACTGGGAGTGAGTAGATTGGTTGGATGTAGAGTTCTGTTTTGAGCCAGTGTGGTGTAGTGCATTGACACTAAGATTAAAATTCACCACCCCATAACCTTGGGGGTCCAAATTACCCCCAAATGAGTGGCAGATGGTGAGTGGGGCAGTGGCACAGAGGCCCAGTATCAGCACCTAAATCAGCCTTGGTATGTGAGGGTCCATCAGAGTTGACAATGTACCATACAAAATCTTATATAAAAATTTATTTTATAGATGTTAAGCAACTGGCTTGCTTGATAGTCACCCCATTATAAAAGCTCATTTTGTTATTTTGTTTTCAAAATTATGTTATCTTTTATACAGTGCTCCTATTTTTTCCAAAAAATATCTAACACTTTGTATATGTCATATTATTTATTTATTTATTTATTTATTTATTTATTTATGTGCATGCAAGTATCCCATAGGATTTGACCAGTGTTTTGATGCCTTCTTACCTGACCCTAATAGTGTCCTTGAAATAGGTGCTAGAAAATGTCTTCACACATTTTTGAAAAGAACTTGATTTGAAGACCAGAAAATTCGTTGAAGAAACGTTTCATGATCATATTTAAAGTTGGTCCAAAGTACCAACATAGGTGATTATGATGAGATTTAAAAATTGCCAAGCCCTGTTCATGTTATCCTGAAGTTAGTACATATTCATTCCAACAGTGTGATTCCTTATGAAATATATGCTGTAAGACCACTTGGCCTTCCAATGGCCATCCAAAGAGAGTGTGCAGGAAGGCACAATTGTTCCAGAAGCACATTATAAGAGATACAGACATCTTTCACCCCTTCAAAGAGCACAGCATCAAAATACATGCTAAGTGGATGTGTCAACCTGTGACACATGGGCCAGATGCGGCCCATGACACCATTTCATGTGGCCCCCCCCACCGCCTCCACCACACCAGGAAGTGCCATGTGGTGGAGGAAGGGTGAAATGGCTGTTCAGCCTCAGAAGCTGTCTGAAGGAGCATGACCCATCCCCCGGCTTTAAAAGGTTGAGAACTCCTGATCTAGTTTAACCCATAGCATACAAAATGCAGTGCTAGATTGACTAGTGGCCTGATTAACTGTAATATTTGTGGAAGGAGATGTGGACAGTTTATAACATTTATATGCATCAGTTAGAGTGTTCTTTGGTTTTTTGCCCCTCCCCCCCAGGCAATTTAGCTATGATGACAGACCCAATAAGAATACAAAATGGAATGATGCTGCTTATTCCTCCAAATGGAGCCAGTTTCATCCAGGGAGTTCAAGGGGTCCCTACTAGCATTATCCAACCAACAGGGCCAACACAATATACACAGGATGGAGGCCCAGGGTTTGGAAGCAGCCTGCCTCTGCAGAACCAACAAATGGGGAGAATGGAAAAATTCATAAAGGCTGAGGCTAAGACTCTTGGGGTAAGTGCATTGATAATGGGTAATAATAATAATTTTGTGTCAGAAATTATTCTGGGTTGAAAGGATTTTTGCAGAAGAAACATTGCTCTGGGAATACCCAAATGAGGCTCCTTTCCTGTCCCTAAGAGCTGGGATAGAGACGAGCACTCAATTCGTCATGCAGCACCCGGGTCTCGAATTGCTGACTTGCCAGCCTTCCAGCTAACAAGGCAAGCTTCTTAACTGGGTAATTAAATAACTGGGTAATTCAGTTGTTTCCTGACAGGAGTAGTGATTATTTTAGTTCTCTAATTACTTGGAGGCAAGAGTTTTCTTATCATATGCAATGTTCAAATAGGGCATCATGAAGTGCTGAAAGATAAGTACCAAACATTTATTGCTCAATCAACCAATCATTGCACTATTAAAACAGTATTAATAAAACATTGAAATAAAAGTATCACATAGATATAAAATCAAACAATTTTAAAACACTTGGTGCCACGGATGTCCAACAATCAGTATAGTACATAAAAATAGTATACTGTAAATAAAAACTAAAAAGAACTATAAGATAAGTTTCTAACCTTTATGCAAATTAAAATAAAGCACCCTAAAAGCAGTAGTGCAACATTTAAGAGCCTTTAATATAATATCAGGTGATTTTTATACCATACACTTACAATCATGTCTCTGAATCTTTAGAATAGTTCATACAAATGGCATCCAGATATTTAGCTCTACATACGTTGGCTTTGACAGCAACTATTGCAACACTTTGTTGTATATGCTGGTATCCATTTGTTCGAATCTTAAACATGTGCATGCTTTTCAATATTGCATTTTCATAAAAACTGCCAAGCAATTTTCCAATTTATGCAACTGTTTTGTACTAGCAAGCCATTTTGCTATTTTTATAGTTGAAAAAGCTGTTAATGTATATCTGTTTGAGCTCCCACATCAGTTGCCCTTTGTTTAAAAACATGGGTGGTGTCTTTCAATAGTGTCTTTAAAGCCTGGACAGAGAATCTAGATTTCTGGGAAATGCTTGAACATATTTTGCATCCAGAAATTTCCATACCAAGATGATCTTTGCTCCTACAATCAGATCTTGGGCAATCTGAAAGATACGTGTATGGCCCAGCAAAAAAAAAAAAAGGCTTTCTTTAGTGACTGGTCACCAGGAAGTAATCATGGTTTGCTTTTTTTTACAACTCTGATTACTCACACAATGCTCTGTAGAAATTTTATTGCTGGAACACCACCCTGTTTTAAGCATTTAACAACATGTGATTTAAATAGTCTAGTTTGATTCCTTTACAGTGTGATATAATAAATGGTAACTTCACTCCTTTAGTGGCTTAACTGTAACTAATTTTAGTTACTTTTTATGGCTAAAGGAAGGTAACTCCCTTCCCTTGTGGGATTTATAACCATATCCCTTTAAACCAATCACCAAGTTCAAAATCAAAATCTACTTTCAATTTGTTTGACTATAATTAATTTTACTGCTATAACTAATATTATAATCATTGCTTTCTTTTACCATTCTAATTGCATATTTCCAAAGTTAGATAATAATGCTATTTCAGGACACAATTCCAAATTAATAGGCAATCTTTCATTAAGCTCCACAAAAATATTTCCCCAATTTTTCACAGTCTTATATTCCAATCATAAATGAAGATATGTTCCAACTTCTTTTTTACATCTCCAATACTTTAAAAAATATTTTATATCACAATGACCTAAATATGTTTGAGTCATATACCATTTCCATATTGTTTTATAACAGTTCTCTTTAATTCTAATAGACATATTCTTCATAATTCTTTATTTCCTTATCTTAATCCATTCCTTAATATTTCCTCCTAAATCCATCTCCCAACTTATTCTTAAGCCTTGTTCTCAGATTCAATCAATATTTTATATATTTTGCTTACTAATCCTTTTGTTGTTTTATTTTTTTCCCTGTTTAACCTGAGTTATATTGCTGCTGAAAAATAAGAGAATGAAGGTTATTAACCATTGCAAGATTATAAATTTGTCGGCTGAATCTAGGTAGGTATTTTAGTAAAGGTTCCCCTTGCTCGAAAGCCAGTCGTATCCGACTCTAGGGTTCATTGCTCATCTCTGTTTCAAAGCCGAAGAGCCAGCGCTGTCTGCTTCTGCAGACGTTTCCGTGGTCATGTGGCAGGCATGACTAGACACCGGAGCGCACGGAACGCTGCTACCTTCCCACCTTACTGTATTTTTATTTGGATTGTTTTGTGGTTTGTCTATTCACTGTTGTAAGGCACCCAGTGTGGTGCTTGAACCAGTTGGGGCAGGGTATAAATAAAAGAAATAATACCATCAGATCCTCAAATTTTGTTAATTGCCTACAATCACCATGTTATTTTACATAATTCCTAGTCTATTTCTCCAGTTGTAATATAGTATACCAAGATAGTTTTCCTTCCTCAAATATTCCTCTTATATGATTTCTAGGGGATATTTTAATTAACCGGTCCTTCAATCTTATTTTCCTAGATCTCTCCAAATTCTTTATTTTTTTACTAATCCTGCTTTACGATTAGCTGGAAATTTGTCTATTTAAATCAATGGTGATATTTCTGAACTAAAATCTTTTTTTATTTACACCAAATCTGACGAATGTTGCTACATAATGGACTTTTAAAATACAGTATAACCCCAGGTTATGATGGAAGTCTGTTCCAACAGCCTCTGTCATAAATGGAAGGGAAAAAAACGTAAACCAAAGCACGTTTTCCTGTAGGAATGCATTGAAAATTTTAAAAAAGTTCCCAACCGGACCAAAAAAATTAAAAATCACAAAAACATCAAAAAATGCCAGACATGATCCTCCCCCACCCCCACAAAGGGGAAACAGTCCCTGTGAGGGAAAAAATATCCAAAAGCATTCAAAAACTGCCCAAAAAAACAAAAAAATGCCAGATGCAATCATCCCCCACCCCTACAAAAGTGATGAAGCAAGGACTGGGACCATATCCGCTCAGTTTCTACCTTCATCCGAGCTCCCTGATCTAGAAATGTGTGCCTCCCCCATGTGCGCACAGAGGGGTTGGGTACCATTTAAAACTCTAAAATGGTGCTGTCCGCCATTTTAAAGTTTAAAATAGCGTGATTTTCAGCCGTAAACTGAAAATCAGTCGTAAACCAGGGAATTAATTTAATTTAATTTGCCATCGTAAACTACGGCAAATATAACCCAGAGCAATCGCAACCCAGAGATTTTCTGGACAGTAAACCCCCAATTTATGATGTTGGTCCATTCCCAGATTTGCGACCGCTCTCCCCCCCCCCCTGTGCCTGGGTTGGTACTGCAAAGGGAGGGAAAGGAACCTCCGCTAAAAGCACCAGATGTCTTTTAAATCTGGTGTTTTAGTGGGGGCTATGGAAGAGGCACTGTGAATGCGCAAGGCAAGGTCATTCAGAATCCAAAATGGCTGCAGGTGATCTTTAATACCCCCACAGCCATTTTGGATGCTGGGGAGTTCCCAGTCATAAGGCAAAAAAAAAACGTCGTAAGCCAGGACGCTATTTTCATAGGATTTGCCATCGTAAACCACAGCAAACGTTAACCGAGGCGTTCGTAATCCAGGGTTTTACTGTAGTAACAGACTTTACTTTCCTGGGATCCAATATCACTGCAGATGGTGATTACAGCCATGAAATAAAGAGATGCTTACTTCTTGGGAGGCAAGCACTGAGAAACCTAGGTCGCATAATAAAGAGTAGAGACATCACCCTGTCTACAAAAGTCCGCATAGTCAAGGCAATGGTATTCCCAGTAGTAATGTACGGCTGTGAAAGCTGGACCACAAGGAAGGCTGAGCATAGAAGAATAGACACCTTTGAATTGTGGTGTTGGAGGGGACTCTTGAGAGTCCCCTGGACTGTGAGGAGAACAAGTCAGTTCCTGAAGGGAATCAATCCTGACTGCTCATTGGAGGGACAAATACTGAAGACGAAACTCAAGTACAGTACTTTGGCCACCAAATGAAAAGAGAAGACTCACTAGAGAAGGCCTTGATGCCAGAAATGATAGAAGGCAAAAGGAGTGCCAGAGGATGAGGTGGCTAGAAACCCCCCCCCCCTCAAGCCCCACAGACAGCACAGGTGCTGCCCTTAGTGAAAGGGAACGGGATCCGTTCCCCATCACTGAAGGGCTGCGGTGTTGTCTATGGGGCTGGAGGAGCGAATCTCCTTTGCGGTTTCCCCATGCCCAATTGGCACGGAACCTTGGCAGAGGTTAAACCAGTTAAGCAGACTCCTGGCCACTGGCCCTTGCCAGTACGGAAATTGGGGGAGCGGACTAATAGTATAAATCATAAGGGTTTATTCACCCACACCTGACCTGACCAGCGATCCTGCTGAGAGAAGCAGATCACTAACCTCCGTTACCTATTAGGCAGTTACTGACTCACAGAAGAGCCTAATCCTTGGTGCAAATAGAAGCCATATTTACTCTGGCGTAAGCCTCAGACAATGGTTTTCCTCTGTCAGTGTTTGCCTTAGTTAATTAACTTCCCCAAGAGAGGTTCTCAATTAACCCGGGTAAATGGGTGATGTGATTTTCTGTCAGATGACCATTCTACCATGCGCAGCCTTGAACATAATATATACTGATGATTTTCCCTCAATAAATCACTGGTCTTCGCTCCATCTTGCCTCGTGTCGTTCCTTTGACCAGTCTCCTCCGGGATCCTAAGGGCCTCCTCACGGCCCCAATCCAACATCTGGTGACCCCGAGACGTGATCTACTCAAGAGTAAGCGATCACACGGTCCGGTTCTGCGCTTGAACCACGTCCGATCGTCCCAGAGGACAGCGCGGCAGCCCGGTCGGTAAGCCAGCCAATCGGGAAGACGGCCCAAGCGGCGAGGCATTACAGAAGAGGCATCCTACAGCTTGCTCCCGACTTTCGCGGAGGCATTGCGGTTACGGAAAAACGCGTTCCCCTCAGGGACAGCTGTGAACCCCTGACAGCGCAGAGGCCACCGAGGGCCCGTGGCAGGAGGCCACGCTCCGAGCTCTACCCAGAGAATCGTCGCCAAAACCTATTACTTGCCCGAGACGCGTCGACTCGTCCCGAGGAGGAAACTTCAGAGGACCCCTTCGCAGGTAATATGGGGACTTGTCCTCAGCGACAACGTCCGTCCGCTAGCCAAAGAACTCATGAGAGAGAGTTCAGAATCCTGGCCAGGGTGTTTCAGTTACGGTTTCACAGCGGAGAACTAGCGAGACTTTTGGTGTACCTAAGGGAACACTGCCTGCTTTACCCAGAAGTAGGTACGTTAACCCTTCAGCTCTGGGATCAGATAGGAGACTGCATTCAGCAACCCCCGAAAGCTCCAGAGGGCATAATTCGCACATGGAGCAAATGTAGGAAACTCTCAGTAGAGGATGACCCAGTCCGGATAGAGACCCAGAAACCCCCAGCGCAGTCAGAACCATCAGCCCCAAGGAGTCTCTATCCGTCATTTCAGCTTAAGCAGGGCAGTGTAGGGAGCATTCCCCCAGTGACAGCTGCAGACGTCACTGAAGGAATTCATGGCATGAGAGGCCTTGGCGCTTCTCTGACAGTTAAAAGTTCCCTGCCAATTAAGAACTCCATTCAGCGCATGGGTGAGGAAGATCCATTCACGGGAAAATTGCCAGTGGCACAATTAGCTAGCGCCCAACTGCTGTGCTCAGCCTATCTGAAGGCAGACACACTTTCAGGCAGGGCTGCTCAGCGCCCACTGCTCACGGAAACCTGCACGGCCCCTGGCCACGCAGGGCTCCAGAGCAGACCCATTACCACACCTCCTTGGCAATAGCGCTGCTCAATCAGGAGCAGGCAGAGCTTTGCCATGCCATACTGGATAATCAAGCAGCCATCGATTACCCTCTGTGGTCACATCATTTGGGTTGCGAGTCTGTCCACAGCATGTGTTGCTTTAATCTCACAGACAATACCCACAAAGTACAGAGCCAGCTCACGAACCTCCACACCCTAGTTAAGAACATCAAGGAGGATGCTTCATGGGGGTGGTGGGATTCCTTGTGGTCGTGGTTCCCATGGGGATGGCTTCAGACGACACTCAAAGTGATTGTGGGGGTGGCAATACTGGGCACAGTGTGTTGTTTCGTGCAATGTATCCCCTCGCTGCTATCGAGATGTCCCCCATGGAGGGAACCCCGAAACGTCATTCCCGCTCATCAGCTGATGCCACTCCTACGCAGGGTCACCTGTCAGGTCTATAAACAATAGAAAAAGGGGAGATGCGGTTTCCCCATGCCCAATTGGCACGGAACCTTGGCAGAGGTTAAACCAGTTGAGCAGACTCCTGGCCACTGGCCCTTGCCAGTACGGAAATTGGGGGAGCGGACTAATAGTATAAATCATAAGGGTTTATTCACCCACACCCGACCTGACCAGCGATCCTGCTGAGAGAAGCAGATCACTAACCTCCGTTACCTATTAGGCAATTACTGACTCACAGAAGAGCCTAATCCTTGGTGCAAATAGAAGCCATATTTACTCTGGCGTAAGCCTCAGACAATGGTTTTCCTCTGTCAGTGTTTGCCTTAGTTAATTAACTTCCCCAAGAGAGGTTCTCAATTAACCCGGGTAAATGGGTGATGTGATTTTCTGTCAGATGACCATTCTACCATGTGCAGCCTTGAACATAATATATACTGATGATTTTCCCTCAATAAATCACTGGTCTTCGCTCCATCTTGCCTCGTGTCGTTCCTTTGACCAGTCTCCTCCGGGATCCTAAGGGCCTCCTCACGGCCCCAATCCAACACTCCTTCCCCCCCAGACCTCCAGCCCCAAAGGCAACATCACGGGTGCGAAGGGCGCCGCTTTTTGGCTTGCAGAGGTCTGGGAAAGAACCCCGGTCTCCTCACAAGCCAACTGGCTGGGTCACAAAGAGCTTGTGGACCCAGGCGGCTGGCTTGCGAGGAGACAGGGGATCTTTCCCAGACCTCTGGGGATTCCCAGTGGTCCCCCTGCTGTTTCCTCAAGGGGACCAGCAGGAATCTGTTTCACTCACAGCACAGCACCCATGCGCTATGAGCAAAAGGGATTCTTGCTGGTCCCCTTGTGCTAACAACAGGGGGACCACTGGAACCCATTTTGCTCACAGCACAGGGGGGGCTTGGGCCGGAGAAGCACTTTCCAAGGGGTAAAGCGCTTCTCCAACCCAAGGCCCCCCTGCACTGTGAGTGAAGGGGATTCCCGATGGTCCCCCTGCAATGATAAAAATTGTTGTAAGATACATTTTTTTAAAAGGCACTCGTACAATTTCATCACTGTATGATACAATTTGTTATATGGGGTTCCACTGTAATCCTTTGAGGGAAAAATAGAAAGGGAGATAAATGATGGCGATATTTTCATAAATGAGTGTCAGGATTCATATGTGTATGTTTTGTCTTTCATTGTGCGGTAACCTTTATTTTCTGCCACTAAAGACCTACGGGAATCCTTATAACTACTTCCAAAAAAACAGGAGCAAGGCAACAAATTTCTACTCCAAAGGTAGGCAACTGTAGTACTTTAAAAAAATAAACTACTCCAAATAAGCAGGACCATGACAACAGAAAGAGTTAATCTATACCTATAAATCTGTGCATTAACCGTTGGAATGTGACAAAGGATGTTGTACCAGGGCCCACTAGCCCCGACCGAGCCTCCATGCACTCGCCCGACCGGGGTTCGCAGGTAACTGTTGGGTTGAATTTTGTGCCAGTGGGGCAGGAGCCCCCTGACCGCAAACAAAAAGAAAGGACTCCATTTCCTAACGTTCCTTGACCTGTGCCGCGCCATAGCCAATCAGGCTGAGAGGCGCGAGCAAAAGGAACGTTCGGAAATGCGCCGCGGCCAATCAAAATGAAGCCGCAGAAAAAAACAGCTGCACAAACAGTAAACACAAACCCAAAACTACAAGCCCCAGCGTCCTGCATGCCATAAGCACGCAGAATGCTGAGAAAGCCAGCCCCCGAAAAATCAAACTAAAAAACACACTGGGAGCGCAAGTCCGTCACAGGCGGACATAGCGCCTCAAAGCCATGCAAACACCTGCCGGCCTTCTTGCACAGAGCAACAGGGAGGATAGGGACTCCCTCTCCTCCACGCTACCCCGCCGAAGACACGGCGAGACCACCACCAGCCTAAACAAAAGTTGAGCCGGGGTGGAAAAAAACCACAACAACAGAGGGAGTTCAAGTGGGGGAAGGTATTGATGCCTTCGCCCCCCTCCCCTTGAAAGCAAAACAATTCCTCCAGAAAGCAAAAGAACCAGACGGCGCTCTGCCCGATGCCTTTACTTTCCGAGTAAGTGTTTCACTTTCAAGGGAGGGTGAAGGCATCATTGCCTTCCCCTCCTTGAAAGCAAAACAATTCCTCTGCAAAGCAAAGGCACTGGACAGGCGCTCCGCCCGGTGCCTTTACTTTCCGAGTAAGTGTTTCGCTTTCAAGGGAGGGTGAAGGCATCATTGCCTTCGCCAACCCTTGAAAGTGAACCCATTCCCAGGTAAGCAAAGCCAGCGGATGGCGCTCCACCTGCTGACTTTACTTACCCCAAAAGTTTTTTGCTTTCAAGCATGGGCAAAGGCAATGGTGCCTTGCCCCCCCCCCTTGAAAGTGAACCCATTCCCAGGTAAGCCCGCTGACTTTACTTACCCCAAAAATAAACCAGTAATTCAAAAAACACTCAAAAATCACAAACAAAAACATTCAAAAATAACCAAAATCAAACCCAAAAATAACACCAAGAAGAAACACACAGAAACACACACACACACACACCAAAAAAAATTACACTACAAACCCCCAAAAGAAATTAAACCAGAGAACTCACCTAAACGACCTTCCTCCATGACGTCTGGAACTGAAATGAGGAAAGAAAGAGACTACTTACTGGAAGAAGTGACACCCAGAGGCCAGTAGAGAAAAACAGTCAAAGTAAAAGAAAATCTCAACAGCACCACCCAGAGGCCACAGGAGAAAAAACAGTGAAAAATATTAACAAAAAATTCTAAAATTTCTAAAATATTTCTTAAATCCTGTGTACAGTTTTCACTCAAAAATACCCACATCTAAACACAGTTTAAAAACATTGAATTAAAAAAACACATACTTACACATTTTTAAAATTATTATCCAAGACACAACTATTTAAAAAAATCACATAGTAAAACATTATGTGGTTTTAAAAAATTGTAAAAAAATATATCATCCTTTCCTCCTTTTTTTAATCCAAAAAAACCCCCCCCAAAAAAAGCTGATCACAGTTTAAAACAGCCCCTGCGTATAAATAAACATTTTAAAAATCACAAAACCTTTCAACACCATTTAAAACAGCCCAGTACCATTTGTTCAAGAAAAAAACCCAAACCCTTTACTATCCAACACAATTTAAAACAGTCCGGCACCGCCGAGCATAATCTGCTAGTCTACTCTAAAATTAGCCAGATGATGGTACATGAAAAAGAAAAATCTCAGGCCTTTGCAGGCAAGGCATTAGCACATGGACACAATCACAGAAAATCCAACACCTGGTCCATCCACCCACACAGAAGCAAACAAAACAACCCCATCCATCCTCCATTAAAATATATACAGTACCTTTAACAAAATAAATATGCTGTAAATCAAACAAGTAACAATTTTGAAAAAATCAATCAAACAGAGAAAGCAAAGCACTCGCATATAGGAACTGGGATGAATAGCAATTTTTTTAAAAAAAACACACACAAAACCACTTCTTCTAAACCCAAGAAAAAGCAAGCAAGCAAATAAAGGCAAAAAAGTAAGAAAAGTACACACATATCCTATCCAAACCAGTTGTCATGCCTTGTTTTGTAACGAGATCTGTAGATATTTATTGGTTGAGGCTGTTTGTACCTTGAGTGTTTATTTTTCCCCAAACAGGCCATCCAGATCATTATTGGACTGATCCATATTAGCTTTGGGAGTGTCTCATTTGTTCTTATTAGTAGTTCATCCTACATCAGCGTGGCAGCTCGTGCAGGTTATCCAGTATGGGGTGGACTTTTTGTAAGTAGCATATTGTTTTCCCTCAAATATTAACAGATTAACAGTGCTTGTGCTAATATGTGAGGATATAGAACAACTAGAATCCTAGTGGTGTTCAGACAACTTTCTAACTGCAGTTAAATGATGAGGTGCCAGATGCACAGTTAGGTGCTTAAGCAGGTGCATGGCATGCACCAACACTCTGTCAAGTGGGCCCTGTTAGCTGCAGTAAACTGCACAAACCTTACACAAACATGAACAGGATTTTGAATCTGTGAGCTCTTCCCCAATTCAACCTGTTTTTCTTTATTCTCATAAATTTACATTCGTGAGAACTTCTGATGCCTTTAGTATCTGTGGAAAAGCAAGTACAGTACTATAACTGTATCAGGAGATAATGTATTATAAATGGAACCTTTACACCTAACACGAGATGTCATAACCAACCAGATTTGAACCCATGTGTCTTCATACAAAAATATGCTGTGGTTCAGGATAGACATATATGTATGCACCCATGAGCCAAACAATCATTTATTGATGTATTCCAGTAGAGAAATATCTGTGAACACAAACGTATGGTGACGGTATCAGTACTAGAAAAGAGAGGGAATTTAGTCATTATGGTAGATCAGTTTTAAACTATAGGTGAACAGATGATAAGGACATTTTCAATCAGGCCACAAAGGGGCAGCCAATCAGAATTATTGTGAAGAAGTAGATTGCTCATTTTATTTAATTTGGAGTGCCAGAGTGTTATTAGGGGTAATGTATTTCCTTTGTTTTGGTTGATGTATTTATATTTGAAACATTTCTTTCTGTGCAGTTTTTTAAAAAGTTGTTTTCTCTCTTTTTTAACTTTCTCTTGTGAAATTTAATTATGAAAGTGGGAGAGAGAGAGAGAGAATGTACCAGTGTTTATGAAATTTTTGTTGAATATTTTAAAGATCAAGTTCTGATCATCATGATGCATATTAAAACTGATCTCAGTTTTCCAAGTTGTGCCCCTCCTGTTAACTAAAGGACAACACTGATGTACACAAAGGAGGTATCAGAAAATTTAAGGACAGCCCACCCCAGTAGGGTTGTTGAAGATTTTTGAAGAACTTTTCTCATCTTGTCCTTTGATCAGAAATAGGAAAGCTTTTTGGAACAAACCTCCCAGATTACCATAGCCATGGCTATGCTTGCTGAGGTAGTCCAAAAAAGTAACATTTCCCGTTCTGCTTTAGATGATTTTATAAAAATGTCTGCTGTGCCATACATTTAGTGGTGCAATATTTATTTATAAAAGTGAAACAGCAGTTATCCAGACACATATATGATGTACAGAAAAGCAAGAGGGAAATGTTTCTCCCTTTCTAAGGGAGCCTCCAGTTACCTTTAAAGCTATGGTTCCCAATATGGGGTACATGCCCCACCGGGGTGTGTGTGTGATTTGACTTTTAAGGGGGGTAATTCGAGAATGAGTTATTAACAGTGAATGGCCTTTTAGGCTTCCTCCACATGAATAGGAGTTCACTTTTTTGAATAATAAGAATTATATATCACATCGAGGGAGGGGGGGATCAGGATTTTAGAGATGATCAAGTGGGGCATGGCCAAAACAAAGTTGGGAACTACTGATCTACAGGGAGAACATGTACTGCTGATTTATGCCATTCCCCTTGTGCCGTGTTTTGTCAAATACAGAGGATTTTTCTGTAAATTTGTAAATGAGCTGAAAGACATGTTTCCTTTCTTATATTTGGGCAGTTCATTGCTTCTGGGTCCCTTTCGGTTGCCGCTGAGAAGTATCTGAACAACTGCTTGGTAAGAAAGTTGGTGAACTACCCTAGTTTTAATCTCTCTTTCTTGCTGTATTGCTGGTCTTAGACCCGTGATGGCGAACCTTGGCACTCCAGATGTTCTTGGACTTCAATTCTTTGGTGTACTGGAACCAAGACAATAGAAGCAGCCGCAGTCTGGCTAACACATCTTTATTGGCACACCGGTAAACTGAACATGTGGTAATGGCGGAGGTACAGCTCCTTTTATACAGCAACAACACATTTGAATATGGATACACGGTAGTTTATTGGCTGCTACCTGCGTGACGTCATGGGGAGTCACGCCCTTCTTCTCCAGATGTTCCTTGGCGGGAAGGTTCCCGCGGCTTACAGTAATTGGGGAATTTGTACCATGTGAGCTGGACGCTCGCAGCTGCCCTCTATAGACAGCTAGCTTGCGTTCCATTGCAGCTGAGATACATTGTGTTCATTGTGAGGTTACATTCATTCTTAAGGCAATACTGTTTCCATACACAACACCCCTCCCCCTAGGATGGGACGAAGTCCCTCAACCATTGTGGTTTTCCGCATGTGCGCTTGGGGTGTACAGCTGCTTGGCCGAGCTCTGGGGAACTATGGTTTCCAAGTTCTGTAGACTCTCTTCCTGCAATGGAAAGGGGGGACTCATTAATCACCTGTCGGGGGCTCTGTTGCACTCTTGCTTTTGGAGAGGGGAACGGGAGAGATAGCTGGGATGTAAATCCTTGCCTGCCACCCATAGCATTTGGCGACCCTCCCAGCACGAACCTCGGAATTGATGAGGAGACCCTTGGTGTCTCGCTCTGCCTACTTGTGCCTGCAACTGGCGAACCTGTGTTTCCCCCTGCTCCCTGAATTGGGGTTTTTGGCGAGCCTGTGTTTCCCCCTGTTCCCTGAGTTGGGGATCTTGGTGATGGAAAGAACTCTAGGACAAAAGGACTGGGGCTGAACTAAAACCCCTCTTCTCGCTCGGACGGGTGGGGGACCACTACGCGACACCCCCCAGGTATGGAAAAACAAAATCAAACTCCTCTTCAAACTCATTCCTCTCTTTCAAAGTATCCTCCTCCCCCTCTGAGAATCCAGGATATGCATCTGTATTTGGGAGGTTTCCCGTGTCTCCCCCTTGGGCTAAACGGGTGGGGGAGAACCCTAACATTGAATCTCTATCATTGGTGACTCGCCACCTGAGCTGGTCTGCGTGCCTCCTCCACACGAGACCTGTACTGGTTTCTACCCTATATGACACTGGCCCCGTTTGCTCAATGACCACCCCTAGGACCCATGTTGGACCCGAGGTTGCATAATTCCTACAATGTACCGGGTCCCCTACCGCAAAACTTTTGGAGTTCCCTATTTCTATGTTCCTCCCCTCATCCTCCACCCTGGTCGGATCCAACCGATCAAAAAGTGTAACTGGCTCCCTTCGCATGAGGAGCTCAGCCGGTGAAAGTCCTGAAGCCAGGGGAGTTGCCCTATAGCAAATGAGGAACTGGCACAGCTGGAGGTTCAAATCTCCAGGACCCATCCGCCGCAGTGCGTCTTTTGTAGTTCGCACTTGGCGCTCTACCTGACCATTTGTGGCGGGGTGAAACGGGGCAGAAGTAATGTGCCGAATGGCATTTCTCTCAATGAACGCCTTGAATTCAGCGGACATGAAAATACTGGCGTTATCGCTAACGAGCACGTCCGGCAGGTCAAAGCAGCTGAACACCTTGCGCAATTGCTTAATGGCTGCGGCAGATGAGGTGTTGGACTTTGGGATAACCTCTAACCATTTGGAGTAAGAGTCCACTATCAGCAAAAAAAAGGGATCCCCGGAAAGGGCCAGCGAAATCAACGTGCACCCGGGGCCACGGCCTGCAGGCCGTTTCCCATGACCTGTGGGGAAGCCGGGACTCTTTGGGCCGAGAGCTCTGGCAGCTCTCGCACATTCCCACCAAGTGCTCTATATCAGCGTCTATTTGGGGCCACCAGAAATAGCTCCTAGCCAAAGCCTTGGAGCGCACGAACCCCGGGTGACTGGTATGCAGTAGCTTGAGCACCTTTGGCCGTAACTTCTCAGGGATGACCACCCGTTGGCCCCAGAGGAGGCAGCCCCTCTCAATGGAAAGTTCTACCCTGTGTCTAAAAAACGGTTTGAATTCTTCTTTGGGGGGAGTCGTGGGCCACCCCTTTCTTACCCAGGAACTGACTAGGGACAGGGCTTTGTCTGCTACTATGGCTTTGGCGAGGTCTGCCGGAATGTTGGGGGGTGAGTCGAGAGACTCGATCAGCAGGACCTGGTGATCCTGCTCCACCTCGCACTTGGGGTCTCCTAATTGGGGAAGGGGAGATCAGGACAGTGCATCGGCATGGGAGATCTCCTTCCCTGGGCGGTGGGCCAGTTCGTACTGGTAGGCATTGAAGAAAATCGCCCAACGCAGCATTCTGGGGGACAGGATCTGTGGGGTGGGCTTGCCTGTGGTGAAAATCCCCAAAAGTGGCTTGTGGTCGGTCACGATGGTGAACTGTTGACCATACAGAAAATCGTGGAACTTCTTTGTTCCCGCGATTATGGCAAGGACCTCCCTATCTGTTTGCACATAGTTGCGCTCCGCCTTCGAAAGTGACCTGGAATAGAAGGCAACCGGGGCTTCCCGCCCATCCTCTAACATGTGGCACAGCACGGCCCCCACCCCCACTGGTGATGCATCACAGACCAATACCGTAGGTTTCCTTGGGTGAAAATGGGTCAGAACAGCATCTGAGGACAAGAGCCTCTTGAGCTCTTGGAACGCTTTCTCTTGGCTATCTCCCCACCACCAAACCGTGTCTTTCTTGAGTAGCACGTGCAGTGGCTCTGCAACAGACGCCTTCATTGGCAAGAAGGAATGGGAGAAATTCAGGAACCCTAAGAATGACTGCAACTCCGGTTTCGTGGTGGGCGAGGGGCATTTTGCACGGCTGCAACCTTGGATTCGGATGGCTTAATTCCCTCTGGGGTTATTTTGAACCCGAGAAACTCAACCTCCCTTGCAAAGAACACACATTTGTCCCTTCTCAACCTCAGTCCCGCTTTCTCGAATATTGTAAGGACCTTGTCTAGCCTTTTTGCTAGATCCGACTCGCTCCCCCCTGTGATCAATACATCGTCGAAGTAAGGGAGCACACCTGGAAGCCCCTTTAAAAGGCGTTCCACAAGGGACTGGAAAATCCCGGGGGCTGAATTCACGCCGAACTGTAGGCGCATCACCTTGAATGCCCCTCTGTGCGTAACAATGGTCTGCGCAACGGCGGCAGCTGGGGTTACAGTTTGCTGCTGGTACGCCTGCACCAAGTCTAGCTTTGCGAAACATTTCCCCCCATGTAAAGTAGCCAGTAAGTGGCTAACTACTGGCACCAGATATGCATTTGGCCGAATGGCATTGTTAATAGTACATTTGTAATCAGCACAAATCCTAACTTCCCTGTTGGATTTCAAGGCTGTAACAATCGGAGTTTCCCACTCCACAGAGTCCACTGGAACCAAAATGACCCACCAATTTGTCCAGTTCTGCCTCAATCTTGTCCTTGAGGGCAAAGGGAACTCTTCTTGGCTTGAGCCGTATGGGCCGGATTTCTGGGTCCAGGTCAAACGCAAACAGGGGGGCCCTGTAAGTCCCGAGCCCCCTTTTGAAAACCGCTGGGTGCGCATCGCACACCTCCCGTGTTGGGTCAGTCTCTATGGCGTTTATGCCGAACAGTTCGATTCCCAGAGGAGCAAACCACTGGGTTCCCAAAAGGCAACAAGAGCCCTGCTTAAGAACTACTAGGGGCAACTTTTCCATGAACCTCTTAAACTTCACCGTGAAGTTTCCCACCCCCAACACCGGGATCCCATAACCCTGAAGTAAGTTCGTTTTCATGGCCCGCAACTTGGGGCGTGCATTTGGGGAAATGCGCAGAAACTCCTTCTGAGAAATGATGGAGTAGGATGACCCCGAGTCTATTTCCATCCTAACTGGAACCCCTTGTATCAGTACCTCAACAAAGAAGCGCCGGTGCTCCAGGCCCACGCGGTTCACAGCTGCCATGTCGGCATGTGAGACCTTCCCAATTCCGGTCTCCTTGCATCAAAGTGGTTGAGGATGCCTTGCTGAGCCTGTGTCCTCCGCTCGCCGGCGCCTGCAGACCCTGGCGATGTGGCCTCTCCACCCACAGTTGTGGCACTCGGCTTTTCGGAATGGGCACCTTTTCCGGTCGTAAGATGCCATGCAGCCATCGCAATGATAGTCCCGCTTCTCGCTGGTCGGCCCTTTTCTGCTTGCCTCTTGACTCTCTGCACGTCGTCGTCCTCGCTGGAGCAGGAGCCTGCGGCCGTGGACTCCTCAGAGGTTGATGGTGGGCTGGTGGGTGACCGGGGGGTCCTCCAGGCCGCTCGTGCTGGGGACCACCGGGCCGCTTGAACTGGCACCTTGGCCCCCTCGCTCGCGGCCCCTCTAGACTTGAATACTCTCACCCCGCTCCTCGCCATCTCGGCCGCCTGAGCCTCTCTCAGTACCTCGTTGAACGTGAGGCGATGGTTGCAGGTCAGCAATTTCCTCTGGACCTCCTCATCCCGTAGGCCGCATAGTAGGCAGTCTCTCAGGGATATGTCCAGGTCCTCCCATTGGCAGTGGATGGCCGCCAGCCTGAGGGCTGTCGCGTAGGCGGATACTGTCTCTCCCGGGTGCTGGTCTCACCTGAGGAACGCGACCCGGGCCGGAAAAATGGAGACCGGCGGTTGGAAGTGGTCCCTCGGCATTGTGAGGATGCTCTCAATGGGCACCACGTCGACCTTCCTGGGTGCTAGCAGATTCATCAGGATACGCAGCGCGGCTGGCCCAATCTGGGCTAGGAAGTGCGACAGCATCTTCCCCTCATCTTCGATGCCTGCAGCATCCATCGCATGCCGGAACTGGCATTCGTACAGCTCCCATTGCTCAGGATCGCTTACGTCAAAATGGTGTGGCTTGATCTTGGGATACGCCATGATCCCACCTTTGTCGCCAATTTGGTGTACTGGAACCAAGACAATAGAAGCAGCCGCAGTCTGGCTAACACATCTTTATTGGCACACCGGTAAACTGAACATGTGGTAATGGCAGAGGTACAGCTCCTTTTATACAGCAACAACACATTTGAATATGGATACACGGTAGCTTATTGGCTGCTACCTGCGTAACGTCATGGGGAGTCACGCCCTTCTTCTCCAGATGTTCCTTGGCGGGAAGGTTCCCGCGGCTTACAGTAATTGGGGAATTTGTACCATGTGAGCTGAACGCTCGCAGCTGCCCTCTATAGACAGCTAGCTCGCATTCCATTGCAGCTGAGATACATTGTGTTCATTGTGAGGTTACATTCATTCTTAAAGCAATACTGTTTCCATACACAACAAATTCCCAGAAACCCAAGTCCCCGTGAATCCACACAAATAGGTTTGCTGTGATTAATCCAACCCACGCTGCCTTCGTCACTCCTGAAAGTGGAAGTAAAATGCGCCCGTACGGCATGGGCCGGATGAATCGCAGTAAACCCACTTATGTGGATTCACGGGGGCTTGGGCTTCTGGGAATTGAAGTCAAAGAACATCTGGAGTGCAAAGGTTCGCCATCACAGTCTTAGACCATAATAAAGATTGATTTGATGGGAGGTTCTTTTCTATTGTTTTATTTTGTTAACATAGAAGATACCAATAAACAACATTTCTTCCTTGCAATATCTCCAGGGCAATATTCAGAGACAACCCTACTCAGATTTTTATAGGAAATAATATTTGGGTGTAATCCATATGGCCTTGAAAAATTAAAACAAAACTCTAGAGAAGGTGTGTCTGAGGAAATCGATTTGATCCATGAAAGCTCACATTAAAATATATCAGTTAGTATTTAAGGTGTTACAACCAATGGTGGGATTAAGAAGGTTCACCCCAGTTTGCCAGAACCGGTAGCAGAAATTCTGGCTGGCCCCGCCTATCCAAGTTTTGAAATAAAGTAATCCTAATTCGGGTGCAACCCTGGCCATGCCCACCATACCACACCCACAGAGTAGATAGTAAAAAAAAATTTGAATCCCACAACTGGTTACAATACTTAGGTGCTTTTGTCATTACAGTATTATTATTTTACATTTGATTTATTTAATTTGTTTTCTGATATGTCTAGAGAAAAGATACAGAAAAAAGGCAACCCTCTAAAGAATATGAAAATTGTTGGGGTCTTTGATAAAATAGCAAATTGCCAAACACATTTATTTGGGTAGAAACCTTCTGCAGACATTCTCAAAGGATACAGAAATAAAATTTGAACATAAAAAGATTGTGAAAGGTACAGGACAGGTTAAAGCAGCTTTCACTTTGGAGTTTTTAAAAATATGGCTTGTCTGATTATAAGGAGTAACTCTATCTCACATGTCTTTTGAATTATGAGAAGGTTTTGATGTTATTTTTTAAAATCTTCCTTTTTTTGATGTAGTGCTACAAGGAAAGATGCCTATTAAAATGCTTTGGGCAATTTATTACCCCATCTACATTTTACATTTTTTCACTAACACATTCCAAATTGCTTTATTCTTTTGCTCTTTGTACATGGTGACTACCCTTCATCTTCTTTTTGTGTGGCTTTGACCTCTTCACTATCACCCACCCTTGAGTACCAGGTACTTTGTCTCAAAGGGGAGAGTTCTGTCATGGCTGTGCTATAGGATCTAAGATCACTGCAGATGGCGACTGTAGCCATGAAATAAAAAGACGACTGATTATGGGGAGACAAGCTATGAGAAACCTGGGGAATATAGTGAAAAGCAGAGACATCACCTTGAAAACAAAAATTTGCATAAAGAAATGGTATTTCCAGTGGTAATGTACGGGTGTGAGAGCTGGACCATTAGGAAAGCTGAGCGCAGAAGAATAGATGCCTTTGAGATGTGGTGTTGGAGGAGAGTCCTGAGAGTCCCCTGGACAGCAAAGAGAACAAATAGGTCAATATTAGAAGAAATCAACCCTGACTGTTCATTGGAGGGACAAATAGTGAAGATGAAGCTAAAGTACTTTGGACATCAAATGAGAAGGGAGGACTCATTTGAGAAGGCCATGATGCTGGGAAAGGTGGAGGGCAAGAGAAGAAGGGGACGTCCAAAGATGAGATGGATAGATGGTATTGTGGACGCAATGGGCACAGAGCTGGGCGGGCTGAGGAGGATGGTGGACAGAGGTGCCTGGAGGAAAATGGTCCATGGGGTCGCAAATTGTTGGAATCAACTGTGCGGCTGAACAACAGCAACAACAATCTCGGAAAACTCTGCAGGATCAAGACATCACGAGTTCAGCGAGAATTTGCCAGGCAAAGTGGCTGGCAGCAGAGAAAAGACTCTTTGGAAGATGAGGCTTCCTCAAGAATAAGAGTTATCCTTCAGAGAAAATTCTTCCACTCAGGAAATCAGTTTGTTATGCAGTAGAGCTCTAACTCTCACTACAAAGATCTGAATAGTGAGATGTTACATATTCCTAGTGCTGCTGTATGTAGTCAAATTTTGGACATTGACTAAAGCATCTGAAAAGAGAACAGAAGCTTTTGAAATGTGGATCTACAGATGACTGCTAAGGATATCATGGGTTGACAATGTGACTAATGTAGAGTTGTTGTGCCAGATGCATAAAGAACAAGAACTCTTTAAGACCATTAAGCAAAGAAAGCTCCAATACCTTGACCATATCATGAGGAACAACATAGAATATAGAATACTCCAACTCACTCTGCAAAGAAGATAGACTGACTTCATGGCTGAAAAGCCTGTGAGACTGGTGTGGCATGTCCTCGGAAGAACTGTTCCGAGGAGTTAAGAACAGGAAGTCTATCGCCATGATGATAGCCAATATCCAGAATGGATACGGCATCTGAAGAAGAAGGAGATTAGTAAACCAAAGCTTGCAAATGAGTACCTTCTCCCGCTGGGTAGATGCCTGCAACTGAGCACCCCAGTGCAAGTGTCAGGAGGTTTCCCTGAAATGTTTGGCGATTTTCCTTATGATTGGGTCCAGGTAGAATTATTGATAATCCAGCTACTGGCTTGTGGGAATAGGACTCATCTTCTAGAGCAGGGATGCCCAAACTATGGCCCATGGCACCAAATAATCTGGCCCTTGCTATTCCTGGATGCAGAAGTAAAATGTGCATGCGCATGACGCACTATGTAATGTGCATAATGCTACCATAAATGACTTGCAGCTGTTGTAAATGTGTTTATGATAGCCGTGAGTTGTTTACAGCAATGTTATGCATGGGCCCATCATGCACCAATACATGTGTGTTTTACTTCCACTTCCGGTGGGAGGAACTTTAGTGTATGGGACCAAAGACAACCGGACAACCGAAGGGTTGGTTTAACACAGGTTTATTGCATGAGGTTCCAGTGAAGCATGAGGTAATGGCGGTGATACATCTCCATATATACAGTAGCCTTCTACATTTGAATCTTGTAGCACGGTAGCTCATTGGCTGCTACCGGCGTGGCCTCGCCCAGGCACGCCTCCTTTCCTGCTGCTGATTGCGGGGAAGGTTTTCCCGCGGCTGTCCGTGATTGAGCAATGTGAACCATGTGAGACTGAACGCTCGCAGCTGCCCTCTATGGGCTGTCTGCTCGCGTTCCTTTACAGCTGAGATCGTTTGTATTTGGAGTGGTTACATTCTTGCCTTTACAGTATAATGCACATGCACACATACATACATAACATCCCTCCCCCCTAGGATGGGACGAAGTCCCGCAACCATTGTGGCTTGCCGCACGTGCGCTTGGGGTGTGCTTGCGTCTGACCTAGTACTGGAGAGCCTGTGATCCCTGACTCCGCGGGTGCTTGTCCTGCAACGGGAAACGGGGATTCGTTAGTGGCTCTGTGGGGCGTCCGTGCCTGCCTTGCGCCCGGGGATGGGAAAGGAATGAATAGTTGGGAGGTGAACCCCTGCCTGTTGCTCTCGGACCCCGGGGACCCTCCTATTGTGAACCGCGGAACCGATGAGGTCGCCCTTGTGGTTCGGCTACCTTCTGATCCCTGCTCGGGGGACCTTGAGACTGTGGTGGGCGGACTCGCTGTTGCCTCCCGTCTTGGGGGTGTCGGTCTCCGGGGAATTGGCGCTATATTGCATTCTAACTTACAGGGGCTACTGGGACTGGAAGTACCAGGGGCTGAACTGAAACCCCTCTTTTCGCTAGGACGGGTGGGGGACCACTCCGCTAACTCCCCCTGGTACTGTAAGTCAACGTCTAAACTTCTATGGGCATCTGTATTTCGGGGAAACTTCCGCGGGGTATGTGTGTGATCGGGGCTCTTCCTTTCTGTCGGGGACTCCCGCAAAAGATCTCTGTGGATCGATTCCCTTTCCTCCCCCCTTGGTGGGGACCCATGCTCCCCTTTTCCTCCCCCTTGGGCTAAGCGGGTGGGGGAGTACCCTAACGCTGATTCGATGCTATTCTCGTCTCCGTCCTGCTCTCCGGGGACCCTGCGCCTGAGTTGGTCCACGTGTCGCCTCCACAGGAAACCTGTACTGGTCTCTACGCAGTATGAGACGGGGCCGGTTTGTTCTATTACGGTGCCCGGCACCCAGGCTGGCCCCGCGCTGGCGTAGTTCCTGCAATGCACCGGGGCGCCTATGCTGAAACTCTTTGTGGGTTCCACCCCTATGTTCCGCCCTTTGTCCTCTACTCTCGTGGGGTCTAGCTTGGAGATTCCCGTGGCCAGCTTCCTGCGCATCAACAGCTCTGCGGGGGAGTACCCTGACGCTAATGGGGTGACCCTGTATCTTAGCAGGAATTGGCACAATTTCAGGTCGAGGTCTCCGGGGCCCATGCGCAGCAGCGCGTCTTTCGTGGTGCGCACGAGGCGCTCTACTTGGCCGTTGGTGGCCGGGTGAAAGGGGGCAGAGGTGACGTGCCGAATGGCGTTGCGCTCCATGAATGCCCCGAACTCGGCGGACGTGAAACAGCTAGCGTTATCGCTGACGAGGGTGTCGGGTAAACCGAACGTGGAAAAGACCCTCCGTAACTGTTTAATTGTTGTGGCCGAGGAGGTGCTCGAGACTGGAATGACCTCCAACCACTTGGAGAACGCGTCCACCACAAGGAGGAAAAGCGTTCCCCTGAACGGGCCAGCAAAGTCTACGTGTACCCGGGACCAGGGCCCCCTTGCTGCGTCCCACTCCCTAGGTGGCGAGCGAGCCTCTTCTGGCCTTGAGCTTTGGCACGCTTCGTAAGTGCCGACCATGTGTTCGATGTCGGCGTCTAGCTGGGGCCACCAAAAGTAACTGCGGGCTAGTGCCTTAGAGCGGACGATCCCCGGGTGGCTGACGTGCAGCAGTTTAAGCACCCTCGGTCGGAGAGACGTGGGGATCACTACCCGCTGTCCCCACAAAAGGCAACCCCTCTCTAGGGACAACTCTAGTTTCTTTTTGAAAAATGTGTCGAATTCCGCTGCTGGGGAAGACACGGGCCACCCTTTCTGTACCCAGGAGCAAACTGTGGCCAGCGTTTTGTCCTTGCCTGTCGCTTTGGCGATGTCGGCCGGTACTACTGGAGGGGAGTCTAGGACCTCTATCATTAAGACCTGGTGGTCCCTCTCTACTTCGCCCACGTGGCAGCAGTCCCGGGGAATGGGGGACCTCGACAAGGCATCGGCATGGCTGATCTCCTTCCCGGGCCGGTATACCAACGCGTGCTGATACGCGTTGAGAAAAATGGCCCACCTGAGCATTCTCGGGGACAGGATTTGGGGTGTGGGCTTATCTGCGGTGAAAATGCCTAGCAGAGGCTTATGGTCAGTCACTATGGTGAAGGGGCGGCCGTACACAAAATCATGAAATTTCTTGGTCCCCGCAATTATTGCTAGTGCTTCCCTGTCTGTCTGAGCATAGTTTCTCTCCGCTTGGGACAAGGACCTCGAGTAGAACGCTATCGGGGCCTCCCTACCGTTCTCCAGTACGTGGCATAACACCGCCCCCACCCCCACCGGGGATGCATCGCATATCAGGACCACTGGGCGTTTGGGATTGAAGTGGGTCAGTACAGCATCTGATGCCAGGAGTCGCTTCAGGTCATTGAAAGCCTTCTCCTGGTCGTCGCCCCACTTCCATGCCTCGTCCTTTTTTAACAATTTGTGTAGCGGTTCTGCCACGGCTGCCTTCCGCGGAAGGAAGGAGTGGTAGAAGTTGAGCAGTCCGAGGAACGACTGCAACTCGGGCTTGGAGGTGGGGCGAGGGGCCTTCTTGATGGCGGCTACCTTGGATTGGGCTGGCCTTATTCCCTCGGGAGTGACACGGAACCCTAGGAACCTCTGTAGCGAAGAAGACGCATTTGTCTTTCCGCAACCGCAACCCCGCCTTTTCGAATATTGTCAGGACCTTTCCCAACCTTGTTGCTAATTCGGCCCGGCTCCCCCCTGTAATCAATACGTCATCAAAGTAGGGTAACACCCCCTCTAACCCCTTCAGGAGGCGTTCCACAAGTGACTGGAAGATCCCGGGCGCCGAATTCACGCCGAATTGGAGGCGCGATACCTGGAACGCCCCTTTGTGGGTGACTATGGTCTGCGCAGCAGCTGCGGCGGGGGTCACCGGGAGTTGCTGGTAGGCTTGGGCCAGGTCGAGTTTAGCGAAACACCTCCCCCCGTGTAACCTGGCCAACAAGTGGCTGACTACCGGCACCGGATACGCATTAGGGCGGATCGCCTTATTGATGGTGCACTTGTAATCAGCGCATATGCGGACCTCCCCGTTGGCCTTGAGCGCTGTTACAATTGGAGTTTCCCACTCCGCAGAATCAACAGGAACAAGAATCCCCTGGCCCACCAATTTGTCCAACTCCGCCTCTATTTTGTCCTTTAGTGCGAAAGGCACTCTGCGCGGTTTAAGTCTGATTGGACGTACTCCAGGGTCCAGGTCGAAAGTCACTGGGGGGCCCTTGAATTTTCCGAGCCCCTTTTTAAAAACCTCGGGGTGTGCGTCGCACACGCTCTGTATTGGATCAGTCCCGGCGGCGTGTGCTCCCACGGCGTGCACCCCCCCAATGAACAACCCCAGGGGCTGGAACCATTGAGTCCCGAGGAGGCTGCATTTACCTCCCTTGAGGACGACTAGGGGAAGCGTTGCGGTGTGCTTTTTAAACTGGACCTGGAACTTCCCAACCCCCAACACTGGGATGCGGTTCCCTTGCACGTCCTTCAGTGTGGCCCTCAACGCTTTGAGCTTGGGCCGCACGCGGGGGGCGATTTTCATGAACTCCCCCTAGGAAATAATAGAGTATGAAGAACCCGAGTCCACCTCCATTCTAACAGGGGCCCCTTGTATTACTACCTCAACGAAGTAACGGGGGTGCTCCGTGGAAACGCTGCAAACCGGAGCGTCGTCCTCGCTGTCGTCGGAGATGCGCCCTACTCCGTCCCGCGTCCTCGTGGTCCGGGTGCCATCCTTTGGCCTCGTGGTGCGGTCCTGCCTCGCCGAGCGGTCTGGAGAACTCCTGGTGGCCTTGCGCCGTTTCCGGCAGACCTTGGCGATGTGCCAGCGCCGGCCGCAGTTGTGGCACTCGGCCTTGCGGAATGGGCATTTGGCGCGGGCGTGGGCGGCGCCGCAGCCGTCGCAGCGTCGGCCCTCTCTCTGGACCCTCCGGACGTCCTCGTCGTCGCCGCTCTCCGCAGACGAGTTCGAAACTCGCCGGGCCGCGCGCACCGAGCTCTCTGCCTTGGCGGGCTTCGGGCGCCAGTCGTGAAGCTCGTGCACCCTGGCAGTCGTGGCCTCCGCGGCCTGTGCCGTGTCGAGGACTTGTTGCCACGTGGGAGGCGGCTCCCTTTTCATCAGCGCGCGCTGAGTCTCTGTGTCCCTCAGACCACAGAGCAGGCAGTCCCGGAGGGTGACGTCGGGGAGTTCCCACTTGCATGGGCCGGCGGCCAACCGCAGGGCCGCGGCGAACTCATCGACCGATTCCCCGGGCGCCTAGACTCGCCTCCAGAACGCGCTCCGAGCGGGGAACATCGCTATTGCTGGCCGGAGATGGGCGCGCAGCGCCGCCAGGAGCTCTGTAGCTTTGAGGTCGCTCACCTTCCTCGGCGCAATCAGGTCCACCAAGGTCCTCTTGGTCTCGTGTCCGAGCATGCGGACGAAAATGGCCCTCTTCTTGGCCTCATCTGAGACTTCGAGCTCCACCAGCGCTGCGTTGAAGTCTATCACAAACAGCTCCAAGTCTCCCGGCTTCCTGATCTCGTAGCCGGCGCATGTCTTGGTCCCGTGGGCAGCCATATCCCACCTTCGTCGCCAATTTAGTGTATGGGACCAAAGACAACCGGACAACCGAAGGGTTGGTTTAACACAGGTTTATTGCATGAGGTTCCAGTGAAGCATGAGGTAATGGCGGTGATACATCTCCATATATACAGTAGCCTTCTACATTTGAATCTTGTAGCACGGTAGCTCATTGGCTGCTACCGGCGTGGCCTCGCCCAGGCACGCCTCCTTTCCTGCTGCTGATTGCGGGGAAGGTTTTCCCGCGGCTGTCCGTGATTGAGCAATGTGAACCATGTGAGACTGAACGCTCGCAGCTGCCCTCTATGGGCTGTCTGCTCGCGTTCCTTTACAGCTGAGATCGTTTGTATTTGGAGTGGTTACATTCTTGCCTTTACAGTATAATGCACATGCACACATACATACATAACAGGAACCCCACAGCCTGAAAAGTTTGGGCACCCTGTTCTATAGGCAAACCAGTGAGTTATAAAATGGATGAACCTGGTATGTGACAACTCCCTGCAGCAGGCAGAGACTGCTAACCATTGCATCCAGCTGCTCAGATAATGCAGCTAGTCAGTCAAACCCTATACCGGCTTATTTTAACAATTTGGCTAAGATTTTAAAAGTTCAGGTCTGGTTCTGAAGGACTAACAGAGGACTGCTGAAAAGTGGGAGATCTAAAGCCAGAGTCTAAGCACAATTAAAGTCAACAATCACTGAAACAAATTGGGAAAGGCCACAAAAAGTAGGCAAGCTTGTCCAAAACATTATGCACAGCTAGGGAGTCAGCAGCAAGAATCAGACACACTGAAGATAAGATCGGGGGAGCGGGAAAGAGATGCTATTTCTAGTAGGTCTGTGTTGATGTAAACTGTTAGCAGAGTGGTATGCAGTGGCCAGCAAGAGGTTCGCACCTGGCAAGGTGGTCTCTTGTGAGAAAAACAGGCAGACAGATCTTGGTGCAGAAGAAAACTCAAAGTAGGTTTACTCAGGAAGTAAAAAATAGGTGCACGTATATACAGTGCAACAACTGTAACACAAAACAGATATATTCTCTTGGGCTGCTCAGTTGACCTCACCGAGATAGTTCAGTTGTGCTATATACAATTCCATACAGTTCAGTAGCAGTCCAGTCCAGCAGGGTAAAGGCAAGCTGTAATTACGGACAAAGCCAAAAGGCAAAAGCCATCATCAGGATCAGTGCAAAGATTCAATCCTCGTAGCAGTTTCTGGAAGATGCAGAAATCTTCGTCCAGACTGTTAGCAGAGGAAGGAGAGCATTAAAGCTCAGGTAAGTTGAGCATTGTAGCTGGAAGTCTGCAATCCTGCTCTGACCTAAGTACACTGGCCTAAATACACTGGCGCATCAGGGAAAAGTCCCAGCACCTGTGTGCCCCTGCAGTAGGGTCTTAAAAGCATCACAGACACAATATGTCTTGAAACCAGTTATGGTGTGAGGCGAAGACTTACATCCTCTAACAGTCTCCTGGCCCAGTTCTAAGGTTTCTGTAGCTGAGTCTCCAGAGTTTGGAGGGAAAGCTTTCCACAATGAAAATGCCTGAGGAATCTCTTCTGATGGGTTCATTTTCCCCATAGCCAAGCCACTCCTTTGGGGCCTTCTAACCAGACTTATTGTGCCTTTATCCTTTGGTGATTTTGTGGCAGACTTCCTCATCTGACACAAGCAGTTCAGTATCTTGGACCTGAGAAGGTCCAGGACCTACAGAAGGCAGGGATTCCTCCCCCATGTCAGTTTCAGGAGATTCCAGCTCATCTTTGGTGCAGGACATGTCAGGTGGGGCTATAACATCTTACTTGAGCTTTGTATAGAGGAGGAGGAGGCCATGCTTGACCAAACATTGCCATCCAGTTGGTACGAAACTCTAAACCTCCCCACATTTGGCACACGTACAGAATGGAAAAATATATTTTGTGGACTACCAGAATCCCTAGCTAGTATGGCACATGACACAAGACAAGGTTAAATAGTCCGGGTCATACTGGCCAGCAAAGTTTGACAGTTACAGTCCAACAAGAGGAATCTTCCTACCTCTGGAACAAAAGCTTAGGGTTTTGAACACTCTTGACTGCTTCAGATTTATCTGGGGAAATCCTCAATATTACTAAAAATGGTAGCTTTTTATAGAATATTTCAGTGAATCACATTGACTGTGTATAGCTTATTTTTTACTGGACTGTTAAAAAAAACCCTCTAAAATGTACTTTTTTTGTTTTTACTACAACTCTCAGAATCCCTCAGCCAACATGGTCTGCTTGGGAATTCTTGGAACAGTGATCCAAAAAGGAACATTCTGAAGCACTGGGTTTTTCCCCCTAACCTTTACAGAGATCTGTGCTTTTGGTCTGATTTTTTTAAGGTGAAATGCAGTGTGGGAATGAACATCACCAGTGCTGTCGTGGCATCTGTGGGCATCATTCTGTTTGCAGTGCAGCTGACTATAAATCCTTATCACCCTAGATATTATTACGGCTATGAATCATCTTTCTTAATTGTAAGTGGACAATTGTAAGGGGGCAGTGAAAACTGTACATCTTGAGCCAAGGTTGTACTAGTACATTCTGTCAAGATATATTTTTTCTTCAAGTAATAGCAGGGATTTTGCATTCTTTGTAGTAAATTTCCTGGCCACTCTTAGAAAATTTGTAATTTTAAATTCTTTCAGGCTTAAGTTGTACCTTTCTATTTACTTATCAATTTATTTCTGAACATTTACATCCAGCTATTTTGCAAGGACTAGGAATATAAAAATCTGCCCTAAACTGAGGTTGGCTCTCAGTCTGTCTGACATAAAACTGAGGACCCTATCTGGCAACAGCTTTCCATAGTTTCCAGGCAGGAGTTCTTCTAGCCCTAGCTGGGGATGATGGGGGTTGGACTTGGGACCTTCTGAATGTCAGGCACACACTGAGAGATGATCTTTCAAAACAAGACTCAGGCTTGTTTATATTGTCTATCTGTCTGTCATTCAGTTTGGCTGAGTTAGTTAACACCGTTGACACAGTTCCTCTCAAGGATTCTCTTTTTCTGCCTACATTATACAGATCATAAAAATATATTAAACCAATTAACCCAGAGTGATAATGAGCGCAATTTCACAATGGAGCCTTGAACTGGATCTTTTAAAATTGGGTCTAAGAAGCAACTGAAAGACCAATGAATAGCTTGTTCATGTGGAATGAAGTTTCTATTCATACCTTTCCCCTGATTTGCCTCTGTGCTTTGTGAGAGTGTGGGACTTAGTAGAATTAGTTTCCAAACAGTTCATCACAACAACAAAAGACAAAAAGGAAACAGGGAGGCAGCTGCTTGGGCAGTAATGTGGAGGAGAAATAAGGCTAGATGTCATGCAAATTTGAAAACCTCCCACTGGCCATGGGTGTAAGGACAGCTTCTTCTTCAGCTGAGCCACATCCTCACAATGGCCAGTGTCTACTCTTTGCAGGCGCACCCCCCCAATAACGGACACAGACAACATTGAAAGTGGATAACAGCAAAGGGCCACATTTATTGATTCAATGCCCTAGTCCGAATTATAAATTTGTATTGGTAAAACGACCAATCATAATTCCTAAGGCAAGCAGGCCGAAGTAACACTGGTAAGGTACCACCCCAAAATTGCCAACGGCAATTGGTTACAATGTATCGATTTGTATCAATTTGTTTGTTAACAACAAACAAATTGTTGACCGTAGTCAATAACTAACTCATGACCCCACCCTCTGACGCGTATCCGTGAAATCACAGGGGTGATGCATGCTGGTTAGCAATCATCATCACCCCATCGCCTGGTTCGTCGTTGACCGGACAACGTTTAACTACTTTATTCCTGTCTAGTGTTGTCCAGTCAATTGCGAACCTGCCGGATACTTGTGGGTCATACTGTTTACCTTACCAGTGCTACCCGCCACACGGAGGGGCTTCACAGAAGACCTGACGCCCCCCCCCAGACCGTCAGCTCGGTCAACAGGCCTGCTCGCCAGTCACCCAACAGGAGGTCCATACCTCCTCGCGACAGATGGACCCCATCCCCTGCATACAAGTCACAATTTTGTAGACTAATATCGGGGTGATGACTAACCCGTCCCCAAGCCCTGGTGGTGAGAAACCGCGCCACTGCCTTATTGACCGCGCGCCTAGCTCGGTCAAGAGCCAGGAGGTTAACGCCCCCTCTGTAAGAGTGGCGCGGAACAATGTCCGACCAAACCAGGGCTGTGGCAGGCCAGACATAATGCAAGTAGGCGAGGTCCTCGCAAATCGCATGCTTGAGCGATAAGCCGGTGACCTGGCCCAAATCATTGCCCCCCAGGTGGATGATTAGAATGTCAGGCGGGTCAGCCCCCAGGCCAGAAAAAAGGAAAGGCCGCAGCTCCCGCCATAACATCCCAGGCTTACCGTGCCATGAGAGACTGGCGTGGTCACCCAGTCCCAGTCGGGGTCCCCACTCTGTCGCCGCAGCGTAACGCGCTGCCCTGAGCACATAGCTGTGGCCCACCAGCCATACTGTCACCGGTGTAATACGACACCCAGGGTCTGTAAGAAAATTGAGAAAAAGGAAGGTAAGGTGACTGGATTGGTACTCATGGCGGGAGTGGGCGCACATAAAACTGAAAACATTGTGAGCCCCACCTCCCCATGCTACGTATGTCAGCCCCAGAGTACCCAAAAGCAGCTGCTGTAGAGGCTGCGCCAATACGGAACGAATGTGTGCCATAACGGGCACCTGGTAGGCCCACCCTGGTGAGGGCTCTGGCTGTCACCTTCCAAAACTGAAATTTAGTAAGGGGAGACCCATCTTGGTGACAGAAAAACGGGCCGTGGTGCATGCCACGCAGTGCCAGGTATTCCTGTAGGGCACCAACCGGACAGATGTCTGCCAAAGAACACCGTAGCAGTCTTACTCCACTGCCTACGCCATGCTGATCTGTTTTAGAGGAGCGAATCCTCAACTGGGCCCAGTCTTTGGCAACATATACATCTCCGAGTTCCAGTGCCCTACCACTTGCATCCGCCTTAGACAGCATCACGAGTTCGCTGATGCGGAGCGCTCCAAAAAATGCCACCGTTGTGGCTGCATGAAAAAGGGCTGCCTCATAATGATCAAAACAGAGGCCTGGCCAGCCCCGGGCCAACTGGGTAAGAACCCCTGGGGAAATAGGGTGCCGGTCGTCCGGGCAACGCCCGCGCTCGCGCACCCACCCCTCCAAAACGTGTCTCACACGGAAGTCAGAGGTGGTATCCACATGACCCCCTACTTTGGCCATAAAAGCCAACGCCGAGAGCTTGGATGCTATGGTGCGAGGTGCAAGGCCCTGTGCATGCAGGTGAACCATGAACCGCAGAACATGGTCCACCGGGATAGGCCAGGTCTCTGGCAATTGAAATTGAGTAGCAAAAGCCCTATACAAATTGAATGCTTGTTGATACGCCTTACGCGTGCGTGGCGCTAGTGACAGGCCAATCGCCCGGTTCACCTCTCCTTGCCAATAGTCCACATCTCGTCCGGGAGTGGCGAGGGAAATTCCTCCGCATCCGGGGCCAAGGCGCGGAACCGGGAGATCTGCAGGCGGGACAAAGCGTCAGCAATATCGTTATTAACCCCTGGGACATGCCTGGCCCTGAACAAGACGTTGAGGCGCAGGCAGCGCAGCACAAAATGGCGCACTAGATCCATGACTCTGGGCGATTTAGAAGTCTGTGCATTGACAATGTGTACAACAGCAGCATTGTCGCACCAGAAATGCACCACCGAATTAGCCCACTGTTCGCCCCATAGCATCAAAGCCCCGAGAATGGGAAAAAATTCCAGGTATGTGAGATCCCGCAGGCGACCTGTGCCTGCCCATGCCGGTGGCCACCCACCATAGGCCCACTTCCCATTGAAGTACATCCCATAACCCAGGGATCCTGAGGCATCAGACTGGATCTGGAAATTGGGGGATGCCAGGAGGTCAGACCTCCAAAATGAGACCCCGTTGAACTCCCTCAGGAATTGCAACCAGACTAACATGTCTGCCCTGATACCCCGGGTAAGCCTGACTCTGTGGTGGGGCCTGGATAACCCTGCCATGGCGTCGCATAAGCGCCGGGCGAAAGCCCTGCCCGGTGCGACCACCCTGCAGGCAAAATTGGGGTGCCCATGTAGCACCTGCAGTTCCCTCAGGGATGCCTTACGCTTGGCCAGCAATTCCGAGATAAGGGTCACTATCCTGGACACCTTATCACCCGGTAACCTAGAAGCCTGTACTACTGTATCAATCTCAACCCCCAGGAATACTAGTTCGGTCGACGGGCCCTCGGTCTTTTCGGGCGCTAAAGGGACACCAAGTTCCTGCATTAGCGTCTGAAATGTATTGAGGAGACGTGCACACGTGTCCCAGCCCCGTTCACCCCCGAATAAAAAGTCATCCAGGTAATGGGCTACAGACCGGGACCCTGACCTGCGGACGAAAGCCCACTCTAGGAAGGTACTAAAACGCTCGAAAGCCGAGCATGATATGGAGCAGCCAAAAGGCATGGCCTTATCAAAATAATACTCCCCTCTAAACTTAAAACCCAGCAATTCAAAGTCGCCCGGGTGCACCGGCAAGAGGCGAAAAGCTGACTTAATGTCGCACTTGGCCAGCAAGGCACCCGGGCCACACGAGCGCACCATGCGCAGTGCATGGTCGAACGATGTATACCTGACCGAACAAAGGTCATCAGGTATCGCATCGTTGACCGATCGGCCGGCTGGGTAGGACAAATGATGAATAAGGCGAAACTCACCTAGGGACTTTTTGGGAACCAAACCCAATGGCGAAACCTTAAGGTTGGGAAAAGGGGGTGCGGGAAAAGGTCCGGCGACCCTGCCCGCGTCTAATTCCTTTTTAATGCTGGCCTCGGCTACCTCCTCCCTTCCTCTGAGGGATAAAAGGTTGGGAGCATCCTGAGGGGATCTATCACCCATAAAAGGGATACGAAATCCTTGCTTAAAACCTTGGATGAGATACTCTCTGTCCTCTCCCCTTGGGTACGATGCGAGCCAGCGCTCCAGCATGTCCACCTTAATTGGGGAGGGGGCCTTTCGGAGAACTAGTTCCATCCGTGGCAGGCTTGCCAGCCCACTGTCCACCCCTCCCTCTGCCTCGCGCCCCCCCAGGCTTGGGACAAGCAGAGGCTGCATGGGGACCAGAACATGTGGGACACTCATGCTTATACCTGCAGTTCTTCCGACTGCAGGAACCATTGGACGAGAAAGTCCAGCACAGCAGGCGGGCTGGAACCCCCTGCCCCGCCAGTTGGCGGGTACCCTGCGCTGGAGCTGCTCGCTGGACCGCATGTCCACAATGGTATCTATCCCCCGGGGCAGGACGTGTGGGTGTCATATACAAGAGCCACAGTCTCTGGCACGGCTCATCCCATCTCATCTCGGGGTGTAGGGGAATCCTCATACGGAATTCCTCATCATATGCTAGCCATGAGGGGCCCGGGAAATCTACCATCGCCCTATATATGTTGTCCAAATATTGGACCATGGGAATAGCTAGATCCGGCCGCGCCCTCAAATATACCGCCATGTATATCAAATAAGCGGGGAGCCAGTTAGTCCAGGTACGCGGCGGCTTACGGCGGCGTGCCTGCTCCTTGTCCTTCTCATCCTGACCCTCCCTTTCTTCCTTGGTGGGCTCTCTGTTCAGGAGTGAGAAGATATCTACGTACTCCCCTCGCCATATCTTTTCTCTGGTAGCCTGTGCCAAGTGATCACCCAGTGGCAAGGAATACCCTGCCGTCGGCAAAGCCGAAAAGGGGATAGCTGGCCTACCCAAAGGGGCCTGAGTTAACCCTGCCACCCCAAGTACGTTCCCAGCAGTGTAAGAACCGAGGCCCACCCCAGCGGGCATGGTGGCAGTAGTTGTCGCCGGGTGGGTCGCCAGCGGCGTAGCCCCTGCACCACCCGCGCGAGGCCAAGGCCACTGAAAGGTCCCCCCTATATTGGGAATGTGTGTGGATGTACTCGTTTGCACCATATACTCACATGCTGCACCCCCGCGGGCCGCCCCCACCGGGGGTTCTGGCCCACTGGGGGCGTCGGAGCTCACGACCGATGTAGAGCTCATCACCGGGGCTTGACCCGCACCAGGTTGCTGGCTGGGGAGCTGCGAGGCAGTGGCCGGAGCCGCGCCACCCGCCTGCAGCAGCTCAACCCTCCCCGCCGGCCGTTGTCCTGCTGCCGATAGCGCCTCAAAAGGTACCCCGAAAGGGGCACCTGCCTGACTGGCCCGGGCCAAAGACTCCTCCAAGGCCGCAATACGGGCCAGTAAGGTGTCTACATTAACCATGGGTAAAGAGCCGGCCGGCCCACCTGACCCTTGCATGGGGACAGTTCCCTGCACCCCATGGCCCATATATGGCCATTGGCCAGGGCCGAAGCCCGGTAGGGCTGGTGAGGAAACCTGCCAAGGCAGGGCACCGGGCCACCCCCCAAGGCTAGAGGGCCCCGGGAGAGGCTGCGGCCCAAAAGTAATCGGCCCAACGGATTGGGCAGGAGGAGGAGCGGTGTCCACCGCTCGCGGGCCGCGGGCCGGAGCACCCTCCGCGCCCGCACTCTGATCGGGCCAAGGGGCGATAGACCCCAAGCCACCAGCCCCGGCCGGGGATGGCAAAGGTGGCTGTTGAGGAGGCGGCACCACGGTCCTCCGACCTGGGTTGCGCCTCCTAACAGCCCGGGCTGAATTCGCAGCAGCCTTCTTTTTGGAAGGCATCTCGAGCAAAAAAGGGAAGCTAGCTAGGCAAAATCGACCCAAAAGGCTTCCCGGTGATACCAACGAGCGACGGAGGCGCAGGGAAAAAACTTCTCCGCTCCGTCGCTGAGGCAAAATGGCAGCTCGGCTGCCTCGTGGCCACCCCTTTTATAAGGGAGCTGGCCACGCCCCTAACTACCCGGATTCTCTGTCCTGTGGGGGGGGGGCCCGCAAAGGGCGCGGCGGCCATTTTGGCGCCGCGCTTGCATTGTCAGTGTAATAACTGTGATGTGCAACTGTGAAGAAGTATAAAAATATGTGATGAGTAAACTGCTTTGGGCTCTTGGGCAGGGGCAGAGAGGAGGAAGGATGGATATGTAATTAGGTTTAAAATGATTTTTTAAAAAGACTAACAGTATGGGAATGAAACTTTGTTGTATGATGTTTCTAAATCAAACATACTGAGAAGCTTCTTGCCAGCTCAGTTCTTACTGATTGAAAGCGTTATGTTTCAGGAGACGTATCTATGTCTGGCAGAATGATTAAACAAATCGTCACCACTGCCCTATCCCAAAGTGACTTTCCTCCTTGGCCTTTTCAACTTAGTTGCATTTGGAAGGGGATTTCTAGTACACCTTTTATTATTGTAGTTATTAAGCTAATTCACCACCCGGGGGTTGTATGTTGCTTCATCTCTTTCCCCACAGTCAGAAGGTACCGGGCTCTGCATCCTGCTTCTCTTATTCACCTTTCTGGAGTTCTGCATCACAAGTTTGGCTGCACATTTCATGTGCCAGGCAGCGTGCTCTAGCGGAGATACGGTAAGCATTTTGAAAAGCCTGAGAGGGGAAGAAAGCCCAAATGTATCGCCTATGCATATGAATACAAATATTATTGGAACACTGTGCCCCTTTACTAATTTTAACCAGAAAAACTGGAGAAGTCTGTGGCCCACAGAATTTCAGCTGTGATAAGAGGTGGGGAGAGGGGGGGTATCAATAATAGACGGTGGGAGAAATTGGAGTATTCTGGTTTGCTGCCTGGATCCTTCTCACAGGAGAAGAAATATCTCCAGCATGAAAGGAAGGATTACTGAAGGGCATGGTGTAGATCACACCAAAAATAAGAGCTAGATGGTATTGTAGATGCAATGGGCACAGAGCTGGATGGGTTGAGGAGGATGGTGGAGGACAGAGGTGCCTGGCGGGCAATGGTCCATGGGGTCACAAAGGGTCAAAATAGACTGTACGACTGAACAACAACAACAACAAAAGTTGTGCCCTAAGTCAGGTAGGTTTGTCCAATTCTGTGACCCATTTCATTTCTTTCTGGGAGATAACCACAGGTTGAGTTTGTTCTGCTTCTGATACAGTAGATAGACCCATATATTGTATTGTAGCCTCCGGAACATGTGGGAGTGAAGGGGTGGAAATGGCAAGAGAAAAACAACCTTTATATAAATTTATTTTCTGTTTCAGGTGATGGCTTTTGTGCCCTACGCTGCTGTTGGAAATGGTGTCATCTCCACTGAAAACAATTCTCCTCCACCATGCTATAATCATGTAGTGGCCTTTCCCTCAGTAGAATCTTAATTTTCAAAGATCCAAGAGAGGAATTATAGAGGATACCCCAACAGCAACTTCAGCAGCCTAGCTAGGCAATAACAGATTAGTTTTGTCTTAAAAAAAATAAGCATGCAATGCCAATTGTGAGGATGGTCTTCCCTGTTTCAGTTCTTAAAATAGGAACGGCTGTAGAATGGTTTTGAAATCAAAATCAGCTGAAAAGGAAGCTTTAAATTTCAGACATGCACATTTAGAAGTAAAAAAAAGTGATTTTCAGTGCTATTTGTACAATAAACATAGGAGTTTAGCATGGGAAAAATAATATTTAATTGGTTTCTATAATACTGGCAACATGCCCATCTTGTAAAACTGTGTGCTAGATGGAGAATGTCTTTGTTATACACATCTGTTTGGTCAATGGTTGCTGTTAGCACCCACTTTAGCCTATCAAAGAATCATTTCAAAAATCAGCTAAAATTACAGTTCTTTAAGGCAATCCTATCTATAATATTTCCATCAGCTCTGTCAATAAAACATTAAAATGGGGTCCCTTTTGAAAAATGCATTTGCTGAATTGTCAATCTGACCTTTATAAATTCACATGAAATATGATAGTAGTAGACTCACTTATTGATATTGACCATGATCGCTAGAATCCCATTTAACAGGATGAAGACTCCAATCTAGTATTCAGTGTGGACAGCTTTCCTGGGGGGTCAGAGTTTAATTGGCCTAACTATAAAGGACTGGGACCCTGTTCTTACAGTTAAAAAATGCTTGCGAACACATTACACAGCTGATGATGCTTGACTTAGACAGAAGAAAACTGAAAGTGAGGAGGATGCCAATCAAGCAGCAATTTGGGAATACCAAATTGGAAGTTTTATTTTTGGTCAGGTTTTTAATTCATATTGTCCAATTCTTATATAGTTTTGTATACAGTGGTTATTAATTCTGATTGTCAAACAGTTCTATAGTTTTTCATTCATATTGTAAAACTATTGTAACAAAATCTAGTTTTGTGTACCTCTTATTATTAATGTATTAAGTAGTAAATGTAACTACCTTTTTGTATCTTTTTAATACTTAAAACAGTAATTAGGAGATGCCCGCACAGTCACATGGCCACACCCAGTAAGTCACATGGCCAATTTCTGGTCACACCTACCAAATCACATGGCCACACCCACCCAGTCACATGGCCATGCCCACAGAGCTAGCCACGTCCACAGTGTGGTAGTAAAAAAAATTGGAGCCCACCACTGGGTATAACATCCAGGCAGTGGAAGGCCATCCCTTGGGAGGACCAACTGACACTAAAACTGTCCTTATTTCTGTGCCTTGGTCTAGCCATAACCTGAGTAACAGTGGTAATCCTGTAGCTGATATAGTTAGCCTGGCTGATCTTTGGAGGTGAGTGCCTTCATCAGACAGAACCAGCCCTTCCATGTTGATGATCAGCTTTGGTAACCCTAGTCCCCTGTTGCTCTGTTGGAACTTTGTGATAAATAAGTGGGTTTTGGGTTGCAGTTTGGGCACTCGGTCTCTAAAAGGTTCACCATCACTGCCCTAGTCCTGACTAGAAAAATACATTGAATCAATAAATATACGAAAATGTTAACCTACCATTCAGGATTTCATTTAATAGATCTACTCTAATTGGAACTGTCAATTGGATCTAAATCTAGATAATGTGAGACTGTTCATGAGTCTTAAAATTAGCTGCCATTTTTAAAGTGTTCAGCACAAAGGAATCTTCTGAGACTGCAGCAGCAGCTGAGGTAATGCAAAACCCTGTCAGTTTCCTTGAATGAGACAATATGATGTACTCTATGTACTCCAGTGACCTAGCTATTTTCTTTTTAAGAAATCTGAATATTTAAAGCAGGCTGGTAGGCAAAAGAATGCAGCTAGGAAGAAAACAATAGGACTCCACTCTTTCTTCTGTTCCCCCAAATCAACCATAACTGGCAGTTGTTTGAAATTTTGCCATGATCAGCCTTGCTGCACAGCTGTAGCATGGCAACTTAGGATGTGATCAAATGGTTGGAAAGACACATGTCTGGTTGCACCAGAAAGTGATCTCCCTTTAATCAATCTTTATGTCTGGTGGGGAATCTCTTCAGCCTAGTCCCCAAAAGCAGAAGCCATACAGGTGGACTAAAAGGACTAAAATCAAAGGGTGCACAAAGCCTCCCTGTTATGCCTGAGAACCTCTCTGGTGTACAGAGATTATGTGCTGCCTGGGCCATAAAATCAAATTTCCTGGTTTGAGTCTCACAGTACTTTACGGCCAATAGTAGATGTAGTTGAGATCAAGATGTGGGAACGGATGGCAGTATGACTGTCTATGTTTCAGGTTGGTAGAAAATGTGATAAATGAGCACTAGTCATGTGTGCTGCTAAAACTGATGATAAAGATACTCTTGAACACCATGCACTGCTGACATACATAATAACTGGATACACAATAAGAAGGATGACAGGGTGTTGTGGGTACTGGGGGTACCTCAATTAGGCTTGGCTGTGTTTAGCAGAGCAAAAGCAACTAGCTGTGTACTCAGCGACAACTGGGAGAGATTTCCACACAGACAAGCGGGTTGTATAAGGAAAAGAAAATAGCTTTACTTTTCAGCAAACACAGGAGAAGCAAAAACATATGCCTGAGATAAGCAGCTCTCAGTACAGTTGGCAGCAGTCCATAAGAGATAGCAAATGTCCAAGTAAACAGTCGTTAGCAGAGATTACCTTTGAGCAGATGCAAGCAGTAGTTTCCTTCCACTGCAGTAAGCAGGCTTAGCTATTCAGTTGCAAACATGAGGCAAACATTTCAGTCCTTAGAAGCCTTTAGCAGTATCATTGCAGTCTTTCAGTATCCAGCCTCATAGCTTATAGTTCCATACCTTACCATAGCTTCCAGTTCCAAGGCTCCTAGCAGTGTAGCACCATAGTTCAGATAGCCCCCAAGAGACTATAGCCCAAGGAGAATATACCCAAGAGAATGCTCAGAGTGCATTTCCTTTATAGTAGCAAAACTGCTGAGCCACTCTCTGATCTGGTTCAGCTGGGGCAGAGCACAAAGAGGCTCTTAAAGGGACAGACTGCAATCCAATAGAATACACAGTGGGGACTACATAGACCATGTATCCTAACAAAGTTTTTGCATACTTGATATTTCTCAGATGACACAGACAAGAATCCAGAAGTAATGAACTGTGCAAAGGAAGAGAAAATACAATTGACTGCTATTCACATCAAAATTTAATCATTATGCCAAATATATATGCACTGTATAGTGCAGGCGTTCCCAACATTTTTCCACCAGGGGCTGTTCCCACTCTCTACACTCAGCTGTGTGGGCCAGAGGCGTGGTTGCTCCCAGTGCTTACATTTTCAGTAACAGCAATCGTGCCATTTTTTAAGTTGCTTGCACAGCCTCCACTGCTTTCCACAGTGGCGGGAGGGTTTTCAGAGCATTTTTACTCCATTTTGGGAATTTTTCACTGCATTTCTTTGAGTGGCACTTGTGTCAGGAAAGCGGGATAGAAATTAAACGTAATAATAATAATAATTTCTGCTGCATTTTGGCAGCTCAAATGCGGCAGTTTGGGACTCCCTGATTTCACAGTGAGAACCCAGGCACTGCCAAAAGTTCTGCCCGGCACCGGACGTCACTAACTGCTACATTTGAGCTGTCGAAATGCAGTGGAAACACAGTGAAAAAATACCAAAATGGAGTGAAAATGCTCTGAAATCCCTCCTTCCACCATGGGAAGCGGTGGAGGCTGTGCAAGCAGCTGAAAAAACAGTGTGATTGCCGCTGCTGCTGCTGCTGTGGAAAGTGATGTTTTGGGACTTCCGGTGGTAGTGGTGAGTTTCTGGTGGTGCCTAGGTGGCCATTGTTGGCTGTATTAATGGGCTCTGTGGGCTGTATTAGGTTAGGAACCCCTGGTATAGAGCTTTGGTAATGGAAGATTTAGCCATTCAGTTTTCCAACCTACAAAATAGGGAGGCAAGAAAGAAGCTGAATATAATCTGGAGAGGCCACAAATTAAATGACTGTGACAATCCAAAATACCTGTGAGTAAAACTGGACTGTGATTTAACTTACAAACATCATTGCCAGGATAGTAAGCAGAGGTATGCACTAGGAGCAATCTCATCTGCAAACTTACAAATACCACATAGGAAGGGCAGTTTAATGTTCTTCATACTTCTGCCCTTGTCCTGTGTTTCTCTGATGCAGAGAAGCTCTGCCCATGCTAGTCAAGTTAATGTGGCCCTTTATGAAACAGGCTGTTTATGACCGATGCCTGTTGATAAAAATGTTCTCGCTCATGGTTATTTTTTGTGATATGTTGTGAGGTTGCCCTGAGTCGGCCTTATGCTGAGCAGGGCGGGGTACAAATTAAATTGATTGATTGATTGATAACAGCGCCAGATGTTAGAAGACAAATAGCAACAGACGTTGAGAAGAAAAAGCAAGATACAGACCCAAGGCATCCAATGTTTGGCCTTCAATATCTTCCATCAAAGTTGATGTCAAAGAAGCACAGCACCAAATCTATCTATACCCGAGGCTCATCAAACTGAACAATGGAAAAGCATATCAGCCAGAGAGCTATTGCTAAAAATCAATCTAATAAAAATGTTTTTAAGGTTTCTCAACAATTTGAAAGGATTATTTTAACAGACACCTGCTTTCTGGAGTGGATTAATGGTGGAGTGAGCCAACAAAAATGCACATGGTTAAAGTAATGGTCTTCCCAGTAGTAATGTATGGCTGTGAGAGCTGGACCCTAAGGAAGGCTAAGCAGAGAAGAATAGACGCCTTTGAACTGTTGTGCTGGAGGAGACCCTTGAGAGTCCCCTGGACTGCAAGGAGATCAAATCAGTCAATCCTAAAGTAAATCAACCCTGACTGCTCCTTGGAAGGACAAATACTGAAGGTGAAGCTCAAGTACTTCGGCCACTAAATGAGAAGAGAGGACTCACTAAAGAAGGCACTGATGTTGGGAAACATCAAAGGCAAAAAGAGAAGGAGGCAGCAGAGGATGAGATGGCTAGATGGCATCATTGACTCAGTGGGCGTAGATCTGGGTGGACTCCGGGAGGATGACAGATGATAGAGGAGCTTGGTGTGCTGTGATCCATGGGGTTGCAAAGGGTTGGACTTGACTGTGCAGCTGCTGAACAACAACAAACAAGCCTCCTGCTAAGAGCCTTTATTTATAGCACTAATCTATTAAAACAAGCAAATACAACAACAATTCAGCAGAGATCATAATGTGTAAATAGTTTTCTGTTGTTGTTGTTGAGGATCAGCAGATAACCAAAGTGGATTGGCAGCAATTCTCCTGCAAAGGGCTCAGACTAGATCCATGATGGTGAACCTTGACACTCCAGATGTTCTTGGACCAATTCCCATATGGGCATGTTTTACTCCCCCTTCCAGGAGCAACAAGGGCGGTGTGGGCCAGATGAATCGCAATAAACCCATTCGTGTGGATTCACGGGGGCTTCAGGGAATTGAAGTCCAAGAACATCTAGAGTGCCAAGGTTCACCATCATGGAACTAGATACTTTCATTATTTAAAAAACAATATAACAGGATCATTTATTTCAGCTCTTTGAAATATTTTCAAACCATTTCCCAATCACATTCACACTTGTTTAGTGTCAAGTGGCAGAAAGGTGTGGAAGGGAAGGAACAAATGCTAAGTCAGGATGAATCATCAGTTGGAAGACCATAGAACGGAGAAACTTCAGTGCCTCTTTTAATTATTAAAGTAAGACTTCCATCCCATGATTTATAAAAAAATCATATACATGTAAAGTGACGTTGTCTGCAAACATTACATCAGATATGGCCTCTGACACACCTGAAATATAGCTTTGCCCAGTGGCAGTTCCATCAACACACAGAGGTCTATTTTACAGTTCAATTTCAGTTTAATCACAATTGCCTTCTGCAGATTGGTTCAAGTTAGAGATGCAAATGGGAAACACAGTTATGGCTATGAGCAACTGGCCTCACCCATCATAAAGCCAGGAAACCAGAACAATAAGACTCAACTGATGTGACCTGGCCTAAAATTGCATCATGCCATAAATTGTACTTTTTAAAAACTTAGACTCCAGGAACTGTAAAAATTCAGATACTTTACAAGGCAATATTTTATTTTAGTTTGTGGTGTACTTTCTGTGTTTGGTTTGATTTGCTGTGTGTTCTGTTGTTATTTGTTATCTGTTTGTACACTGCCCAGAGTAGGATACTACCCAAATGGGCAGTATAGAAATGCAATCGATCAATCGATTGATCAATCAAATTCAGGACCAGGAGACTGCAGGACCTTTGCTGGCTTCCCTCACACCACGCCCCACCCCGTTCACTGCTGAACTCATCTTGCTAGCTATTAATGTAAGGAACACGCATGTGAGGGTCAACTCAAAGGCAGATCTTTTAGCAACACCGTTGAGACACAGGTTCTCCCAAGGACAATAAATATTGAGGACCCCTCATCTCAAAAGAACAAGTAGAAGTATGAATACAGGGAGGGTGGGTTATGAGCAAGTTCAATTTGAGACATTGTACATCATAATTCCTGATTATATTGCACACCTGTTAAAAGAAGAGCCTTAGCTTCTAGTTTCCTGGCCTTGTGGAGCTTGAGTCTTGCCTTAAAGCAACCTAATCAGATTCAGAAATAGGGCACTGCCAGTTGGGACCCCACCAATTTAAAATGTCTGGTCTGACATTTTATACAATTGTGGGAGGCTGAAACTGTTTTTATAATTTCCCACAGTACCCCTAAACATATCACCACTGGGGGCATTAGGGGAAATTTAGGTGCCAAGTTGGAACTAATTGGTGCTCTATAAAGTACATCTGCTGCGAACACTGCCACCAGGCGTCTGCTTGGAGACACCACTGGAGAAAGCAAGGTATGAAAGTGTTGTGTCCTAAAGCCTGTGCCTTTAAACAATGTACCTATCCATGTGTATCCAATGTAACCTTTTCTATGTGCAACATTGTAACCTCCAGCTGCATCACTGTAACCTTAATAGGACATGAGCTAGTGACCACTAGATGGCAATAGCGAGCGTCCAAGCTCATTGGTCTAAGACTCACCTTGAACAACAGCGCGGGAAGATTCCCGCCACTACCTTCACCTGGACAAGAAGGGCGTGACCTGCAATGACGTCACGCAGCCTGTAGCCAATAGGCTATCAAGGAGCCACATTCAAATGTATAGCCACTGTATATATTGAGCTGTTCGTCCGCCATTACCACATGTTCCCTCTGACCAGCATGTAATAAAGTTGTGTTAAGCCAGCTCTTCGGCTGTCCTGGTGTCTTTGGTCCCATACACTAAATTGGCGACGAAGGTGGGATAATGGCTGCCCACGGGACCAAGACATATGCTGGTTTCGACATCAAGAAACCGCAAGATTGGGAACTCTTCGAAATGGACTTCCAAGGTGCGCTGGTGGAGTTCGAGGTGACGGACGAGGCAAAGAAGAGAGCCATCCTCACCAGAATGCTCGGGCACGACGGAAAGAGGGTACTGATTGACCTCATCGCACCCAAAAAGGCGGCTGAATTCAAGGCAAAAGAGCTCCTGACGGTGCTGAGAGACCATTTCCGGCCCTCGGTAGCGATGTTTCCCGCTCGGAGCGCGTTTTGGAGGCGAGTCCAAGCGCCTGATGAGTCGGTCGGCACTTTCGTAGCGGCCCTGCGCCTGGCTGCCGGCCCGTGCAAATGGGAGAATTTGGAAGTCACCCTCAGGGACTGCGTGCTATGCGGCCTGAAGGACGCCGAGATTCAGCGCATGCTAATGAATCAGGAGCCGCCCCCCACGTTGCAGGAGGTCCTGAAAGCGGCACAGGCCGCGGAAGCCACGAAGGCAGGGGTGCAAGAGCTCCAGGACTGGCGGCCGAAGGCCGACAAAGCAGAGAGTTCGGTGCACGCAGCCCGGCAAATTTCGAAATCGTCCGCCGAAAGCAGCGACGACGAGGACGTCCGGAGGGTCCGAAAGGAGGGCCGGCGTTGCGACGGCTGCGGGGCGGCTCACGACCGTGCCAGGTGCCCGTTCAGAAAGGCCGAGTGCCACAACTGCGGGCGACGCGGGCACATAGCCAAAGTCTGCAGACAACGGCGCAAGGACCGGAGGAGCTCGCCCAACCGCCCAGCGAGGGACCGGAGGAACTCGCCCGACCGCCCAACGAGGCCAGACCGCTCGACGAGACTAAAGGATGGCGCCCGGCCCACGAGGAAGCAGGACGGCGTGGGCCGCATCTCCGACGACAGCGACGACGACGCCCCGGTTTTCAGCGTGTCCATGGGACACCCCCGTTACTTTGTTGAGGTACTGGTGCAAGGGGCCCCTGTTAGGATGGAGATTGACTCTGGCTCCTCTTACTCCATTATTTCCCAGAGAGAGTTTTTGAGAATTGCCCCCCGCGTACGGCCCAAGCTCAAAGCTTTGAGGTCCACGCTTCGGGACGTGCAAGGGAACAGTATCCCGGTGTTGGGGGTTGGGAATTTCCAGGTTCAGTACAAGCGGCACGCCGCGGAACTCCCCCTAGTCGTTCTTAAGGGAGGTAATTGCAGCCTCCTTGGGACTCAATGGTTTCAGCCCCTGGGTATGTTCATTGGGGGGGGTGTACGCCGTTGGGTCTGACCCGATACAGGAGGTGTGCGACGCGCACCCCGAAGTCTTCAAGAAGGGACTTGGGAAATTCAATGGACCCCAGTAACGTTCGACCTGGACCCGGAGGTCCGCCCAATCAGACTTAAACCGCGCAGGGTGCCTTTTGCACTCAAGGACAAAATAGAGGCGGAACTGGACAAATTAGTGGGCCAGGGGATTCTTGTTCCTGTTGATTCCGCGGAGTGGGAAACTCCAATTGTCACAGCATTGAAGGCCAATGGGGAGGTTCGCATTTGCGCCGATTATAAGTGCACCATTAATAAGGCAATCCGCCCTAATGCGTACCCGGTGCCGGTGGTCAGCCATTTGCTAGCCAGGTTACATGGGGGGAAGTGTTTTGCTAAGCTCGACCTGGCACAGGCCTATCAGCAACTCATGGTAACCCCTGCCGCAGCTGCTGCACAGACCATAATCACGCATAAGGGGGCGTTCCAGGTGACGCGCCTCCAATTCGGCGTGAACTCGGCGCCTGGAATTTTCCAGTCGCTCGTGGAACGCCTCCTCAAAGGGCTGGACGGCGTTTTACCATATTTTGATGACGTATTGATAACGGGGGGGGAGTGAGGTTGAGTTGGCTAAAAGGCTAAACAAGGTTCTGGCGGCGTTCGAACGGGCGGGGTTGAGGTTGCGAAAAGACAAATGTGTCTTCTTCGCGAAGGAGGTTGAGTTCTTAGGGTTCCGAGTAATGCCCGAGGGGATCAAACCGTCCAAATCCAAGGTGGCCGCCATCAAGAAGGCCCCTCGCCCCACATCCAAGCCCGAGTTGCAGTCGTTCCTAGGGCTCTTAAATTTCTACCACTCCTTCCTTCCACGGAAGGCTGCGGTGGCTGAGCCGCTTCACAAGTTGCTCAAGAAAGATGCGGCATGGATGTGGGGCGATGACCAGGAGAGGGCATTCACGGAACTGAAACAACTCCTGGCGTCTGACGCCATTCTCACCCATTTCGACCCCAAACGGCCGGTGGTACTGGTCTGTGATGCATCCCCGGTGGGGGTGGGGGCAGTGTTATGCCACGTGTTGGAAAACGGGAGGGAGGCCCCAATAGCGTTTTACTCCAGGTCCCTGTCCCAAGCGGAGAGAAACTACGCCCAGACAGACAGGGAGGCGCTGGCGATAGTTGCGGGGACCAAAAAATTTCACGATTTTCTGTATGGCCGCCCCTTCACCATCGTGACTGACCACAAGCCCCTACTAGGCATTTTTACCGCAGACAAGCCCACGCCACAGATCCTGTCCCCGAGAATGCTTAGGTGGGCCATTTTTCTCAACGCCTACCAGCACGCGTTGGTGTACCGGCCCGGGAAAGAGATCAGCCATGCGGACGCCCTGTCGAGGTCCCCCCTCCCCCTGACGCCCAGCCAGGTGAGCAAGGGGGAGCGGGACCATCAGGTTCTCATGATAGAGGTACTGGATTCGCCCCCCGTAGTGCCCGCCGACATTGCCACAGCGACAAGGAAGGACAAGACGTTGGTGGCGGTTTGCTCCTGGGTACAGAAGGGGTGGCCGGCATCTTCCCCGGCAGAGGAATTCGCCCCATTTTTTAGGAAGAAGCTGGAACTGTCCCTAGAGAGGGGGTGCCTCTTGTGGGGGCAGCGGGTGGTGGTCCCCACTTCCCTTCGACCGCGGGTGCTTAAACTGCTGCACGTCAGCCACCCCGGAATTGTGCGCTCCAAAGCACTGGCCCGAAGTTACTTCTGGTGGCCCCAGTTAGACGCCGACATCGAGCACATGGTCGGCACTTGCGAGAGCTGCCAATGCTCCAGACCGGAGGAGGCCCGCCTTCCCCACAGGGAATGGGACACGGCTAAGGGGCCATGGTCCCGGGTGCACATAGATTTCGCGGGCCCGTTCCGAGGAACCCTGTTTCTCTTTGTTGTGGACGCTTTTCTCCAAGTGGTTGGAGGTCATCCCAGTCACGAGCACATCCTCGGCCGCGACAATTAAGCATTTGCGGAGGATTTTTTCCACGTTCGGCATACCCGACACTCTAATTAGCGATAACGCTAGTTGCTTCACGTCCGCTGAGTTCAGGGCGTTCACAGAGATCAACGCCATCCGGCATATCACCTCCGCCCCTTTCCATCCGGCCACCAATGGCCAAGTGGAGCGCCTCGTACGCACCACGAAGGACGCGCTGTGGCGCATGGGCCCCGGGGACCTCAACCTGCAAGTGTGTCAGTTTCTGCTAGGGTACAGGGTGACCCCGCTAGCGTCAGGCTACTCCCCTGCGGAGCTTTTAATGCGCAGGAAGCTGACCACCATACTCACTAGACTAGATCCCACGAGAGTTGAGGACAAGGGGAGGAACATTGGGTTAGAAGCCACCAAGAGTTTCAGCATGGGTGCCCCAGTACATTGCAGGAACTACGCCAGCGCGGGGCCAGCCTGGGTGCCGGGGGTGGTTGTGGAACAGACCGGTCCCGTATCGTACCGCGTGGAGACCAACACAGGTCTACTGTGGCGGCGGCACGCGGACCAGCTCCGGAGCCGGGTCCCAGGAAATCAGGGCGCCAGAAACAAGGATATAAATTCAGCGTTAGGGTTCTCCCCCACCCGTTTAGCCCAAGGGGGAGGAGAGGGGGGTCCAGAGTCCCCACCAAGGGGGGAGGAGAAGGAATTTGTCCTCATAGATATCCCGCGGGATCCCCCAACAGAGTTTGATTTTGATTTTCAGAACCAGGGGGGGGTTCGGAGTGGTCCCCCACCCATCCAAGCAAGAAGAGGGGTGTTACGTTAGCCCCTGGTGCCCCCGGTTCAACCACAACGGAATCTACCTTTTCCCCTAAAGCTGCAAAACCACAGCAAGCCTCTAACAAGTCTCCCTCTCCCATTACAGGACAAGGGTCCAGGGAACAAGGAAGCGGGAGCGGCCCCCGGGTGGGCCAACCCACATCGCGGCCCAAACGCGAGTGCAATAAACCATCTTGGCTAAGAGACTTCGTCTCATCCTAGGGGGGAGGGGTGTTGTGTCCTAAAGCCTGTGCCTTTAAACAATGTACCTATCCATGTGTATCCAATGTAACCTTTTCTATGTGCAACATTGTAACCTCCAGCTGCATCACTGTAACCTTAATAGGACGCGAGCTAGTGACCACTAGATGGCAATAGCGAGCGTCCAAGCTCATTGGTCCAAGACTCACCTTGAACAACAGCGCGGGAAGATTCCCGCCACTACCTTCACCTGGACAAGAAGGGCGTGACCTGCAATGACGTCACGCAGCCTGTAGCCAATAGGCTATCAAGGAGCCACATTCAAATGTATAGCCACTGTATATATTGAGCTGTTCGTCCGCCATTACCACATGTTCCCTCTGACCAGCATGTAATAAAGTTGTGTTAAGCCAGCTCTTCGGCTGTCCTGGTGTCTTTGGTCCCATACACTAAAGAAAGGTGATATGCCAAAGGGACTCTCAAGCTTGGAGGCAACTATGAAGAGAATTCCAGGCAAAAGGGAGTGGTTTTGCTTCTCTCTTTGATAGTCTCACATCAATAAGTTTCCAAAACAACAGCAACAATAGAACCCCACCACACTATAAGCAGAAAGGGTTTTTTTTTAATCTAGTGAAACCACAAATCAAAGTGGAGGAAGCATAAAACCTATTTCTTTCAGAAAATGCAGGTCTCAAGAAGGAAACAAAAAAGTTGAGTTTTAGCAAGTTATGCATCAAGTAGAGGTTTACTTTACACGTCCTTGTGGTCATGTTGTGGTACAGACTCTGCTTAGCAGATAATCAACTTCTGTTGGCTTCCTCTGTGTTGCCAGTGCAGAAGAAAAACAAACAGCTTCTTGGCCAAACTGAACTTTGGATACCAATTTCATTAGTTTGACTTTTTTATATTAAACAGCAAACTCATTAATTCTCTCTAAGAGGCAAAAGCAGCCCAGCATGGAAGAATGCTTGATCTCTTCTCTGTAGTTGGCTGACTGCATTTACATGGGTAGATTTTCTGCAGAAGTAAAATGGATGCAAATGATTTTTTTAAAAAATATTTGATCACATAATGAAAATGAAAATTCAAATCAGCCCAGCCATTTTTGGTTCCAAAATGGAGAACACCCCCACCCCCTGCTATTGGGGATTTCTACTTTTTCAAGTCAGAGTGCTTCAAACAATGTGATTAGTTTTTCATTCTTCACAAGGACAGCAGATATGACTGTAGGTGGTGGTAGTAGTAGTAGTAGTAGTAGTAGTAGTAGTAGTAGTAGTAGTAGTAGTAGTAGTAGTAGTAATAATAATAATAATAATAATAATAATAATAATAATAATAATAATAATAATAATAATAATAATAATAATAATAATAATAATAATAATAATAGTGTCAGTAATTATTCTGGGTTGAAAGGATTTTTGCTGGAGAAACTCCACTCAGGCAAGGGATGCCTGGATGAGGTTCCTTTCATTTCCCCAAGATCTTTTCCCACCGAAGTGGTCCCTATTTATCTACTTGTAATTTCTTGTTTTCTATCTGCTAAGTTGTAGGGCCATACCCAGGATTCTAGATGTGGGTGGGTGAATATTTTTTCAGGATGGGCAACAAAGCCTCTTTACAATGTATTCCTATGGGAAAACACACTTTGCCAGGATGAGCAAAGTGCTAACTCAGGGTGGGCCAAGCCCACCCTGGCCACCCCCTGGCTACAGCCCTGCTAGGTTGGCAGGAGCTGGGACAGAAATGGGTGCTCAATCCTATAAAGGTGCACCTTGTCGATATCCTCAAGGCTGTGACAGTCCATTGCAGTTCCAGTGTCAAATCTTGCATGTCTCATTTCATACATGCCTCAGGAGATATCTCAGTGATCATAGTGTGCGGGTCAACTTACTGTGTAAAGCAACAAGATTTTAGCCATCACAAGCTAGGATCCACCTAAAACAAATTCACACCAATGGCATTTCCCCTGATTTCAAGGGGGAAATGTATGCTTAGACACAAGTAGCAGGCTGACAACAACAACAACAACAACAACAACAACAACGAACTCAAAGGAAAAATTCCATCAGTATAAACCATTTTACAGGCTGGTCCAAATGGAGTTAACAGCCAAATAGGCTATTCTTCATACATGTATGACTGTTTGCTCTGGTTTTAAGGATGTTCCCATGTCTTAAAAATATAATAATTCCCTCAATCTTAAACTTCCCATTTTAGGGATCTGACAGCACATAGATACAGATGAATTGACCTCCATCTACTCTTATTTTTAACAGAGGGGATATTTGGAAAATGAAGGTTCTGGTGTGGCGCGGCACAAGGAACATTCGGAAACACGCCACGGCCAATCAAAACAAAACCATTTTAAAAAACGCAGCACAAACACAAACCACAAACCCATAACTACAAGCCCCAGCGTCCTGCGCACCATGAGCGCACAGAACGCTGAGGAAGCCGGCGCGCAAAAAATAAAAAATAAAAAAACTCACCGCCTCACAGCCACGCAAACACCAACCGCCCTTTCCCTCACCAATGGCGCCTGAAGGTCCCAATTGGAGTTTCCCCTTTAATATCAGTAGGTGGGGGGTTGCGATCTCCCTCTCTGCTGGCTCCCCTAGGGTTGAGAGGTTTGTGGAGACAAAAGGGGTATGTCCCCCCAAAACGTCTGGAACCAGGAGACCAGGGAAAGGGGATTGAATCCACACACACACCCCAAAAAAACCTCTGTCTTTAAAGAGAAGAAATCAAGCGGTTTCTTCTCTTTAACAACAGAGTTTTTTTAGGAGGGGGGGGACCGATCCCCTCTCCCTGGTCACCTGGGTCCAGAAGGGTTGGAGGGACATACCCCTTTTGTCCCCACAAACCTCCCAACCCCCGGGGAACCAGCGGAGAGCGGGATCGCAACCCCCCACCCACTGATATTAAAGGGGAAACCCCGATCTACTTTCTCGACTCCACACAATCAAAGCACCATAAGACAATAAAGCCCCCCTCCCCAATGCCCACGGTCTGGCCAGCAAAGCTGGCCCGCAGAAATAAACCCCCCCCATGCCGCATAAAGCAGTGTTGGAATTCCTGCGGTCCGGCCAGCCAGGCCGGCCCACAGAAATAAACCAACACCCCCCCCAAAGCCACAACAACAAAAATTTTTATAAAAATAAATAAATAAATTTCAAAAAATACCTTAAAACACAATCAGAAACATCCAAAAATACACAAAAACAAACAAAAACAACACCAAAACAATACAAAGTAAACAAAAACACAATAAAAAACAAAAAAAGTCAAAAATACAACCCCCCCCAAAAAAACCCCCTACAAAATAAAGAAAACAGTACAACTCAACAGCACGACGACCGGAAACGAAATGAATAAAGAAAGAGACTACTTACTGGAAGAAGCTTCACCCAGAGGCCAGGAGAGAAAAAACAGTCAAAATACAAGAAAACCCCTACCAGCACCACCTGCTGGCCACAATAGTAAAAACAATTCAAAAACACACAACAGCCCCAAACAAAAGGTCACAACAGTAAAAACAAATCAAAACAATAACACAAAATCACAATTTTACATAAAAGGTCACAATAATAACAAGTCATAAAAATTGCACGAAAACACAATTTAACACAAATCACAAACATATGTCAATAAAATAAAATAAAAATTTTATTAAAATCCTGTGCTGAGTTCTAACTCAAATAAAAACCCAAAACAACTAAACACATTTTAAAAACATTGAATGTAAAAAACATTTACTTTCACATTATTAAAATTATTACCTATGGTACAACTATTTTTTAAAAAAACCAAAAACTAAAACATTATTCAGTTACATAAAACAGCCAGCCAAGCCAAAAAAAATTTGTATAAATAAATATTTTACAAATTACAGACTACGCAATTTTTAACAAACATTAACACAATTTAACCTTCCAACACAATTTAAAACAGCCCGGCAACGCCAGGCAACCTCTGCTAGTATATTATATAATGTCTTACTCCCTTTCTTCACTCTCTAATTTATGTCCCACTGTAGAAAGGTTGTCATAAATTGGAATTGACATGAAGGCACATAATTCTTATACATTTATTCTGAAGAACAGAAGATTGGGGAAGAAGGGAGCTTCCTAAACTTAAGCACAATGAAGCATTTCAATTTAAAGATATAGAATTTGAAGATTTTAAAGCAAAAGAAAGAAAATCTTAGGAATACAGTAGTAGTTAGCATCACAATATGTCAGTAGAGACAGGGATGATGGTATTTGACACTTAGATAAGCCCACAAAAATGTAGCATTTCTTGCTCTTGGAAATAAGATTCATTTTTCTTACCTTGTAATCCTATGTCTGTACCAAAACCAATTACGCTTCATTGACCTTAATCTAACAAAGTGCACTAGATTATAGCATCTTTCCCCATTTTTCTTTTAATTAAAGCTGTTGCTGGAAATCCAAATGAGAGCAACAAATGGAATTAGTATTAATTTCTCTTGTTAAAAGCCAGTTTTTCAAGATTTTAAAAAAGTTGTAATATAATGTAGCAATGAATTTCTTCATCATGATTTCTTATGAGTTTCGATCATGATTAAATAAATACTCTTACAAAAACAAGTTGAAAGTTTTTTTTTAATCTAGTTTGTCTCATATTGACTAAAATATATAGATGCACCTAAGGCCTTGTAAAAAATCAAAGGAAGAAATGAACATAAGAACATAAGAACAGCCTTGCTGGAACAGGCCACAGCCCATCCAGTCCAGCATTCTGTCTCACACAGTGGCTCACCATTTCCTTCAGGGTATTCCCAAGCAGATGCCTTCACCTGCTTAGGATTCCCTGGAAATGGCATTGAGAGATATCCTGCCTATCTCTCCAACCCGGAGGTTGTCCTTAAGTATCCATAATTATAGCCATTGATACTCTTGTCCTCCATGAACTTGTCTAATCCTTTCTTAAAGCTGTCAAGACTGACAGCTGTCACCACTTCTTCTGGCAGGGAGTTCCATAGACCAGTAATCCTCTGGGTGAAAAAGTACTTTCTCTTATTTGTTTGAGAACTAGTACCCAAATGTTTCATGGAGTGTCCCCTAGTTCTAGTGTTATGCGATAGGGAAAACAGTTTTTCCTTATCTACTTTGTCCACACCGTGCATGATTTTATAAACTTCAATCAGGTCACCTCTTAGACGTTGTCGTTCAAGAGTGAAGAGGCCCAACCGTTGCAGCCTCAGATGGTAAGGAAGGTGTTCCAGTCCCCTAATCATTCTGGTTGCCCTCCTCTGCACTTTTTCCAGCTCCATAATATCCTTCTGGAGGTATGGCGACCAGAACTGTACACAGTATTCCAGATGGGGCCTCACCATAGATTTATAAAGAGGCAAAATGACACTTGCTGACTTATTTTCTATACCCTTCCTAATGATCCCTAGCATTGAGTTTGCTTTTTTCACTGCTGAGGCACACTGGGTTGACACCTTCATTGAGTTGTCCACCAGGACACCAAGGTCCCTTTCCTGGTTTGTCGCAGAGAGTTCAGACCCCATCAGTTTATAAATGTAATTGGGGGTTCTTTGCCCCAACATGCATCACTCTGCACTTACTAATGTTGAAACTCATTTGCCACTGTTTTGCCCACTCCCCCAGTGTCGAGAGATCCCTCTGGAGCTCCTCACAATCTCTCACAGTTTTCACTACCCTGTATAATTTAGTGTCGTCAGCAAATTTGGCTACCTTGCTTTTTACTCCTACTTCTAGATCATTTATGATGAGGTTGAAAAGCAGGGGTCCCAGTACTGAACCTTGGGGGACCCCACTCTTTACTTCCCTCCACTTGGAGAAGTGTCCATTTAGTGCTACCCTCTGTTTCCTGTCCCTTAGCCAGTTGCTGATCCAGGACAAGACCTGTCCCTTTATTCCATGACTGGTAAGTTTATTCAAGAGCCTTTGGTGTGGGACCTTGTCAAAAGCCTTCTGAAAGTCCAGATAAACAATGTCAACTGGATCCCCCTTATCCACATGCTTGTTGACACTCTCAAAAAATTCCAACAGATTAGTGAGGCATGATTTACCCTTGCAAAAGCCATGTTGGCTCTCCTTTAGCAGCACCTTCTCTTCTATGTGCCTATTAATTCTATCTTTTAGGATGGTTTCCATCACTTTACCTGGGACACATGTCAAACTAACAGGTCGGTAATTTCCAGGATCAGCCCTGGATCCTTTTTTGAAAATTGGTGTTACATTCGCTACCTTCCAGTCATCAGGCACAAAACCTGATTTGAGGGAAAGATTATATATTTTGGCTAGGAGATCAGCAATTTCATCTTTAAGTTCCCTGAGAACTCGTGGATGGATGCCATCTGGTCCTGGTGATTTGTTAGTGTTTAGTTTAACAAGACATGCAAGGACCTCCTCCCTGGTTATTTCTATCTGGCTTAATTCTTCGGTTTCCCTCCCTACGAAGATAGGCTCTGTTTTGGGCATGTGGCCTCTGTCTTCTTCAGTGAATACTGAAGCAAAGAATTCATTGAGTCTCTCTGCAATCTCTGTTTCCTCTTTAATAACCCCTTGCCTTCCATTGTCATCTAATGGTCCAATGACCTTCTTTAGTATATGAGAACCAAGACACAGGAACAGCCGCAGGATTGGCTTAACACATCTTTATTGCATGGTGGTCAGGGGGAACATGTGGTAATGGTGGACGAACAGCTCAATATATACAGTGGCTATACATTTGAATGTGGTTCCACGGTAGCCCATTGGCTACTGTCGGCGTGACGTCATTTCAGGTCACGCCCTTCTTGTCCAGGTGAGGTAGTGGCGGGAATCTTCCCGCGCTGTAGTTCTTTGGGGAATTGGAACCGTGTGAGCTGGGTGCTCGCTATTGCCACCTGGTGGTCATTAGCTCGCGTCCTTATTACAACGGGTTACATTGATGCAGCTGATGATTGTTACATTGTTTAAAGGCATAGTATTGAGAACACAACACCTTCCTAGTTGGGTTCTTACTTCTAATGTACTTAAAGAAGTCTTTGTTATTTCTCTGAGTATTTTTAGCTATACACTCCTCAAAGTCTTGCTTTGCTTTCCTGATTGTTGCCTTGCATTTGTTCTGCCAGAATTTATGTTTCTGCCTGCTGTCCTCATTCGGACAAGCCTTCCATCTTCTAAATGAGCTTTTCTTGCTCTTGATCACTTCCCGAACAGCTCCTGTAAGCCACATTGGAGTCCTCTTGGACCTGGCAGTGCCCTTTTTCCTTTTGGGTATGCATTCCAATTGAGCCTCTGTTATTGTTTTTGTAAACAGCCTCCATGCCTCTTGGAGTGTTTGGACTCTCTCAATTTTCCCTTTCAGCTTCTTTTTTACTAGTTTCCTCAACTTTGGGAAATTTCCTTTTTGAAAATTTAAGGTCTCTGTGTTAGATTTTATCAGTGACTTGCGGTCTATGATCAAGTTAAACATAATTGAGTTGTGGTCACAGTTCCCTATTGGATCAGTCACATTAACATCTTGCACCAGATCCTGAGTATTACTCCCCTAAATCAATTTTTAATATTGATTGGATCACTTGCTATTGTTGTTCAGTCACACAGACAAGTCTGATCCTTTGCGACCTCATGGACAACAGCATGCCAAGCTCCTCTGCCACCTGTCATCCTCTGTAGTCCACCCAGATCTATGCCCACTGAGTCAATGATGCCATCTAGTCATCTCATCCTCTGCCGCCACTTTCTCCTTTTGCCTTCAGTCTTTCCCAGCATCAGGGCCTTCTTCAGTGAGTCCTCTCTTCTCATTTGGGCTCACTAGAGAAGGCCCTGATGCTGGGAAAGACTGAAGCAGGGTCGTAGGCGGTATTCTACATTGGGGGGTGGGGTGTATTTTTTCAGGAGGGGCAACAATGTCTCTCTCTCTCTCACACACACACACACACACACACACACACACACACACAGGCACGTGCGCACGCGAGCGCACACACACACACACACACACACACACATATAAATAAAACATTGGCATTGGGGTATGGGGGCAGGCTGCTTGCTCAGGCGGCCTGATCCCCCCTCCCCCCCGGCCACCCCCTGGCTACGGCCCTGGACTGAAGGCAAAAGGAAAAGGCCTGGAGGGTTGCATCCACCTTTGGACTCCCCTCCCATATGCTATCAGTCTTTCCTCTGATACACGGACCAGAAACTGTAGCCACATTTCCAGATGAATTCCCCACCCTAGGACTACTGGTTCATCAATATGCACTGTTGTGTATGACCCTTGGCCCATAGGAGACTTCAAATGACTGAACTATCTGCCACAGCCCATTGAACACTTGTGTCCCACATGCCCCCACCCACTCAAACCTGCTGAGTTCCACATGTTGTATTGCGACCTCCATTATACCATGTGCATTGGACCGTCCCTGAGCCCCAACAGTTAACTCCTCCGCTCTTTCAAGAGTGTGCAGGTGAGCTAAAATAGCATTTATTCCCAGTGAATCCTTGTTCCCATAGGAGCAGAGAAGTGTCTCTAGCGTAAGTGGAAGGATTACTGAAATACAGTGTAGATCACACCAAAAATAAGAGCCTTTTAAGCACAACCCAGATTGCTCAAATTATCCCCATCTAGTTGTGTCCTAAGTCCAGTAGGCCCTAAGATTTATCCAATTCTGTGACAAGTTTCATTTCCTTTTGGGAGAGAACCATGGGCTGAGTCTGTTCTGCTAATAATAATAATAATAATAATAATAATAATAATAATAATAATAATAATAATAATAATAATAATAATAATAATAATAATAATAATAATAATAATAATAATAATAATAATTTATTATTATTATTATTATTATTATTATTATTATTATTATTATTATTATTATTATTATTATTATTATTATTATTATTATTATTATTATTATTATTATTATTATTATTATTATCAGCAATTATTCTGGGTTGAAAGGATTTTTGCGAAAGAAACTCCACTCAGGGAATGCCCAAATGAGGCTCCTCTCATTTCTCCAAGAGCTGGGACAGAGACAGGCACTCAATCCGTCATGCAGTACCCGGGTCTTGAACTGCTGGCTTGCCAGCATTCCAGCTAACAAGGCGAACTTCTTAACCACTGAGCCACCACAGCCCCTTCTGCTTCTGATATATGGATCCCACCTGTTACTGTAGCCTCTTTTACTGTATATCATAAACAAGACATAACTCAGTTGCAGAACACGTGGGTCGGAGTGGAAGGGTGGCAATGGCAAGAGAAAAACAACCCTTTTATCAATTTCTTTTCTGTTTCAGCAGTTTAACAGGGCACTTAACTATACTTTAAAACAAGGGTGCCCAAACTATGGTCTGTGGGCCAGATCTGGCCCCGATGGCAATTCATCCAGCCCACAAAGTCCTTGTCACTCCTGGAAGTGGAAGTAAAACACACCCGTACAGGAACTGTTAGGGAATGTAAGTCTTTGCCTCACACCCTGTTGTGTTCTGTAAAGCTGTGCCTTTAACAATGTACCTTAGCCATGTGTTAACAATGTAACCTTTCTGTGTGCAACATTATAACCTTCAGCTGTATCAATGTAAAGCTGATAAGGGGACGCGAGCTAGTGACCACTAGATGGCAATAGCGAGCGTCCAGCTCTCATGGCTCAGATTCACCTGGTTCAGCAGCGCGGGAAGATTCCCCGCCACCTCTTCACCTGGTCAAGAAGGGCGTGACCTCCTAGACGTCACGCAGGCAGCAACCAATAATCTGTCGATGAGCCACATTCAAATGTATAGCCAGCTGTATATATTGAGCTACCCATCCGCCATTACCACATGTTCCTCCGGATCATCATGCAATAAACCTGTGTTAAGCCAACCCTTCGGCTGTTTCATTGTCTTTGGTCCCTTACACTAAACACCCTAACTGGTTGCAAGGCATATTGTGTCTGTCATGCCTTTAAGACCCTACTGCAGGGGCACACAGGTGCTCGGACTTTTCCCTGATGTGCTCCATGGGCCAGTGTATTTAGGTCAGAGCAGGACTGCAAACGTCCAGCTACAATGCTCAACTTCCTCTGCTGACAGTCTGGATGAAGATCCCTGTGTCTTCCAGAACCTGCTACGAGGACTGAATCTTTGCACTGATCCTGAAGATGGCTTTTGCATGATATGCCATCTGTGCTAGCTGGACAAAGGACTACTTGGGGTAAGCCTCCATCAGGAGGACAGAAGCTGTAGAACTGTCTGTAATTATGGCTTGCATTTACCCTGCTGGACTGGACTGCTACTCAGCTGTATTGGACTTGTATATAGCACAACTGAACTGTCTCAGTGAGGTCAACTGAGCAGCCCAAGAGAATATATCTGTTTTGTGTTACAGTTGTTGCACTGTATATACAGTGGACCCTCGAATAACGATGTTACTTGGTTCCCCAAGTAAATTCGAATAACGGCAAAAAAGGTCGTTATTCAAATAACAACGGTAAAAATACCATCGTTAATCGAATAACGACGTCATTATTTGAATAACGACGGGAAAAAGTAGCGTTGTTATTCCAATAACGTCGTTATTCGAACAATCACATTGGGAGTGTCGGAGCGTCGTTAATCGAAATGACACTATTCGAACGTGTTGTTAAGCGAGGGCCCACTGTACTTGCACTTTTTAACTTCCTGAGTAAACCTACTTTGAGTTTTCTTCTGCGCCAAGATCTGTATGCCTGGTTTTCTCACAAGGGACCACCTTGCCAGGTACGAACCTCTTGCTGGCCACTGCATACTACTCTGCTAACCGTGTACATCAACAGGAATGACAAGGGCTGCGTGGGCCAGATGAATTGCTGTCAGGGGCCGGATCTGGCCCACAGGCCATAGTGACCGGCCCCCTGAACCATGGCCCAAAAAGTCTGGGCCCTTGGTGCTCGAAGAGATGGAAAGTAAGGACATACCCACAGCGCCCCTCCCCTCCCGCGCTCCCCTTTTACCTTCCTGGAAGGAAGGAAGGTGCGGTCCCGTCCTCAGGCAGGCGTAGGCGGCACCCAGCCTTTCCTGCCAGCAGCTCTCCGGGATCCAGCAAGGGGAGGGGGACTGCTGCGTCAGAGATCTGGCATCCAGGATGGGAGAGGGAAGCTTTCATGCGGTTACTGTCGGGTTACTGCTCCCCCAGTAGCTCAGTGGTGAAGACGCTGAGGTTGGAGACTAGGAGGTCGGGTTTTGATACCCGAGGGCTCCACTTGGGGACATGAAAGGAGCCTCATTCCGATTCGGGCGTCCCCTTTAAAAAAAAACAAGTCCTTTCAACCCAAAATAATTTCTGACGCGAAATCATTCTACTGCCGGTAAGGGATCGTGTTACTGTTTTAATAGCGAAGCAAGATTGGGAGGGAATTGTTTCAATTGTGAAACACCCGGCTTGGAATGGGATGCGGCGGGAAGGAAGGCCAGTGAGAAAGCGTTACGGTGTATGTGTTGAGGAGGAACAGAAAATAGATGCTTGCAAGCATGGGTCTGTTGTGAAAACCCACCAAGACCAAACTCATAAGTGTTGTGCAGTTGCTTTCTATTTCCATTCTCTCCTTAAGACATCACCTGTGGATATAAGAAATTGAAATTATGGTTGTAGTTTAAAGGGGTTTATATATATATATATATATATATATATATATATATATATATATATATATATATATATATATATATATATATATATATATATATATATATATATATATATATATATATATATATATATATATATATATATATATATATATATATATATATATATATATATATATATATATATATATATATATAGGTTAATAGGTTAACCTATATAGGTTAATATATATATTAACCTATAAATCCAAGGGTTAACCATTGGAACTGGCTATAGGTTGCTATGCCTCGCCCTACTTGCCTGCACTCACCCTTCGTGCACACGGCCGATCTGTGTACGCAGGTCAACGAAGGATTGAAAAAACCGGCAGTGGGGCAACAGCCCCACAAACGCAAAGAAAGGGAAACAACTTCACTTCCCAACATTCCTTGCGCCGCACCGCGCCAGAGCCAATCAGGCTGAGAGGCTCTCGCACGGCGCAGCGTTCGGAAACGCGCCGCAGCCAATCGAAAGAAAAGCATTTTCAAAAAACGCAGCACAAACACAAAACAGCAACCCATAACTACAAGCCCCAGCGTCCTGCGCGCCATGAGCGCGCAGAGCGCTGAGGAAACCGGCGCCCGAAAAATGAAAAAGAAAAACAACTCACAGCCAAGCACACACCAGCCGGCTTTCTTTCCCTCACCAACAGCGCCTGAAGCTCCCGACTGGAGTTTCCCCTTTAATATCAGTGGGTGGGGGTTGCGATCCCCCTCTCAGCTGGCTACCCTAGGGTTGGGAGGTTTGTGGGGACAAAAGGGGTATATTGCCCCAACACTTCTGGAACCAAAAGATCAGGCAGAGTGGATCGATCCCCCACCCCCCCTCCTTAAAACAACTCCGTCTTTTCTTCTCTTTAAAAACGGAGTTGTTTTAAGGGGTGGGGGTGGGGATTCGATCCAGTCTGCCTGGAAACCTGTCTGCAAACTTACCAAAAGATGTGCTACCTCCACCAGGACTGAAAAAGAAATGAATAAAAAAAGAGACTACTTACCAGAAGAAGCTCCACCCAGAGGCCAGGAGAGAGAAAAAAGTCAAAATACAAAAACCCCTACCAGCACCACCTGCTGGCCACAATAGTAAAAACAATTCAAAAACACACAAACATTGAATTAAAAAACATTTACTTTTACATTATTAAAATTATGACCTACGGTACAACTAATTAAAAAAATTCAAACAAATAAAACATTATTCACTTACATAAAACAATTTGAAAACATTATATCATACTTTCTTCTTTTATTAATCCTCAAAAAAACCAAAAAAGCAGATCCCAGTTAATAACAGCCAAGCCAAAAAATTTTTACATAAATAAACATTTAAAAAATTAAAATTACAGACTAAGCAATTTTAAAAAAATATTAACACAATTTAACCTTCCAACACAATTTAAAACTATTGCAAAAATAAAATTGGTTCATTTTTTATTAAAACACACGGAGAAAAAAGCCCGGCAACGCCGGGCAACCTTTGCTAGTGTGTGTGTGTGTATATATATATATATATATATATATATATATATATATATATATATATATATATATATATATATATATATATATATATATATATATATATATATATATATATATATATATATATATATATATATATATATATATATATATATATATATATATATATATATATATATATATTTCAATACATATCAAAATAAACACCAAATACACAACATAGTTAACAACAATACATCATGTGCAATCCCCACCACCTGGGACCTTAACTATTATTTCTTTTCCTCTTATTCTCCAGCTATCATTTCCCAAAAAAATTACAACTTCTTGACTTGGTTTAGTTCCCTTTTCCTTCTGAAAGATATGATTAACAAATTCTCCCCATATACTGTAAGTTCAAACTCATTATTCTTTTTCCCTCCTTTCTTGAATTTTAATTCTCATGGTAACTTATTATTTAATGCAATACTGTATTCCATATTTCCTTATATCATTCCTGTAAACCCCTGGACTGCAGTGGCTCAAGTAGCTAAGACATTGACTGGGAAGTGGAAGGTCAGCAGTTCGATTCCCGAGTACTGCAGGACGGAATGAGCTCCTGTCTATGTCCTAGCTCCTGCCAACCTAGCAGTTGAAAAGCAAGAGATTGCAAATAGATAAATAGGGACCACTTCGGTGAGAAGGTAAAAGCGTTCTGTGCGCTCCGGTGTCTAGTCATGCCTGCCACATGACCACGGAAACGTCTGCAGAAGTAGACAGTGCTGGCTCTTCGACTTTGAAACAGAGATGAGCACTGCACCCTAGAGTCGGATACGACTGGCTTTTGAGCAAGGGAAACCTTTACTTAAATCCCCTAAAATGTTCATCTTCCAGTTCCTTGCAATCATTAATCTCACAGCTGTAACCATAACTATAACCATCTCTTTTTAAATATTTGTTTAAGTTAGTGTCACTTAAATCCATTATCAATGCAATTTTGGCATCATTTGTAACTTAATCCCTAGTATCGTATTAATTTCTCTAAACACCTTTTCCCATAAACTATTTACCACTTTACACTCCCACCATAAATGAAGATAATCTTCCTTTAAAGGGGTTTCTTTATTTATTACATTTATACCTCACCCATCTAGGAGATTTTCCTACTCTGGGCAGCTAACAGCACAAACTCAAACATTAAAAACAGACACACATTTAAAAACTACATATATAAAAATACGAGAGTAAAATAAAATAAGTAAAATAAGTTGTTTGAAAATCTCCTTTGTCTATTTGCTGTGGTATTTCCTGTTACCAAATACACTGTTCATATTTCTCAATCTTTCTGTAATCTCCATGGTATATTGTTTCTATATGAAGACATTTTCATGTGCTGCTTCATTGTGCATCCTGCTGTACAGCTGAGAATATGCTCATTTTCAACAGGTGCTGTCAAATTTAATTCCCACACTCTATTTAAGGTACATTGACTATATTTTCTGATCAGGACCCACAGAAAATAAGCTCTAGAGAAATTCTGTCAGGATTTCCATAAATTTCACAGGAACATCAACTTCATCCTGGACCAATTTTGTTAGTTTGTTTGTTCAAATTTATATTGCCACCCACTTGCCGTTGCGACTTACAACAATACAACAACAGTAGCAAAATACAGTGAACAAATACAGACTATCTCCCCTCCGGCCATTGGTGGGGGCCCAGAGGTGGCAGCAAGGCCTCCAGCTGCCCGTCAGTCCATGGTGACTCCTCCCTCCGGCCATTGGTGGGGGGCCGGAGGTGGTGACAAGGCCTCTAGCCGCCTGTTAATTAAAGAAATCTTTAGCTTTCAGTTGTTCAGACAGATCCTGCAAGGTATTTAGTAGTTTTAACTCCAATTCCCTGGAGCCAGAAGCAGGGGATCAGTGTCAGGGACTATCACACTAAAAATGCTGCACTGGCTCACCTTGGCATCACTATCTTCTATGCCTCAAATGTGCTCTCCGGATGTTCTTGGACTTCAATTCCCAGAAGTCCTGATCAGCAGATGTACTGACTTGGGCCAAGTTTGAGGACCCCTGTTCTATGCTACATTGGGGGACTGCAGTGGCTCAAGTGGTTAAGAGGCTGAACTTGATGACTGGAAGGTCGGCAGTTTGAGCCTCAAGTAATGCATGACCGAGTGAGCTCTCGTCTCTGTCCCAGCTTCTGCCAACCTAGCAGTTTGAAAGCAAGAAAATGCATGTAGGTAAATAGGTACCACTATAATTCATGTTATTTGACTAGTTTATATTGGCAAGACCATTTTTAAGGAAATTGCCTCTACATCTCATTTCTTCTAATACCTTAACCATAAAATCCCAATTCAAATTATTAAATGCTTTCTCGAAATAAAAAAATTCAGAGCCAGCTTTTTTTCATTGTTTTTCACGATACTCAATAATATCCAACACCATTCAAACATTATCTTTTAGCTGTCTTTTCAGTTAAAAAATTTGATTTTCATGGATGATGTCCTGTAAAACTGTACTGCTTTCAATCTGCACCAGGTTGGTTGCAAACAATTTTATAATTGTTTTTTAGTAGAGAAATTGCCACTGTTGATGGCAAAGGCAATTAGCAACTCCTCTTCTATCATCTTATAATAGGTAGCTGGTAGGCAATGTATTTGCTTCCACCACTTCTCTTACTGTAATAAGACCATTCATAATGAGCCTACATCCTTCTGGTAGGTCTTGACTCTTTATATATTCTTCTAGTTCCTTTTGAGACATCCTCTGATTCTTATATAACTGAACTTAATAATTTTATATTACTTTTTTGGATACCTCTTTTATTTGTGACTTCTTTCTCTTTATTTTGGAGTCTCATAATCATGTTCTCCCTCTCTTGTCTCAATCTATAGGCCAACCTATCTTCCCAGTTTGTTAGCCTGTTCAAAGCATCTTTGCCTTGCATACTTCAAATTCTTGGCTATTTGTAACACTGTGACCATAGAAAGTTGCTGTTGTAAGATTTTAAGTTGACTTAGATTTTTTTTTATCCCCAAAGATTGTCTTAGCACCTGTTCTTTATTTTTAATTTAACTTTCTAGTTGTTGTATCTTTTATACTCTTTTTTTGTACGTAATGATATATTAAAGGTAAAGGTCACCCTTGCTCAAAAGCCAGTCGTATCCGACTCTAGGGTTCACTGCTCATCTCTGCTTCATAGCCGAAGAGCCATATTACACGAACACTAAATAATGCCAGTGGAGGCCGTTAGACATGCCAGAGCAAGAACCATAGATCTCCCTTGACACCCAGGTGAAAGAGGAAGTAAAGAAGAAGAATATTTCCATCCTAGACGTAAGAATAGTCTTACAGTCCAAATCCACTAGATGTCACATGTTTCTTACATTTGTGGTCCAAGTAAGCTGCTAAGCATCAATTTAAGTTTAATTTCATTTTAGAAAAACAACCAGAAACCTAAACAACCTATGTTTCGTTTCACTTTAGGGAAACAAGAAATCTAAGCAACCTAAGTTTCATTTCACTTTCAGTGGCAGCTGCTACTCGTATCCAAGCATACATTTTCCCTGGAAGTCATTTTCTCAGTTGATGGATGTGTCTTTGGTGACTCAATAAACAATCCTGGCATGAAACATGCAACTACGCACATTACACTGAATAGATGGTGGAGGGCGTAGTTGAGTTTGATGAAGCTTTCATGTTTGTTGCTTAGCCTCTTCATGTCTGCGGTATTCTCCTTCAAAGTGATCAGTAGCAGCAGAGATGGTTTGGTGCCAAAGTGGGTGATCTATGGCTGCTGCTTCCCAGGTTTGTGGGTTTATACCTGACACCTTCATGGTTTGTTTCAGATGGTCCTTATAATGCTTCAAAGAAACTCCATGAGGTCTTGTACCAGAGCTAAGTTTCCAATAAAGAATTTGATGAGGAAGCCTGGTACCATCCATATGGCAGACATGTTCTATCCTAAGACGATGGCCTATGATGGAAGCTTCAATGCTATTTACATGTGCCTTCTTGAAGACTATGTTAGTTACATAGTCATCCCACTTGATGTTCAAGATCAGGGGTGCTCAAACTTTTCAGGCCACATGGTTCAGTGGGACGGTCATTTGGTTCAGTGGGTCGGTCACATGGTTCCTCCCACTGGAAGCAGAAGTAAAATGCATCTTGCAATCTGTTTTGCAACAGGGAGATATTTTTAAGCTGCCATTTTCTCTGCTTAAACCAGGGGTGCCCAAACTATGGCCCATGGGCCATAGTTTGGGCACCCCTGTTCAAGATGGATCTTAGCTTCTGTTGGTGAAAACGCTCAAGCTTTTTGATGTCTTGGCGATAGGGTCCATGTTTCTCAGCCATACAGTAACGTTGAGATAACAACAGCTTGGTATACCATGAGCTTAGTCTGGATTGTTAAATCTTTGTTCATGAAGACCCAGTGTGATAGATGACCAAAGGCAGAATGGGCAACACCAGTTTTCTTCACCATATCCTGTTCACAGGTGCAATTTTTAGACAGGATGCTACCAAGATAAGAAAACTGGCTACCTGTTCCAATGTCAAATCTGAGATGGTGATACTGAACTCTGGAAGGGCTGTCCTTGGGGCTGGTTGTGCAAGTACCTTGGTTTTCTGAGTATTTATGGTGAGGCCAAAACAATTGCATGCATTCTTGAAACAGTTGACTGACTGCTGCAGCTCCTCAGGTGTGAGAGCAGGCAATGCAGTATAATCAGCATATAGCATTTCCGTTATTCTGTTAGCACTGGTTAGTCTTCGGGAGCATAGTCTAGCCAAATTAAAGAGTCCTCCATCGAAGCGGTATTAAATCTCTACACCTGTGTTGTTATCACTTTAGACCAGCAAGCAGTCTCCTTCTTTTCCTTCCATTTATGGTATTAATTGCTCCAGAGACTTTGCACAAACCAAAAAAAGCTTTACTGTCAGTAGTGTTTGTCAATTCAAGGAAGGAAATCCTTTTTGTAGGTACAGTGGTTTGGCTTGCTTGCTTTTGATAGCAAAAAACCAGACCCATATTGTTGTCCCATGATTTTCTGTAATAATAATAATAATAATAAGAATTTTAATTTGTACCCCGCCCCTCTCAGCACATGGCCGACTCTGGGCGGCATTACAACATAATCAAATACACAATATACAGTCAAAATATAAACAAAACCAACAGTAAGTACAATACAGGTAATACAAATAAATTACACTAGAATTCTCTACAAAATGGCAATTTCTACAATGTTAACAATACAACATTATCGCATTTAATACAGACCCAAACATAAACACGATCCCTCAACTACTAATGTCCCCAAAACATAACCCCATAGCTCATAGGTCCCTAACAAAGCCAAAGAAGAGGACGATCCAGTCCCAAACAAATAGTAAAGATACAGTGTAAACCCAGAAACACAAATAAATTACAGGTACAATAGAAATTTCCACAAAGTGGCAATTCTCAGTTACAAAATACAATAATACAAAAACACAATATAGGCAATATAAAGTGTGACTGCACTACAGCCACACTAACAACATCAACTGTCACACACATTCAATCCAACCCCGCCAGCAGATAAAAATACAAAAATGAAAGTTCTAGTGCCTCACACAGCTTTTTTAAAGTCCTGGCCGGAGGCGAGTGATGAAAGGTGGGCCCGAGGTGCAGCGGTGGCGACATTCGGCATCTTCACTGCGGGCCCCGCCTGCCAAAAACTGCTGAGGTGGCAGCGGCAGCAGCAGGATCTCTGGTGCCTCCAGCGCCTTTTAAACTCCCCGCCCGATGGCCAAGGGGAGGGGCGCTGGGCGCAGCTGTTTCTCCTCCCGGAGCCGGTGGCAAGGGCTCTGGGAGTGGCTCAGGCAGCAGTCCCAGTTTGCCGGCAGCAGCAGGATCTCTGGTGCCTCCAGCGCCTTTTAAACTCCCCACCCGATGGCCAAGGGGAGGGGCGCTGGGCGCAGCTGTTTCTCCTCCCGGAGCCGGTGGCAAGGGCTCTGGGAGTGGCTCAGGCAGCAGTCCCAGTTTGGCGGCAGCAGCAGGATCTCTGGTGCCTCCAGCGCCTTTTAAACTCCCTGCCCGATGGCCAAGGGGAGGGTCGCTGGGCGCAGCTGTTTCTCCTCCCGGAGCCGGTGGCAAGGGCTCTGGGAGTGGCTCAGGCAGCAGTCCCAGTTTGGCGGCAGCAGCAGGATCTCTGGTGCCTCCAGCGCCTTTTAAACTCCCCACACGATGGACAAGGGGAGGGGCGCTGGGCGCAGCTGTTTCTCCTCCCGGAGCCGGTGGCAAGGGCTCTGGGAGTGGCTCAGGCAGCAGTCCCAGTTTGGCGGCAGCAGATTTAACCCTTCCCATATGTCTATGAATTTTCTTGATGTTTCTTTATGCAGTATATATTCCCCTTTGTCCTTTTCTCCTTGTTGTTGTTCAGTCCCACAGTCGATTCTGACTCTTTGCGATCCCATGGACCATCGCTCTCCAGGCACCCTTGTCCTCCACCATCTTCCTTAGTCCACACAGCCCCATGCCCATTGTATCTACAATACCATCTAGCCATCTCATCTTTGGCCATCCCCATCTTCTTTTGCCCTCACCTTCCCCAGCATCAAGGCCTTCTCAAGTGAATCCCCAATGTATTTTGATGTCCAAAATACTTCAACTTCATCTTTGTTATTTGTCCTTCTAAGGAGCACTCAGGGCTAATCTCTTCTAATATGGACCTATTTGTTCTCCTCGCTGTCCAGGGGACTCTCAAAACTCTCCTCCAGCACCATATCTCAAAGGCATCTAATTTTCTTCGCTCAGCCTTTCTAATGGTCCAGCTCTCACAGCCATACATTACCACCGGAAATACCATTGCTTTGACTATGCGGACCTTTGTTTGCAGTGAGATATCTCTACTTTTCACTATGTTCCCCAGGTTTTTCATAGCTTGTCTCCCAAGAATCAGTCGCCTTTTTATTTCATGGCTGCAATCTCCATCTGCAGAGATCTTGGATCCTAAGAAAGTAAAATCTGTTACTGCTTCTACTTCTTCCCCATCTATTTTCCAGGGACTGATGGGGCCTGTGGCCATTATCTTGGTTTTCTTGATATTGAGTCTCAGGCCAGCTTTTGCACTCTCTTCTTTCAACCTAATCAGGAGGTTCTTTAGGTCTTCCTCATTTTCTGCCATTAGGGTGGTATCATCTGCATATCTCAAATTGTTGATGTTTCTTCCAGCAATTTTGATCCCATATTGTGATTCCTCCATCCCTGCATTGCGCATTATGTGCTCTGTGTATAAGTTGAATAAGCAGGGTGACAAAATGCAGCCTTGTCTTACTCCTTTTCCTATTCCAAACCACTCCGTCATTCCATACTCTGTCCTAACTTTTGCTTCTTGAGTCATGTACAGATTTCTCATGAGACATATTTTAGTGTATGGGAGTCAAGACACACGACACAGCCAAGGGCTGGGTTAACTCAGGTTTATTGCATGGTGGACAGAGGGAACATGAGGTAATGGCGGGCAAACAGCTCTATATATATGGTAGTAACGTATTTGAATGTGGCTCCACGATAGTCCATTGGCTACGGGCCCGCGTGACGTCATGGCGAGTCACGCCCTTCTTGTCCAGGTGTAGGTAGCGGCGGGAAAACTTCCCGCGCTGCGGTCTTTGGTGGGTTTGAACCAAGAGAGCTTGGACGCTCGCTGCTGCCAGCTGGTGGTCATTAGCTCGCGTCCTATTACAGGGTTTATAGTGATACAGCTGAAGGTTACATTGTTACTCATAGGCAAGGTTACATTAGTTCAGATACATTGATATCACATGTGGAAGGTTACACTGTTAGAACACAACACTCCTCCCCCCTAGGATGAGACGAAGTCTCTCAGCCAAGATGGCTTATTTCGAACACGCTGGGGTCTCGGCGCGGGCTGCCCTGCCCTGGCTTCGCTCCCTCCTCCTTGCTCCCTGGCTTCCTGCCCTGTAATGGGAGAGGATGACTTGTTAGTGGTTTGCCGCGGCTCTGCGGCTTTGTTGGAGGGTGTGTGCTTTGTTTGGGACGAACCGGGGGCACTAGGGGCTAACGAAAAACCCCTCTTCTCGCTTGGATGGGCGGGGGAACACTCCAAAAAACCCCCCCGGCTGGTAAAATCAAAATCAAAATCGGATTCGGGGGAAGCGGCGGCGGCGGCCGCACACTCCTTTTCCCTCCCCCCGGGCTCCGATAGAACTGGGGTATCAAAAGGATATGAGTCGGGACCACTGCTTTCCCCCCTGGCTTCGGACTGGTGTCCCTCTCTGTCTCCCCCTTGGGCTAAACGGGTGGGGGAGAACCCTATCGCTGAATCCTGTTGCTGAGCCCCACTGATCGGCCCCTCACTCACTCGGTGCCTCAGTTGGTCAGCGTGCCTCCTCCAGAGGAGACCGGTGCTAGTTTCCACCCGATATGACACTGGTCCCGTCTGTTCTATTATCGTCCCTGGCACCCAGGCTGGGCCTGCGTTGGCATAGTTCCTGCAGTGTACAGGATCGCCTACGCCGAAACCTTTCGAGGCTGCTAAACCTATGTTCTTCCCTTTGTCCTCGACCCTCGACGGGTCCAATCTGGACAAAAGCGTGGTCAGTTTCCGCCGCATCAGCAGCTCAGCCGGCGAGTATCCAGACGCTAAGGGGGTTACTCTGTACGCTAACAGAAATTGACAAACTTGGTGATTTAGATCCCCCGGGCCCATGCGCCGCAACGCATCTTTTGTTGTGCGCACCAACCGTTCCACTTGGCCATTCGTGGCCGGGTGAAACGGCGCGGATGTGATATGCCGAATTGCATTTGCCTCCATGAATGCCGCGAACTCAGCGGACGTGAAACAACTGGCGTTATCGCTGACTAGAGTGTCGGGTAAACCGAACGTGGAAAAGACCCTCCTTAGCTGGCGAATGGTAGTGGTGGAGGATGTGCTCTTTACCGGAATGACCTCCAGCCACTTTGAGTATGCATCCACTACCAGGAGAAACATGGTCCCTCGGAACGGGCCAGCAAAATCTACGTGCACTCTGGACCACAGTCCCCTTGCTGCGTCCCATTCCCTATGCGGGAGGCGGGCCTCCTCTGGTCGGGAGCACTGACATGCCTCACAAGTGCCGACCATATGCTCTATGTCGGCGTCCAACTGGGGCCACCAGAAGTAACTCCGGGCCAGCGCCTTTGAACGGACGATCCCCGGGTGGCTGACGTGCAACAGCTTTAGCACTTTTGGCCGCAGTGACGTAGGAACCACCACCCGTTGGCCCCACAAAAGGCACCCCCTCTCTAACGACAATTCTACTCGCTTTCGGAAAAATGGGTCGAATTCCGTGCCTGGGGATGACGCTGGCCACCCCTTCTGCACCCACGAGCATACCTTCTCTAGAATTCTATCCTTTCCGGTCGCCCTGGCAATGTCGGCCGGTACTATTGGGGGTGACTCTAAGACCTCTATTAGTAATACCTGGCGGTCTCTTCTTATCCCTGCTTTTTGTTCGTCCGACAAGGGTAACGGTGACCGTGAGAGCGCGTCTGCATGGCTGATCTCCTTCCCTGGCCGGTACTCTAGCTCATGTTGATATGCGTTAAGAAAAATAGCCCACCGCAGCATCCTTGGGGACAGGATCTGTGGCGTGGGCTTATTTGCAGTGAATATCCCTAACAGGGGTTTGTGATCCGTCACGATTTTGAACGGCCGACCATACAGAAAATCGTGAAATTTTTTGGTTCCCGCTACTATCGCAAGTGCCTCCCTATCGGTCTGTGCGTAATTCCGCTCTGCTTGGGACAGGGACCTTGAATAAAACGCTATCGGGGCCTCCCTTCCGTCGTCCAACACGTGGCAAAGCACCGCCCCCACCCCCACCGGGGATGCATCGCAGACTAAAACTATGGGCCGTTTGGGGTCGAAATGAGTCAGGATGGCCTCGGACGTGAGGAGTTGCTTTAACTCTGTGAACGCTTTCTCTTGCTCGTCACCCCACAGCCATTTTTCCTCCTTCTTAAGTAACCGATGGAGCGGCTCGGCAACAGACGCCTTCCGCGGAAGGAAGGTATGATAGAAATTGAGGAGCCCCAGAAACGACTGTAGCTCGGTTTTGGAAGTGGGGCGAGGAGCTTTCTTAATTGCGGCTACCTTCGATTTGGACGGCCTAATTCCTTCGGGTGTGACACGGAACCCTAAAAACTCAACCTCTGTTTCGAAAAATACACATTTGTCTTTTCTCAGTCGTAGCCCCGCTTTCTCGAACACGGTCAGGACCTTATCCAATCTCTGAGCCAGCTCGGCCTTGTTCCCCCCTGTTATCAACACGTCATCAAAGTATGGCAACACCCCCTCCAGCCCCTTCAGGAGGCGTTCCACTAGCGACTGAAAAATGCCGGGTGCCGAGTTCACGCCGAACTGCAACCGCGACACCTGGAACGCCCCCTTATGTGTGACTATTGTTTGTGCCGCCGCTGTGGCGGGGGTTACCGGGAGTTGCTGGTAGGCCTGTGCTAAATCAAGTTTAGCGAAACACTTTCCCCCATTCAGCCTGGCCAGGAGGTGGCTGACCACCGGCACCGGGTATGCATTAGGGCGGATTGCCTTATTAATGGTACACTTATAATCAGCGCAAATGCGCACCTCCCCGTTAGCCTTCAATGCTGTTACAATTGGAGTCTCCCACTCCGCGGAATCCACGGGAACAAGAATCCCCTGACCCACCAGTTTGTCCAGTTCCGCCTCTATTTTGTCCTTTAGCGCGAACGGTACCCTGCGCGGCTTGAGTCTTATCGGGCGGACCTCCGGGTCTAGGTCGAAGGCTACAGGGGGTCCCTTGAACTTTCCCAGTCCACTTTTAAAAACGGTGGGGTGTGCGTTACACACCGCTTGTATCGGGTCCTCCCCTACGGCATGCACTCCCCCTATGAACAGACCTAAAGGCTGAAACCACTGTGTCCCGAGGAGGCTACAACTTCCCCCTTTGAGTACCACTAGGGGAAGGCCCGCAGAGTGTCTCTTAAAACGAACCCGGAATGTCCCGACCCCCAACACTGGAATGCTATTCCCCTGTACGTCCCGTAGTGTGGCCCTCAACGCTTTGAGCTTGGGCCGCATGTGGGGGTCGATTCTCAAGAACTCTCTCTGGGGAATTATAGAATAGGAGGACCCCGAGTCAATTTCCATCCTAATAGGGGTCCCTTGTACTAGTACCTCAACGAAGTAATGGGCTTGTCCCGCAGAAACGCTGAACACAGGAGCGTCGACCTCGCTGTCGTCCGAGATGCGGCCCACGCCGTCCTGCTTCCTCGTGGTCCGGGCGCCATCTTTGGACCTCGCCGGACGGTCCGGCCTGGCTGAGCGGTCCTGCGACTGTCTCCGGCCCTCTTTCCATTTCCTGCACGCCTTGGCGATGTGCCCCCGACGGCCGCAGTTGAAACACTCGGCTTTCCTGAATGGGCACCTCAGGCGCTCATGGGCCGCTCCGCAACCATCGCAGCGGCGCCCTCCTCTCCGGACCTTCTGGACCTCTTCGCCGTCGCTGCTTTCGGGAGATGACTTCGAGGTCGGTCGGGTTGCATGTACCGACTGACCGGACTTCCCGTGCGACGAGTTTTCCGCTTTGCCGGCCCTCGGACGCCACTCACGCCACTTGTGCATCTCGTCTACTCCAGCATTCGTGGACTCCGCGGCTTCCGCGGCCTCTACAACCTCTTCCAGTGTGGGTGGTGGCTCCTTGTTCATGAGGCTACGCTGCACTTCCTTGTCCTTCAGGCCGCACAGCACTCCGTCCCTGAGGGCCATCTCTAGGAAGTGGTCCCATCTGCAGGGGGCGGCGGCTACCCTCATGGCCGATACGAATGCTTCTACCGACTCGTCCGGCGCTTGGACTCGCCTCCAAAACGCGCTCCGAGCGGGAAACATTGCCCTCGAGGGTCGGAAACGCTCACGCAGCAGTTTCATGATGTCCCCGGCTTTGAAATCACTCATCTTCTTCGGTGCAAGAATGCCCACCAGCGTCCGCTTGGTCTCCATTCCAAGCATGCGGGTGAGGATGGCCCTCTTCCGTTCCTCATCGTCTTCTTTGACTTTGAGTTCCACCAGTGCCGCCTGGAAGTCCATCTCAAAAAGCTCCCAGTCTTGCGGTTTGGTGATGTTGAACCCGCTCTGTGTCCTGGCTCCATGGGGATCCATAATCCCATCCTCGTCGCCAATTTAGTGTATGGGAGTCAAGACACACGACACAGCCAAGGGCTGGGTTAACTCAGGTTTATTGCATGGTGGACAGAGGGAACATGAGGTAATGGCGGGCAAACAGCTCTATATATATGGTAGTAACGTATTTGAATGTGGCTCCACGATAGTCCATTGGCTACGGGCCCGCGTGACGTCATGGCGAGTCACGCCCTTCTTGTCCAGGTGTAGGTAGCGGCGGGAAAACTTCCCGCGCTGCGGTCTTTGGTGGGTTTGAACCAAGAGAGCTTGGACGCTCGCTGCTGCCAGCTGGTGGTCATTAGCTCGCGTCCTATTACAGGGTTTATAGTGATACAGCTGAAGGTTACATTGTTACTCATAGGCAAGGTTACATTAGTTCAGATACATTGATATCACATGTGGAAGGTTACACTGTTAGAACACAACACATATGAGTTGTTCTGGTATTCCCATCTCTTTAATTACTTGCCACATCTTGTTGTGGTCCACACAGTCAAATGCCTTAGTGTAGTCAATAAAACAAAAGTAAACTTGTTTCTGGTATTCCTTTGTTTTCTCCACGATCCAACGTATGTTGGCAATGTGGTCTCTGGTCCCCCTGCCTCTTCTGAAACCAGCCTGCACCTCTGGTAGTTCTCTTTCTACATGCTGCTGCAGTCTATCCTGTATTATCTTGAGCATCACTTTGCTAGCTTGTGGGATGAGCGCAATCGTTCGATAATTTGAACATTCTTTGGCATTGCCTTTTTTTGGGATTGGGACGTATACTGATCTTTTCCAATCCTGTGGCCACTGTTTCGTTTTCCAAATCTGCTGGCATATAGCATGTAGTAGCTTGATTCCATCATCTTTTAGGGCTTTGAAGAATTCAACTGGGATACCATCATCTTTGTTATTTGCCGTGCTTTTTAGGGCCTTTCTGACTTCACTCTCTAGGATGTCTGGTTCAAGTTCGATTTCCCCCGCATTGTTATTATCCGGGGTGTTTAGGTCTTTTTTGTAAAGTTCCTTTGTGTACACTTTCCATCTTTTCTTTATCTCTTCTGCATCCGCTAACTCTTTGCCATCTTTGTCTTTTATCGTGGTCATTTTTGCTTTGAATGTTCCCTTGACTTCCCCAATTTTTTAAAAGAGATCTCTAGTCCTGCCTCTTGTGTTATTTTCCTCTATTTCTTTGCACTGTTCATTTAGGTAGCTTTCCTTATCTCTCCTTGCTTTTCTTTGAAATTCTTTATTTAAGTGATTGCATTTTTTCCTTTCTCCTTTGCCTTTTGTGTTCCTTCTTTCCTCTGCTATTTTAAGAGCCTCATCTGACAACCACTTTGCTTTTTTTGCGCTTCTTTTCTTTTGGTATAGTTTTCCCTGCTGCCTCCTGCATAATGTCTCTCATCTCTGTCCATAATTCTTCTGGTACTCTGTCTATCTGGTCCAGACCATTAAATCTGTTCCTCACCTCCACCATGTATTCCTTGGGTATGTTGTCTAGATCATATCTATCCAGCCTATTAGTTTTCCCTATTTTCTTCAGTCTGAGCCTGAATTTTGCAATCAGTAGATTGTGATCTGAGCCACAGCCTGCTCCAGGTCTTGTTTTTGCTGACTGTATGGAAGTTCTCCATCTTTGGCTGCAGAGTATGTAGTCAATTTGGTTTCGATGTTGGCCATCTGGTGATGTGCATGTGTAGAGTCTCCTCTTGTGTTGCTGGAAAAGGGTGTTTGCTATGACTAGTGTGTTATCTTGGCAGAACTCTATCAGTCTTTGCCCCATTTCGTTTTGTGTTCCCAGACCAAACTTGCCTGTTATTCCGTCCACTTTTTGATTTCCTACTTTTGCATTCCAGTCTCCTAAGATAATGTGGACATTGTTTCTTGGTGTCTGTTCTATAAGATGTTGTAGGTCCTCATAGAACTGGTCTACTGTGGCTTGATCTGCACTAGTGGTTGGTGCATATATTTGGATTACAGTGATATTAAATGGTTTGCCTTGTAGTCTGACTGACATCATTCTATCATTTTTGAGATTGTATCCCATTACAGCTTTTCTCACTCTTTTATTTACAATTATGGCCACTCGGTTTCTTCTGAGGTTTTCTTGTCCACAGTAGTAGATATGATGGTTTCTAGAGCTGAATTCGCCCATACCTGTCCATTTTAGCTCACTGATTCCCAAAATGTCAATACTTATTCTTTCCATTTCCTTTTTTACCACTTCCAGCTTTCCTTGGTTCATAGATCTTACATTCCATGTCCCTGTGCAATATTGTTCCTTACAACACTGTATTTCTCCTCTCCCTTTCCTGCCCATCCCTTTCTGTCCATCTAATGTGCTGAGCATCCTTCCTGTTTCCTCTGATTTGTCCCTTTGTTTTGCCTTTGCTTTGGTCAATAGGGTTCTCTTGGCAAACTCCCTGGCGTGCTTTGCCGGTTTCTATGCCATTTCCCCCCATCATACATATTATCACAGTTTAAAACAAGGTAACATCATGCATATTATCACAGTTTAAAACACAGTATCAGTTTAGAACTGATGTCAGACACTTCTAAACTGACACAGTGACATGGTCACTATGTCAGTTGCTATAAGTCATCTATGTTAAGTCAACTATATTATTTCAGTTCGATTACTGATCCCTTGCATGCATGCAGCAGCTCTCGCCTCCCTTTGGCTGCGAAGAGTTGGTCAAAGGCGCCGACTCGGGCCTTGCTGTGATGGTGGCTGCGGATGGTGTCTCCTGGGGGTGGTCGAGGGTCTCCTGTGTCTGCAGTGTCTGTGTCTTTTCTCCTATGGTTTATTTATTTATTTATTAGTCACATTTGTATTGCCGCCCACTCGGCAAGCGACTCTGGGTGGTGTACAACAATTACATCATGAACTACATAAATCCCACTAGAGAACTATACAAAACTTAAAACCAGTAAAAACCTCAATTAAAAATACAATAAAAAATTAGCCAGGCAACTAAAAAGAGCGAGGGAGCGATATTACTATATCATCCAGCAGGTGGGGGTCACCGCATCCCCAGTGCCCCATGCCTGTTTTGCCAGCCAGGTTTTTAGTTCTTTCCTGAACGGCAGCAACTTTCGTCTGGAGTCATAGCTCAATTGGCGGGAGGTTCCAAAGGGCAAGAGCAGACACAGAGAAGGCCCTTCTTCTGGTGAGCCTCTCTAGCAGATGGCACAATAAGAGAGCCTCTCCCGTCTGTTCTGGTGGGCCGGACAGATGTTCTCGGGGTGATGCAGTCTCTTTAAGTATCCTGGCCCACTACCATGTAGGGCTTTAAAAGTCATTACCAGCACCTTGAATTGCACCTGGAGGCAAACTGGTAACCAGTGCAGTTCCTGAAGCAGTGGTGAGGCACGAGCATAACGTCTGCACCCTATCACCACCTGGGCAGCTGCATTGGCCCCTGCTCCATAAAGTGCAGACCAAGGGGGGTTGGGAGAGTGGATGGGTTCTCCCTGACCCACTCCAGACCGTGCAACCCAAAGGAACTCGGATCAAATCCAAGCCAGGTCCCACTCAATTTTTCTCCAAGGGTGGGTCGGTGTACTGCCATAGACTTTTGAATGGGCGACAAAACCACCAACACAAGGCTTAGTCCCTGGAACCAAATATTGGTCTGAAAAGCAGATTCCCCCTATACCTAGGGCCCAGGCTGCTAAAGCTAACATCAGGCAAGCCTTTGAAGCTTTCCCCTAGTGTCAGTTACATAGAGAATGTGTCAGTTACATTGTTTCTTGCATACCCTATAATTAGCCACTTAAAATAGATACATTGTCTCTTATATATGAATAAATTATTTCCTTTGCTATTCCATTGATCTCCAGAGCAGCCTGGGAATTCTGAGGTAATTCTGATTCCTGACATTCTGAGGAATTTGCATGAGCACCCCATTACCTGGAATACCTGGAATCCAAAGTCAGGAGCACCCACATTAATAAAATACATTAAAAGAAAACATTTCAGTATCATTTAATTCATTTAGATTCAAAACCCTCTGGACGAGATGGAATCAGACCAATAAAAATAAAATTGTGGGGGAAATAAGGGATTTTATGGCATAGGGCCCTTAATGCAAGGAAAACCCTGCCACGTTGGCTGCCCAAGGGGGGAAGGGGCAGAACAATTCAAAACTGGATATATTTATACACAAGTATACAAGGGTACAAAAGAGGAACTTGCATGAATATTGCATGTGTCTAGTGGATATCATGTAGGTGGGACAGAATATCAAGTAGGAGGATGAGTTGCCTGCAGCTACCACAAGGGGAAGTGAACAGGACACAAAAGGCACATTGTCCAAATATATGGGCCAAGGTGTTGGTTTTCCAAAAGCCCCCTTTGCAGGGTTCATTGCTGAGGTCATCAAAGAAGCAAGGCCCACCCCAATATGCCCTAAATTTTGCAGACTTCAGGAAGTGACAGATAAGCCTGGAGCAGTGGTGGCGAACCTATGACATGCGTTGTGCCCTGGCACTCAGAATTCGTCCCACCCCTCTGCCCAGCAGCCCAATGGGAGCGCTTCCTCCCTACCCCCACAGAGTTTGCCCCACCCTTCTGCAGTGCAGATGGTATCCTGTTGAGCTTGGGCACTCGGTCTCTAAAAGGTTCACCATCACTCCCACTGGCTTGGAGGATCTCCATATCAAAAGAAGGAAGAATGTAGCATCAATTATCTTCTTCCAGGATGATGGGATTATCTCAGAGCCCCAATTGTTCCTGCTAGCTTCTTCCAACCAGGTCCACTTAACAGCATTCTTGGAATGTCAGCGAGGTTGTTGTAACTTGTAACTTTCAATTCTCTGCTGTCAGACTGTGCGCACATTTGCTTTTGTATTGTTTTTCTGCTTGGCTTCCTTATTTTCCTGGCAAATAACTTTCTCATCATCATCACCACCATCACTATCACCACCACCATCACCATTACCATCACTACCATCACCATCATCATCATCCCTCTCTCTCTCTCTCTCAGCCACCTTATATGGGACAGGTTAGTTTGTTGTCCTCCAGATGTAGGATTGCAACTCCCATCAGTCTCAGCCAGCACAGCTAGCTGTGAAGGACTGGGGAACTGGCAGCTCAACACTAATCTAGAGGGCCACGTCTTCCCCCATGGATGTTTTGGATCAGCAGTTTTTCAGCAGGCAGGTGACACAAAGCCATAAGTGTACTGAAAGTGGGTTGAATTTTCTTTTAAAAGAAGAAGAAAGAAACTGGCTGAGATGAAAATTTAAAAAGGGCTTAACTTGCAAGAAAATAGGAAACATTTTGCCTGGCAGCACTACCCAGCCTTGCTGGCTCATCTAGCCCTGTTGGGGTTTTAATTCAGGGGTGATGATGTTTTTACGGATATTTTTAATTATTTTACTGTTTTAGTAGTTGGTTTTTATGTATGAGATGGTTTTAACTGTTGTGAGCCATCTTGGGTCGCCAAGGCGAGAAAGGCGGCCTATAAGTCCAGAAAATAAATAAATAAATAAAATTCTAAGGGAACATCAGGGAACATTTTGCACTCTAAGGCCAAAGTATGCAGTTATGGGCATGTGAAAGTTTGCCTTTAGAAGCCTGAATTCCCATCTGATGGTGCCTTTGGAAGATCAAATGAGGCATTATTTAATGAAATAATGGGTTGTTGTTGTTCAGTCGCACAGTCGACTCCGACCCTTTGCGACCCCATGGACCATTTTCCTCCAGGCACCTCTGTCCTCCACCATCCCCCTCAGCCCTCCCAGCTCTGTGCCCATTGTGTCTACAATACCATCTAGCCATCTCATCCTTGGCCTCCCCCTTCTTCTTTTGCCCTCCACCTTTCCCAACATCAATGCCTTCTCAAGTGAATCCTCCCTTCTCATTTGATGTCCAAAGTATTTTAGTTTCATCTTTACTATTTGACCTTCCAATGAGCAGTCAGGGTTAATTTCTTCTCTGATTGACCTATTTGTTCTCCTCGCTGTCCAGGGGACTCTCAAAACCCTCCTCCAACACCACATTTCAAAGGCATCTATTCTTCTGCGTTCAGCCTTCCTAATTGTCCAGCTCTCACATACATACATTACTACTGGGAAAACAATTGCTTTGACTATTCTAATTTTTGTTTGCAATATGATGTCTCTGCTTTTCACTATGTTCCCCAGGTTTCTCATTGCTTGTCTCCCAAGAATCAGTCGCCTTTTATTTCATGGCTACAATCCCCATCTGCAGTGATCTTTGATCCTAAGAAAGTAAAATCTGTCACTGCTTCTACTTCTTCCCCGTCTATTTTCCAGGAACTGATTGGGCCTGTTGCCATTATCTTGGTTTTCTTGATATTGAGTCTCAAGCCAGCTTTTGCACTCTCCTCCTTCAACCCAATCAAGAGATTCTTTAGGTCTTCCTCACTTTCTGCCATTAGGGTGGTATCGTCTGCATATCTCAGATTGTTGATGTTTCTCCCAGCGATTTTAATCCCATATTGTGATTCCTCCATCCCTGCACTGCGCATTATGTGCTCTATGTATAGATTGAATAAGCATGGTGACAAAATGCAGCCTTGTCTTACTCCTTTTCCTATTCCAAACCACTCTGTTATTCCATGTTCTGTCCTAACTGTTGCTTCTTGGTTCATGTACAGATTTCTCAGGAGGCATATGAGGTGCTCTGGTATTCCCATATCTTTAATTACTTGCCACATCCTGTTGTGGTCCACACAGTCAAATGCCTTAGTGTAGTCAATAAAACAAAAGTAAACTTGTTTCTGGTATTCCTTTGTTTTCTCCACGATCCAACGTATGTTGGCGATGTGGTCTCTAGTCCCCCTGCCTCTTCTGAAACCAGCCTGCACCTCTGGTAATTCTCTCTCCACATGCTGCTGAAGTCTATCCTGTATTATCTTGAGCATCACCTTGCTGGCATGTGGGATGAGCGCGATTGTTCGATAATTTGAACATTCTTTGGCATTGCCCTTTTTTGGGATTGGGACGTATACTGATCTTTTCCAATCCTGTGGCCACTGTTTTGTTTTCCAAATCTGCTGGCATATTGAATGCAGTAATTTGACGCCATCATCTTTTAGCGCTTTGAAAAATTCAACTGGGATACCATCATCTCCACTAGCTTTGTTGTTTGCAGTGTTCTTTAGGGCCTTTATGACTTCGCTCTCCAGGATGTCTGGCTCAAGTTCAATTTCTTCATCATTGTGATTATCAGGAGTGTTGAGGTCCTTTTTGTAAAGTTCCTCTGTGTACTCTTTCCATCTTTTCTTAATTTATTCTGCATCAGCTAGCTCCTTTCCGTCTTTGTCCCTTATCATGGTCATTTTTGCTTTAAATGTTCCCTTGATTTCCCCGATTTTTTTGAAAAGATCTCTGGTTCTGCCTCTTTTGTTGTTTTCCTCCATTTCTCTGCACTGTTCTTTTAGGTAGTTTTCCTTATCTCTCCTTGCTTTTCTTTGAAATTCTGTGTTCAAATGATTGTAGTTTTTCCTTTCTCCTTTGACTTTTGCGTTCCTTCTTTCCTCTGCTATTTTAAGAGCCTCATCAGACAACCACTTTGCTTTCTTACTCTTCTTTTCTTTTGGTATGGTTTTCTTTGCTGCTTCCTGCATGATGTCCCTCATCTCCGTCCATAATTCTTCTGGTACTCTGTCTACCGAGTCTAAGCCATTAAATCTGTTCATCACCTCCACCGTGTATTCTTTAGGGATGCTGTCTAGGTGATATCTTTCTGGTCTCCGTGTTTTCCCTATTTTCTTTAGTCTAAGCCTGAATTTTGCGATCAGTAGGTTGTGATCTGAGCCACAGTCTGCTCCAGGTCTTGTTTTTGCTGACTGTATGGAGGTTCTCCATCTTTGGCTGCAGAGTATGTAGTCAATCTGGTTTCAGTGTTGGCCATCTGGTGATGTCCATGTGTAAAGTCGCCTCTTGTGTTGCTGGAAGAGGGTGTTTGCTATGACCAGTGCGTTCTCTTGGCAGAACTCTATCAATCTTTGCCCTGCTTCATTCTGTGTTCCAAGACCAAATTTGCCTGTTATTCCCTCCACTTTTTGATTTCCTACTTTGGCATTCCAGTCTCCTAATATAATTTGGACATCATTTCTTGGTGTCTGTTCTATGAGGTGTTGTAAGTCCTCATAGAACTGGTCCATTGTGGCTTCATCTGCACCAGTGGTTGGTGCGTATATTTGGATCACAGTGACATTGAAAGGTTTGCCTTGAAATCTGACTGACATCATTCTGTCATTTTTGAGATTGTATCCCATTACTGCTTTTCTCACTCTTTTATTGACAATTATGGCTACTCCATTTCTTCTAAGGTTTTCTTGCCCACAGTAGTAGATATGATGGTTTCCAGAGCTGAATTCACCCATCCCTGTCCATTTGAGCTCATTGATGCCCAAGATGTCAATGCTTATTCTTTCCATCTCATTTTTTACCACTTCCAGTTTTCCTTGATTCATAGACCTCACATTCCATGTCCCTATGCAGTATTGTTCCCTGCAACACTGTATTTCTCCTCCCCCTTTCGTATCCCTTCCCCTTTTCAGATCTGCTGTGCTGAGCATCCCATTGTTTTGCCTTTTGTTTTGGTCCATAGGGTTCTCTTGGCAAACTTTGTGGCGTGCCTTGCCGGTCTCTACGCCAGTCTTTTCCCATCACCTATGTTATCACAGTTTAAACAGTCTTAAAACAAAGTATCATCATGCACAATATCACAGTTATAATGGGTGAATTATATGAAAAAGTGTATTGTATCCACGAAAGTGTATGCCAATAAAACTTCATACTTTGAATTGTGCCGTGAGATGCTTAAAAAGTAAATTGTAAGTGTGAGAAGACAGATCTTCATCAGGACACTGGTGGGGCAGACAGAATTTTTTTTTAAACCCTTCCCAGTAGAGTTTAAGCAATTACTTACTTTTGGAAAGCCATGCATGCACTCAAAGCATAGACACTGTTGTTAGCTTTTTTCCTATTGCATTCTTGTTGCAGAATATTTTTCTTTCCTGTTTTGCTGATCTTTTGCAATAATTTGCTATTCCATCTCTTTCCAAGGCCATTGCTACCTCCGACAAAGTTGCTACAACATGTAGCAATTGTGTAGGATTATTCACCATCCCACTATACTCCAGAAGAAAAGGATTAAATAACTATGGATCCTTGCAACAATTTAAGATAACAGGCTGGAGCTTAGTAGGGAAAGAGAAATGGCTTTTGTTTTCTTCTGAAGTCAAGAAGACAAGAGTTCCTGATGTGAAGGGAGAAGGGCCGGACCCACATAAAGCAAATGTGTGGTACTCTGTCATTTTTTTCTATGCCTCTATATCACATTTATTGGTCTGATTTAAACTGTAGTCTAACATCACCTGCAGTGCCACATATCTGTATTCTCTATTGAAGTCCACAGGGAAGGGTAATGGTCCCCAAGTGGATTAAATCCCACTTGAATCCATCTTGAGCTTCATCAATACTGGCATGAGGCTGAGGAGGAAGGCTGATTGCTATGAAGATCGCCAATACTGTATTTGAATTTGGATATGGCAGAACAACAAGAAGAAGATATACAGTACCTAGCAAACACAGAGTGAATTCCATAGGACTTCTATTGATGGAGCTTGTGGTTGGAGTGCACCTTTGGACAAAAGAGTGGGCAAGTAAAATGGGTGGGACTTTTGAAACTGGTCTGCCAAATCTAGAGATCTCTGTTAGTATTTCGCCACTCTTGCCGAAAGTAGAAGCAATTGAGCAGGTGTGTTTTATAGAAACCTGTCTTGCTTTGCCATAGAAATGCACACCTCTCAAAATCCTGTTTCTTTTTGGAGAGTTCTACAGCTCCCAAGTAGGGTAGCTCAGTTGGAAAAGGGGCGTGTGTGGTTGTTGGGTATGCATTCCAAAATGTAACACCAGTTTTTCAACTGACAGAAGGTTTTGTGGATTATAGCTCACATCACCAGAGACACAGAACATTGCCTCAGATGACAAATTATTATTACCACATGCTTGGGTGGTTAAATGGGTGAATGAGAGATGTAATTAGTGGGGCTGAAGGAAACTGATCCTAGGAACAACATTTACTGAAAATGGCAGGATGGCATAGAAATACATACAGAGACAACAAATAAAGTGGTTTGCCCATTTGGAGAGAATTCCATACCTTACAAGATAAAGATAAATCTTTATTGTCATTGTCCTGCACAGAACAACGAGATTGGGGGGGGGGGGGACACTTAACAACCCAACAAAACCTAAAACAAAATACAACTATACAAAATTATCAACATACTCCCACCCCACATATACACATTTAACCCCTAAAAGCTCTAAAACTCTAAAAACTCTAAAACTAAAAACTCTAAAAACTATATACAGAAGCTCCCTCTTAGACTGCATTGCACTGCATTCATAGGATTTTGGGTAGAAACTATTTCTCAAGAGGCTGGTCCTAGTCTTTATGACCCTATACCTTCTTCTAGAAGGCAGAAACTGAAAGAGATTATTTCCGGGATGTGTACTATCTTGCACAATCTCTACAGCTTTCTTATAACACCTGGTGGCATAGATTTGATCTAGAGTGGGAAGAGTACGCCCGATTATCCACTCCGCAGTCTTTATGACCCTGGACAGCATTGTTCTTTCCCCAGCTGTACAACTCCCAAACCATACACACAGACCATAGGTTAACACACTCTCTATGGTAGTACAGTGGTAGAATGCCAACAGCAGGTCCTTTGAAAGATTGTTCTTCCTGAGGATTCTCAAGAAGTATAACCTCTGCTGTGCTTTCTTCATCAGATCTTTGGTGTTTGCTCCCCATGTTAGATCATCCCTCAGCTCCATTCCCAGAAATCGAAACACCGAGACCTGTTCCACACAATTTTCTTCAATAATAAGTGGCTGGATGTTCAATTTGCATTTTCTAAAGTCCATAATGATCTCTTTTGTCTTTTTTACATTGAGGAATAAATTGTTTTCCCTACACCACTCCTCAGCATCTCAACCTCCTTCCTGTAAGCCGACTCTCCCTCCCCAGCAGTAATCAGACCCACCACCGTTGTGTCATTTGCAAACTTGATGATCTTATTGCTGGGGTAACTGGGAACACAATCATATGTGTAAAGCATGTACAGAAGCGGGCTCAGCACACACCCCTGCGGCGTCCCCGTACTTATACTGAGATCCGCAGAGACATGAGAGCCCATCCTGACCCGTTGGGAACGATCTGATAGAAAATCTAGTATCCACCTGCATAAGCATGGCGGAAGCCCCAGATCTAATAATTTGGGCACCAGTCTATGCGGAAGAATAGTATTAAAAGCAGAACTAAAATCTACAAATAACAGTCTCGCATAAGTTCCTTGTTTCTCCAAATGGGTCAGAACAGCATGTAGGACTGTAGCCACAGCATCCTCCATGGATCTCTTTCTCTTATATGCAAATTGACAAGGGTCAAGTCCAACTGGTAAACAAGCCATAATACGGTTCCGCACCAACTTTTCAAAGCATTTCATTATGACAGGTGTAAGCGCCACAGGGCGGAAGTCATTCAGACTATCTATGTTAGGCTTTTTAGGCAGAGGTATAATAGTAGAGGATTTCAGACAAGGTGGAACAGTGGCTTGGGCCAAAGACCGATTGAATATCTTCATAAAAGTTTCTGCCAGCTGTTCTGAGCAGTCTCTCAGTGCCCTACCAGCCACTCCATCAGGACCCATAGACTTGCTCGCATTTATCCCTTTTAATATTCGCCTCACTTCTCCCTCTTCCACCCTGGCAACATTCCCTAAGGGGAGTAATGACTATGACTCTGGCAAGGCGTATGTGGAAAGAGGAGAAGGACAAAGACTACAAGGTAGGTCTAGAGGAAGGTGGAGAGATAACATCAAAGAAATATTACAAGAACACCAAATAACACCAGAGGAGGCTGCTAGAAGTGACAGAACCTTGCATCTCCCTTGACACCAGATGAGGTAAATGAGGAAGTACAAAAGAAGAAGGAAACTGAAATGTAGAAATTACTAACAGTAATAACTGCCTTAACAAAAAGTAGTCAGATGGCTCTATAGATTTCCTTGAATAACTAAACGTAAGTACTGTGATTTTGTCCTTACCCTCATGTACAAAATGTTTTGTTTATGTCAGTGAGAGTCTTTGTGGACACTTTCCTATGGCATCTGTGTCTTAAATCTGGCTTTCTCTTATTCCACTCTTCTGCCAAGTATGCTTATTTATTCTCATGTCCCCAGAAATGGCCACCAATGTGACAGAATGTGGAAATGTAAAGATTGTCACACAAGTACTCCAGCAAACGGACCCACAGGCTGCCTCCAATGTCCTTGAGAATATATCCACGACATCAGAGCTCATACCAGGACAGATCCAAAGTTTGGAGAATACATTGCCAAAGGCACTTGGGGTAAGGCTTTGTAAACTGGCCAAAATAGGCTCAAATCCTATAAATAGACTCAGGCTTATGGAATATTTTGTCAAATCCTCATCATCCAATGGACAATAGAATAGTGCCACATACTCCCTCAGGGGTCATATCTAAGTGGCTCTTAACACTATCCCAGTCAGTGTTTTGACTATGAGCCAAGGGCCTGTGACTTCTCTCTCACTGCATAGCAACCCCACTATCCTTTACACTGAATAAATACATTTCTGTGGTCATGTGGCAGGCATGACTAGACACCGGAGTGCACAGAATGCTGTTACCTTCCCACCGAAGTGGTTCCTGTTTATCTACTTGCAATTTCTTGCTTTCAAACTGCTAGGTTGGCAGGAGCTAGGACAGACGATGGGAGCTGACTCCATCAAGTGGCACTTGGGTCTCGAACTGCTGACCTGCCAACCTACCGGTCGTCAAGTTCAGCATTTTAACCACTAAGTCCCCTCAGCCCAATTGATCATAGCAAAGGCAGTTTTAAAAATAATAATACAGTAATCACCTAGGCCCACATGGTGGCAAACCTTGGCACTCCAGCTGTTCTTGAACTTCAATTACCAGAATCCCTGATCAACAGGAGTGCTGACTTGGGCTTCTGGTAACTGAAGTCTAAGAACACCTGGATTGCCAAAGTTCGCCCTCATGGACCTAGGTCCTTCATAAGTTGAGGTAATGATAGGAAATTTTGTAATAAATCTACCTGGAATGTCTGGCATTGTTACCTGATTCAAGTTGCCAATTAATAAAGGATAATAATACCAATATCCGGGGTTGCCCTGGCAAGAAATAAGATGCAGTAGTTGCTGAACCAAAGCCAATTTATAAAAACAAAAAAGAGAAAGTACAACATTGTTCCCCGTTCTAAAAGCAAAATTTAGCTAACACATCCTATAACAGGATTGGTTAATCTCTGAAAAATTCACATTGTTAGAAGTAATTCAGAGAACCCTAAAACTGACAGAGAAAAGTACTGTAACAGTAACCAGAGCCCTGGGGAGTAAACTTTCATTTTAAAGAGATTTATTCATTCAAAGAGATGGTATGTATCCCTTTTGATATGTGTTCTTCCCAGGAACAAACTGAAGGGGGTGGGGGGGAGTGAAGGCCTTTTGTTTTCCCAGGCCTTATCCTGACACAAAGGAAAGCCTAAAATTTAGAAAGTCTGTACATAGCAATTAGTTGTGTATTGAAGACTGCGAGTTTTAGTGAGTTCAGCTTACAGCATGATGACGAATGTGTAGCTCTCACAGGATGAGATGAATGTGTAGCTCTCACAAAAAAATTTATGTCAGAAGCACACAGAGGTGCTTTCTGGGTTGAAAGGATTTTTGTTGACGAAACTCCACTCAGGGGATGCCTGATTAAAAAACCTTTCATGTCCCCATGATCTTTTCCCACCAAAGTGGTCCCTATTTATCTACTTGCCATTTCTTGCTTTTGAACTGCTAGGTTGGCAGGCGCTGGGACAGAGACGGGCACTCATTCTGTCATGCAGTACTTGGGTTTTGAACTGCCAACTTCCCAACCTTACAAGGTGAGCTTCTTAACCACTGAGCCACTGCAGTCAGGATGATGATGAAAACATTAGCCTGATCCAAGCATGGTTGAGAGAAATAGCTGCAGTGGGTCATGGTAGCAACAGAAATGCAGTTGATGATCATGAGGAGAATGGAAGAATAAGTGGCACTGAATTTAACAAGAGTGAAGGAGGTGATTGAAGCAAGATGTATGACAGCTGGAAATGTAATGATGGAACTGAGGTTGAGGTGTATAGAGAGTTATAATGGCAGCAATAATGCCTCAAGCATCCAAGAATACAGATCCCAAATTTCTATGTTCTTCCCATGCAGGTTGTGCAAATTGTTTTGGGGGCTATGCAGATAAGCTTTGGCATTGCTCTGACAGTAGCACAGATGGAATTCAAGACCCTCACTGTGAAGAGCGCAACCTACTTCTGGATTGGGATCTTGGTAAACAAACAGTTCAAGAGGCTGGGCACTCATCCATCAGTTCATAGAATAGTATTGATCAAACTGTTACTCTCTGTATATGTTATAGTGTAGCTGATGTTAGCCACAGAGAATATGTTGATTCTCCTCTAAAACAAGGTGCACACCTTGTTTTAGCAAAAGAAACATTTCTCTATTTTTTTTAAAAAATGTTATTTTATTTAGTAATAGGGGCTATTCAGAACAAAACTAATCTTCTATAAAAGGAGTTGTGATTCTAAACTATCTGAGGGCATCAGATGGGGGTGGGGTAGCAATAAAAGGTTCTGTGGGGGTGTCTCTAGATGTGTCAAGAAGCCAAAGAGCAGGTAGCGTGGAGATCCGAATTGCAGGTACTGTATCTATGAAGCCTCTGGCAAAACTATACTCAACATAGATAGGCTGAACATAATACCTAAATTTCAAGGCAATATCTATTTATATATAATAAATGAAATCTAATGCTCTTGTGACTCAATATCCTCCATTTGTTTTACTCTACTTTTCAATGTTTATTTTTATATGCTGTTAGGAAACTAATAAAAATGTATAGCTATTTTTAAAAGAGAAAGAAAGACATACCTTCCTAAAGATGCAGCTGCTTCAGAGGAAGAAATCAAAAATAAAATTGGTGGAGGTGCCTAGAATTAGAAGTGTGTGACGGTCCAAATATTTGTTCAGCTGCAAATTCTGTGGGTAGTGGCGCTAATAGATACTTTTATGTTTTTCATGTGTGACAATGTGCTTTTTATAATACACATTCTCCTACATGGAGACAATTTCTGGCTCTTTCACATATTACTATACAGTAGACCCTCGCATAACGAAGTCACTTGGTTCCCCAAGTAGCATTGCTAAGCATTTTTTGTTGTTATGCGGGTTTCTATGGAGTTTTCCACATAATGACATTTTTAGCATGGTTGTCCAGATAATGATGGTTATCATTAACAACGACACTAAAAACGTTGTTATGCGGAGGCACAAATGGTGCATAACGACACATTGTTAAGCGAAAATGATGCTATCCGAACGCGTTGTTATGTGAGGGTTGACTGTACTTAGGATAAGACATACTAGGTACCAAGCAGAAAC